>CM035442.1:55377131-55384631 GCA_020310875.1 Ceratopteris richardii
GAATTTAGCTCCATCCCTCATATATAGGATTTGACTAAATATATATTTCATGGTGTAAAATGGAAAACTTCCGTAAAACTTGATTTATCAGAACAATTTCATCATGGATGATAAACTATTGCCACAAAGTTAGGTAGTAAATCATCTGTTTTATTACGTTTCTTTTGAAAATAATTCATGAGAAGTGGCCATATCTAAGTTGCATTTTTACTTATTTTTCTACCTCTTTGACGTCATACTCCATTAGATAGATACCATTTGGTTATCTTTCAATTATTGAAAGGAATGTTTACAACGTATAGATAGCTCGATGAACAATAAATAGTTTGAACTTCATGTTGAGCAAGTGAGGAAAAAACAACAGGATTGAGTGCACTTCTTCAAAAGCCAATATTGAGCTAATTACCAACCACTTCAAAACATTTCTATGGTGTCTATGCCACATGTTAGATAACAACATGGTGGAATGCACTTTTGCACATGTTAGATAATAATGCGATGGACTATAGTTGTGCAAAAGAGAATATTGAGCTTATTACCAACCACTTCACTCAACTCTTGTGAGTGTCCATGCTAGCCGCTTCTTAGTGGCACGATTGCATGGTTTCCATCTCTAGAATTAGTTCAAAAAGAATCAAAATACTATGCATCTTCTTGACTCCCTTATCACAGACAAAAAGATTTTAGAGGTTATTGATTCATTGCCTAGTGGTTAAAGCCCGAATCTACATGGTCTCACCAATGAGTTCTTGAGAACTTCCAAGAGTGTCTTAGTGAAACCATTTCTATTGGTGTGGAATGAGGCCTTGCACTTTGGTGCTCATTCTAACTTTCTCAATGCAAGGGTGATTAAGCTATTTCACAACAAATATAAAAAAAAAACAAGATTGAAAACTAGTGACCCATCAATATGCTGCAAACTAGCTATAAGATTTGTAACAAAAGCTCTTGGAATCGCATAACCTTCCATCTCCGTTCACAGATCAATGAGGATCGAAAGGGATTCATAAAGCGAAGATCCATCTTGGAGGCCATTATTTATGTGTGGGAAGGCCTAGATTTTGCCAAGCAATCTTTGCAAGATATCCTCTTCATCAAGATTGAATTTGACATAGCATATGATTGCCTAGAGTGGAAGCTAATTCTATGATCCCTGAAAGATATCGGTTGTGGCTTAAAATTCATCAACATGGTTGCAGTGCTTCTAGGTAACAAACTGACTCAAATTAATATCAATGGTAAAATCTCTTAAAGAAATTGGGTTAAAACACTCTATTAGATAGGGTTGTTCCCTGGCATTGCCACTATTTGGCTAAGATTTTTGGCTAACTATTAGCCCCATCTTGGATAGATCTAGAGTCTTGAGCTCCCTCATATCCAAAGACTCTAGCTAATTAGACTCTTCATGGACGACACAAATGGTTTTGTGCATAATGACCCTAATAGTATCAACACATTTTGGCAATTTCTAAATGCTTTTTGATTTGCATCTAGATCTTAATCAATTTAAAAGTGCTTTCAAGACTATTTTTGAGCCCCATCCATAATTCTTGATTAACAAGGGGTGTAAAGAGCTACATAATGGGCAAATCTTTTGGCTAGTCCTTATTTGAATGGGCTTTGAAGTTTCTATGGGCCAATGTTTGAACTTGGTTCTAGTCGTGCCAGAATCTAAATTAGCCTACTAGAAGGGCATGCAACTCAATTTGGCATGGCATGCCATGCTGATCAGCAACTTTATCTATTTTCTTGCCTCTTTGAGACCAAAAGGAAAAGAATTAGAGAAGTTGGGAAGAATTTGCAAAAATTTCCTCTTGTCATTTGAACAAGAGGGGCATGTGCAAAATCAAGTGGTCATTGTGTGTTAACCATAAAGATTTGGTGGGTTGGGGATTTTGAATTTTGGAGGAATGGCAAATAACATAGCTTCTAAATGGCTAATCAAGGTATGGTGCAACACAAAAGGTTCATGGGCGAAACACAATCTCATAAACAAATCTTCTCTTATGCTTATGGGAATCCCTAGGTGGAAGGGGGTGGATCTACTCATGTTGATGTTTTCTTAGCATCCCATGACTCCAAAAGGTCGTATGGAAGATTTGGAACAATATGAAAGCATACATCAAGTTTGATGAAGATTAGCAGTTGGCCATTTGGATTAGGAAAAATAATTTTTTTTTTTGTTTCCTATCATGGGAATCAAACACGTTGACTTGGAAAAACTACAAAGAGCAAAGAAGCTATGGAACAAAGAATGTTCTAATAGTAAAAATCTTTAGAACCATGAGACATGACATTGGATAAGATTTGGGGACACACTCTTGGTTAGGAGCGTTGAATATGATGATTGTTATCTACTCACACACAGAATCAACTCTTTGGATAACTCAAAGACATGTCTCCTTCTTGGGAATGATCCACCTCACATTTAAGGGTTAAAATGAGACAATGTTAAAAAAAATGAATAAAACTTTGAAGATACATGAGCAAGACTTGAATATCTCTCGTAAAAGGAGATGGTGTCTGAGTTTATCTAGCATATGGCAATTCAAGTGCACAGACCTATAGCATCCTCTCATTAAGAACAAAAAATTACCTTTTTTGTGCCAATTTCACCATCAAAGAATCTAGAACAATGCCAAGGCTAATCAAATATGTGGGGCCCCTCACTTGTGTAATCATTACCCATGGGTAGAGAGGACCTTGGCCCCTTTTCTTTTAGTATAGAAGGAGATGCTTGGTTTGGGGATTTCTTAGTTTAACTTTACAAAGGAAAACATCTTGAAACAAGTGTTACTAGGAGAAACAATTCGCTGCTCTTCTACCTTGTGGAATTCCATGAGAGGGGATTCAGAGTATCTAGCTCTTTGATTTGTCTTGGTGTATTTTTATCCAAGCCTAGTGCTTGATTACTCATCATTTATTATGTATAATCTCAATGAGAGAAGCCATAAAAACAAACTCTTGTAAGAGTCATTACTTGAAAAGTAATCACATCAAAAGGTAAAATCCTTGAGGATGTTGTGGCCTAGCTTGGCACAAATTATGAGGTTAGTTAGGAGAAATCAATCAACCAAATTTTCCCTGAACTTGTGGAAGCTTTTAGGTGGAATTTGTCCATGCCTTGAATTCAAATTTCTCTATGTATACACCCAAAAATTAGTCGTGGTTAAGAGCTGACTTTTGCACAACAGTCAAAGGCGGTTCTCGACTACATGGCTCTCCATTAGCACCAATGTTGTTCACTACAAAGGGATAGTATTGACTACATTCAATTAGATGGATTATTATCATGTATTAAATTTATTTCGGTGTTTCTAAACACCATATAATGTTGAGATCATTCAATTACGTGCATATTTAGCCGTACATTAAATTTAATTAAGTGTTTCTAAACACCATATGTTTTTGAGATAATTTGCTTTAAATGGATAGTTATAGATTCAATTATATTTTCTCATCATTTAATAATATTCTATGTTATTCATAGATTTTGAGTTTTCTTGAAGTCATTATGTTTTTATATTTTGAAGATATTGATTCAAATGATTTGAAAACTTAAGAGATTCCTAAAAACTAGATATGAACGTCTTTTACACTCTTTGAGGTTCTAGAATATGCATGGAAAGAGACTCAATGTGTTAGACTATTTGCATCCATCTTTATGTGCTCATCTTTGCTTGGTTGTGAATTTGTGCAATATAAAAGCTCTCTAATCTTATCTTCTTCCCTTGATAGGGTGTCAAAGCATGTTTGGATAAAGATAGCCCTTGAAGAAGCTCAACATTGAGAGAATGATGAGAAGGTGCATATTGCACAAGTAAAGATAGGGCCTTAAATTGTTTGAGAATTTGGTGTCTAGGGAGAAGAATAGAATCCTAATTTAAATCTCCCATTAAACCATCATGAGTGCTCATGCTTGCATTTTGTGTTCCTCTTTGCTCATTTGAGAGTTTGTGTAGTAGAAAATCTCCCTACTCTTATCATTTTCCCTTGATAGGGTCTCAAATAAAGATCGAATAGATATACTTCTTAAAGAAGTTCAACATTGAGAGGATGCTCGAAAGGCACATATAGCAAAAACTTAGATAATGTGGTGTCTAGGGAGAAGAATGGAGTCCTATTTGAAATCTCTCAATAAACCATCATGCGTGCTCATGTTTCTATTTTGGTCTTCTCTTTGCTTTGTTGCGAGTTCTTGTAGTAGAAAAACTCTCTACTCTTATCTTTCTCCCCTTATAGCGTGTCATAGCATGTTTGGATAAAGATCATTCTTAAAGAAGCTCAACATTGAGAGAATGATGAAAAGGTGCATATAGCACAAGAAGGGCCTTAAATTGTTAGAGAATGTGGTTTCTAGGAAGAAGAATAGAGTCAGATTTGAAATCTCCCAATAAACCATCATGAGTGGTCATGTTTCCATTGTGTGCTCCTCTTTGCTCTATTGTGAGTTTTATGTTTTTCCCATGATAGGGTGGAAAAGCATGTTTGGATAAAGATAGTTCTTAAAGAAGCTTAACATTGAGAGAATTCTAGGGAGAAGACTAGAATCCTATTTGAAACTTCCCAATAAACCATGATGAGTGCTCATGTTTCCATTGTGTGCTCCTCTTTGCTTAGTTTTGAGTTTTATCTTTTTCCCTTGCTAGGGTTTCAAATCATGTTTAGATAAAGATAGTTCTTAAAGAGGCTTAACATTGAGAGAATGATGAGAAGGTGCATATAGCACAAGTCAATCTAGGGCCTTAAATTCTTAGAGAATGTGGTTGGTTTCTAGGGAGAACAATAAATTCCTATTAATATCTCCCAACAAACCATCATGAGTGCTTATGTTTCCATTGTGTGCTCCTCTTTGCTCGGTTCTGAGTTTTATGTTTCTCCCCTGATAGGGTGTCTATGCATTTTTGGATAAAGATAGTTCTTAAAGAAAAACAGAGTCATATTTGAACTCTCCAAAAAATCCATCGCAATTACTCATGTTTCCATTGTGAGCTCCTCTTTGCTCGGTTGTGAGTTTTATGTTTTTCCCTCATAGGGTGTCAAAGCATTTTTGGATAAAGATAGTTCTTAAGGAATCTTAACATTGAGAGAATGATGAGAATGATGAGAAAGATAGTTCTTAAAGAAGCTTAACACTCTATACTTAAGAAACTACCATGAATATTCTTATTTAGTTATCTCGCTTAGAGTCTGACCTTTGCATGATCATATGCCCAAAGATCTTTGCACACTCATTAATTAGGATCCGATGATCACTCAAATCTATTACGGTCCTATGGCCAGCAATGGCTATTACCACAATCTATTTCATGGTCCTTCTACTATAGTGAAAACATAAACATGTAAAGATCATAATCTATTTTAAATGTGTACATGTTGGAATGGTTTGTGTACATGTTGGAATGGTTTGTGGTACCTATCTATCTATTGGTGGTGGTGGTGTTATGTGTGCGTGTGTGTGTGTTTTCTTACAGTTTCATCTATCTCAAAGGGCTTGTTAGTGAGGAGGGCCATCCAAAGAAATTTGTACAGTCTATCTTTATGTTTAAAAGCACTCCAAGACTTGAATTATGTTTGAATAAATGTTTTGATGGGGAAAATCTGCTTGTATGGTGTCTTGTTCGCTCAAGAAACTCAGTTTGTCATGCATGTTTGAAATTCCCATCATTACATGGATGGATAACAATGTCTGTTTGAATTTCCCCTAGTTGTTCTACACAAGAGGTATCAATCATTGGCCATGGAGAACTCTATTCTTCTTGAATGAAGACAAACAACATACACACATAAGTTTCTTGCGTTCATATTTGTGTTGGGAGTGCATACAATGTTGTATACCTCTCCATTGACTCTTGCATACAAAGTAATGACTAGTTAGCATAATCAATGAGTCACATTTACAGGCGCTCGATACCTTTTGCTTGGAGAGAGGACCCACAGTGAACCTTGGCAAGACCAAGGTCATGATCTTCCATACATCCAGGACAGTACGCCATCGCGCCTCTTTCAGAGCAGCTGGAGGACAGATAGAGGTAGTGGACTCCTACATCTACCTAGGTGTCACCTTCTCGGGCAGCACAAGGGTATTTTCCATGGCACAGGCCGCGAGAGATAGATTGACGCAAGGCTATGCGGCACTTGCAGGATTGGAGAGACGCTGCTTTCAGACACATTTTCAGGAGCCCCAGACTTCACTTCTCGTAATCGCAAAAACTCTACAAATAGAGCTCTCATTGAGTTTTGAACAAAAATGAGTGGTCTTGTCCACACCAATATCGCTAGCATAGTTAAAACAATTTCTGCACTAACTATAGAGCTACTTAGACTATGGTGATTGAAGTTAATGAAAGTGAAACCTTTCTCATGTTCTTGGGAATTATAAAGATGATACATCCATAAAAGTTATAATTAAACTAATGCTCTAGCCTAAAGAGGTAATTTACAAAAAGGCTTGTAGCTTTCCCAAAAATATTTAAGAGTCCTCAATATTTCTTCATCTTCTTGGTCTTCCTTTAGTCTCCTTTCATCTTCTATGGTATAACATTCACATAGTTGCCCATCATACCTTTCGCAAAAGAACCTCTTAGGGAAACTACTCAACACACCTTGCCCATTGCAATGAAAGACTCACCAACATAACTTTTAAGCACCACAACTATGGTGACACATGCTAGGACACAAAAGGAACCAAGACCTTCAAAAACTTAAGCTAAAGTACACTACGTGAACTTTCCTTCTTCAAATTTGAAGTGCATCACAATCTGTATGCTTGAATTTCGTTTTTGTGGGAAACTCTGACGCGCGCCAACAGTCTGAGCAGACGGTTCCTTACGCGAGAGAGAGAGAGAGAAAGAGAGAGGGAGAGAGAGAGGTGTGTGTATGCGCGCACGCGAGAACAGGTCATCTCTTCATTAGCTGAGCAGGTCATCTCTTCATTAGCTGAGCAGGTATCAAAAAGCAGGGTTTTAGCTTGCTTCCTCTAGTCTGCTATTAAATTCATTTTGAGCTTGTACATCTATCTAAGATGGACCTTGTACAATTCACAGCAATGAAACTCATAAAGCATTGGTTTTAAATAGCTTTCAGGAAGGTCAATCATGTTAGCAGCAGTTGATATTGTTGTAATCTTGTAACGTATGTTGAATTTTCACCCCACAATTTGCAAGAATGTTTTTGGTTTTTGCTCCATTTTTGAGGCTTCTAAATCGTGTTGGCTTTTTGGATTCATTTATACATGGATCTTTGTTTTTCCTTCTGATGGCGATCCTACAACTGACTTTATGTCTCTTTCATCACCAGGGTGTTAGTATAGTGACTTGATCAGTACCAACGGTTCATATGCATATTCAGGGTCTAGTACTGATGTGCATCTGGGCAGATGCATGCATACTAGTTTATCTGGAGTTCCTTATTAGCTTCAGATGTGGAGAAATTTTATCAGTGGAGGAGCATATTATGGGAGGGTCAAAGAGGTGATCCATCATGACTACAAAGAAAACT
>CM035442.1:55397131-55404631 GCA_020310875.1 Ceratopteris richardii
CCATATCAAGTTTAGGATTCTTGTGTCTTATGTGCAAAAGAATTAAGTTCGAGCCTCTGAGCTTTTCCAACTTAAGTTCGAGTTTCTGTTCTTTTCTAATCATATCAAATTTAGGATTGTTTGGTTATATGATATGAGAAAAATAACAAAGAGGCTCTGAGTTCGAGCCTCTGAGCTTTTCGAACCATATCAAGTTTAGAATTGTTAGGTCACGTGATATGAGCAAAAGAACGAAGAGGGTCGAACTTAAGTTCGAGCCTCTAAGCTTTTCCAACCATATCAAGTTCAGGATTGTTGGATCACATGATATGAACAGAAGAACAAAGAGGCTCGAACTTAAGTTCGAGCCTCTGAGCTTTTCCAGCCATATCAAGTTTAGGTTTCTTGTGTCTTATGTACAAAAGAACAAAGAGGCTCGAACTTAAGTTCGAGCCTCTGAGCTTTTCCAACCATATCAAGTTTAGGATTGTTGGATCACATGATATAAGCCTCAGCTTTTTCAGCCATGTCAAGTTTAGGATTGTTGTGTGTTAGGTGCAAAAGAACAAAGAGGCTTGAACTTAAGTTCGTGTCTCTGAGCTTTTCCAGCCATATCAAGTTTAGGATTGTTGTGTCTTATGTGCAAGAGATTAAGTTCAAGCCTTTGAGCTTTTCCAACCATATCAACTTTAGTATTGTTTGGTCACATGATATGAGGAAAAGAACAAAGAGGCTCGAACTTAAGTTCGAGCCTCTGAGCTTTTCCAGTCACATCAACTTTGGGATTGTTGTGTGTTATGTGCAAAAGAACAAAGAGGAGTTCGAGCCTCTCAGCTTTTTCCAACCATATCAAGTTCAGGATTGTTGGATCACATGATATGAACTTCAGCTTTTCCAGCCATATCAAGTTTAGGATTTTTGTATCTTATGTGCAAAAGAACAAAGAAGCTCGAACTTAAGTTCAAGCTTCTGAGCTTTTCCAACCATATTAAGTTTAGGATTGTTGGATCACATGATATGAACCTCAGCTTTTCTAGCCATATCAAGTTTAGGATTGTTGTGTCTTATGTGCAAAAGAACAAAGAGACTCAAACTTAAGTTCGAGCCTCTCAGCTTTTCCAACCATATCAAGTTCAGGATTGTTGGATCACATGATATGAACAGAATAACAAAGAGGCTCGAACTTAAGTTCGAGCCTCTGAGCTTTTACAGCCATATCAAGTTTAGGTTTCTTGTGTCTTATGTGCAAAAGAACAAAGAATCAGCTTTTCCAACCATATCAAGTTCAGGATTGTTGGATTACATGATATGAAAAGAAGAACAAAGAGGCTCGAACTTAAGTTCGAGCCTCTGAGCTTTTACAGCCATATCAAGTTTAGGTTTCTTGTGTCTTATGTGCAAAAGAACAAAGGGGCTCGAACTTAAGTTCGAGCCTCTGAGCTTTTACACCCAAATCAAGTTTAGGATTGTTGGATCACATGATATAAATAGAATAACAAAGAGGCTCGAACTTAAGTTCGAGCCTCTGAGCTTTTACAGCCATATAAAGTTTAGGTTTCTTGTGTCTTATGTGCAAAAGAACAAAGAATCAGCTTTTCTAACCATATCAAGTTCAGGATTGTTGGATTACATGATATGAAAAGAAGAACAAAGAGGCTCGAACTTAAGTTCGAGCCTCTGAGCTTTTACAGCCATATCAAGTTTAAGTTTCTTGTGTCTTATGTGCAAAAGAACAAAGAGGCTCGAACTTAAGTTCGAGCCTCTGAGCTTTTACACCCAAATCAAGTTTAGGATTGTTGGATCACATGATATAAACAGAATAACAAAGAGACTCGAACTTAAGTTCGAGCCTCTGAGCTTTTACAGCCATATCAAGTTTAGGTTTCTTGTGTCTTATGTGCAAAAGAACAAAGAGTCAGCTTTTCCAACCATATCAAGTTCAGGATTGTTGGATCACATGATATGAAAAGAAGAACAAAGAGGCTCGAACTTAAGTTCGAGCCTCTGAGCTTTTACAGCCATATCAAGTTTAGGTTTCTTGTGTCTTATGTGCAAAAGAACAAAGAGGCTCGAACTTAAGTTCGAGCCTCTGAGCTTTTACACCCAAATCAAGTTTAGGATTGTTGGATCACATGATATAAGCCTCAGCTTTTTCAGCCATGTCAAGTTTAGGATTGTTGTGTGTTAGGTGCAAAAGAACAAAGAGGCTCGTACTTAAGTTCGTGTCTCTGAGCTTTTCCAGCCATATCAAGTTTAGGATTGTTGTGTCTTGTGTGCAAAAGATTAAGTTCGAGCCTTTGAGCTTAAGTTCGAGCCTTTGAGCTTAAGTTCGAGCCTCTGAGCTTTTCCAACCATATCAAGTTTAGGATTGTTGGATCACATGATATGAGCAAAAGAACAAAGAGCTTTTCCAACCATATCAAGTTTAGGATTCTTTGGTTACATGATATGAGCAAAAGGACAAAGAGGAGTTAGAGCCTTTGAGCTTTTCCAACCATATCAAGTTTAGAATTGTTGGATCACATGATATGAGCAAAATAACAAAGAGGCTCAAACTTAAGTTCGAGCCTCTCAGCTTTTCCAACCATATCAAGTTTAGGATTGCTGTGTCTGATGTGCAAAAGAACAAAGAGACTCGAACTTAAGTTCGGGCCTCTGAGCTTTTCCAACCATATCAAGTTCAGGATTTGTTGGATCACATGATATGAGCCTCAACTTTTCCAGCCATATCAAGTTTAGGATTGTTGTGTCTGATGTGCAAAAGAATTAAGTTCGAGCCTCTGAGCTTTTCCAACTTAAGTTCGAGTTTCTGTGCTTTTCTAACCATATCAAGTTTAGGGTTGTTTGGTTATATGATATGAGCAAAAGAACAAAGAAGTTCTGAGTTCGAGCCTCTTAGCTTTTCCAACCATATCAAGTTTAAGATTGTTGTGTCTTATGTGCAAAAGAATTAAGCTCGAGCCTCTGAGCTTTTCCAACTTAAGTTCGAGTCTCTGTGCTTTTCTAACCATATCAAGTTTAGGATTGTTTGATTATATGATATGAGCAAAAGAACAAAGAGGCTCTGAGTTCGAGCCTCTGAGCTTTTCCAAACATATCAAGTTTACAATTCTTGGGTCACGTGATATGAGCAAAAGAACAAAGAGGCTTGAACTTAAGTTCGAGCCTCTCAGCTTTTACAACCATATCAAGTTCAGGATCGTTGGATCACATGATATGAACAGAAGAACAAAGAGGCTCGAACTTAAGTTCGAGCCTCTGAGCTTTTCCAGCCATATCAAGTTTAGGTTTCTTGTGTCTTATGTGCAAAAGAACAAAGAGCCTCTGAGCTTTTCCAACCATATCAAGTTTAGGATTGTTGGATCACATGATATAAGCCTCATCTTTTTCAGCCATGTCAAGTTTAGGATTGTTGTGTTAGGTGCAAAAGAACAAAGAGGCTCGAACTTAAGTTCATGTCTCTGAGCTTTTCCAGCCATATCAAGTTTAGGATTGTTGTGTCTTATGTGCAAAAGATTAAGTTTGAGCCTTTGAGCTTTTCCAACCATATCAAGTTTAGTATTGTTTGGTCACATGATATGAGGAAAAGAACAAAGAGGCTCGAATTTAAGTTCGAGCCTCTGAGCTTTTCCAGTCATATCAAGTTTGGGATTGTTGTGTGTTTGGGATTGTTGGAGTTAAGTTCAACACTCTCTTGGATCCAAAAGGACTTATAGATTCGAACTCAAGTTCGAGCCCGTGAGTTATATCAAGTTTAGGATTGTTGGCTCATATGATATGAGGCTCCAACTTAAGTTCGAGCCTCTCAAGTTTTCCGGCAAAGACAGGCTTCAACTTAAGTTCGAGCCTCTCAAGTTTTCTAGTAAAAACATTAATATTTTTAACTCAAATCTTCTTGCATCTACAAAAGCTAAGCCTCTTAATCATATGAGCTGAGTTATGAAGCTTAGACTTTTTCAGCTTTTCCAAAAGTTGTTGTAAGCAAAACAACAAAGACGAGTTCGAGCCTCTCAGCTTTTTCCAACCATATCAAGTTCAGAATTGTTGGATCACATGATATGAGTTAAAGAACAAAGAGGCCCAAACTTAAGTTCGAGCCTCTCAGCTTTTCCAACCATATCAAGTTTAGGATTGTTGTGTCTTATGTGCAAAAGAACAAAGAGGCTCGAACTTAAGTTCGAGCCATAATTTGAACTTTTCCAACCATATCAAGTTCAGGATTTGTTGGATCACCATGATATGAGCTTCAGCTTTTCCAGCCATATCAAGTTTAAGATTGTTGTGTCTTATGTGCAAAAGAACAAAGAGTCTCGAACTTAAGTTCGAGCCTCTGAGATTTTCCAACCATATCAAGTTTAGGATTGTTGGATCACATGATATGAGCCTCAGCTTTTCCAACCATATCAAGTTTACGATTGTTGTTGTCTTATGTGCAAAAGAACAAAGAGGATCGAACTTAAGTTCGAGCCTCTGAGCTTTTCCAACCATATCAAGTTTAGGATTGTTGGATCACATGATATGAGCAAAAGAACAAAGAGCTTTTCCAACCATATCAAGTTTAGGATTGTTTGGTCACATGATATGAGCAAAAGAACAAAGAGGAGTTAGAGCCTCTGAGCTTTTCCAACCATATCAAGTTTAGAATTGTTGGATCACATGATATGAGCAAAAGAACAAAGAGGCTTAAACTTAAGTTCGAGCCTCTCAGCTTTTCCAACCATATCAAGTTTAGGATTGTTGTGTCTTATGTGCAAAAGAACAAAGAGACTCGAACTTAAGTTCGGGCCTCTTAGCTTTTCCAACCATATCAAGTTCAGGATTTGTTGGATCACATGATATGAGCCTCAACTTTTCCAGCCATATCAAGTTTAGGATTGTTGTGTCTGATGTGCAAAAGAATTAAGTTCGAGCCTCTGAGCTTTTCCAACTTAAGTTCGAGTTTCTGTGCTTTTCTAACCATATCAAGTTTAGGATTGTTTGGTTATATGATATGAGCAAAAGAACAAAGAGGTTCTGAGTTCGAGCCTCTAAGCTTTTCCAACCATATCAAGTTTAGAATTGTTGGGTCACGTGATATAAGCGAAAGAACAAAGAAGCTTGAACTTAAGTTCGAGCCTCTCAGCTTTTCCAACCATATCAAGTTCAGGATTGTTGGATCACATGATATGAACAGAAGAACAAAGAGGCTCGAACTTAAGTTCGAGCCTCTGAGCTTTTCCAGCCATATCAAGTTTATGTTTCTTGTGTCTTATGTGCAAAAGAGCAAAGAGGCTCGAACTTAAGTTCATGTCTCTAAGCTTTTCCAGCCATATCAAGTTTAGGATTGTTGTGTCTTATGTGCAAAAGATTAAGTTCGAGCCTTTGAGCTTTTCCAACCATATCAAGTTTATTATTGTTTGGTCACATGATATAAGGAAAAGAACAAAGAGGCTCGAACTTAAATTTGAGCCTCTGAGCTTTTCCAGTCATATCAAGTTTGGGATTGTTGTGTGTTATGTGCAAAAGAACAAAGAGGAGTTTGAGCCTCTCAGCTTTTTCCAACCATATCAAGTTCAGGATTGTTGGATCACATGATATGAACTTCAGAAAACTTGAGAAACCCAAACTTAAGTTTGTACAGACTCAAAGTTTCCTTGATTTTTGACTAGACTCAAAGTTAAGTCCAATTAGTGAATGTCTGTATATGCAAATATGGATTATTTTTTGTGGAAATGATGGTTGTATCTAGTTTTAATTCAATTGATTATTTTTACAATAATTATTGAAAGAATGATCAATTGAATAGCATTGTTAATTTCTCATTTATTCTTTACAGGCAAAATCAAGATGGCAACAAAGCAAACTATATCTAGTCAACTTGAAGAAAGAGACAAGTGGAAAGGAAAGAGAGTCATCTTGTTGGATCATGAAAAGCATGAAAGATATGCAACTGCTATTGTTTTATTGGTAAATCCATGGGATGCTATAAATTGCAAAGAGTTGGGAGAAAGTTGCCTAGGTGTTATTATGGATGAAACTGTGGATGCATCAACTTTGGATTCAACTTTGAAATTGGTCAGTTGGCCTATACTCCAAATCATTACAGAAGATGGTGAGCCTATGATACAAAAATTAGGCTTTAACTCACTGTATGACATTGAAGATGATCATTGCAATGGTATTGAGGATGTGGATCTTGAAGCTGGAGAGAATCCAAATTTTTGCTTTACGTCATCATACAACATCGATGATGATAATTGCAATGGTATTGAGGATGTAGATGTTGATAAGAATTATTCTCATGCAATTGATATTCAACATTGTTTTAATGATATACAAGTTGTTTCTCCTCTTCGAATGGAATCAGATCAACAAGAGGATTTTCATATGGAAAATAGTAACTGTGGATATTTTGAAGTGAACCAAAAAAAAAGAAGTTACATCCACAAGGTTAGAAAAAGTACTACATTGGCTCCTAATAAGAGATGCTCATTTGAGAGAATTCAGATGGTTTCAATGCATGATTGTTGTGAACAGAGATGTTGTCAAGTAGCTAGTAGGGCTAAAATACTGGAAGCAAGATTAAACTTTTGGGGACAATGCTATTCAGATAGATACAAATATGTATTGGATTGCATGAGTATGGTGTACAAAGGTAACTTTGTGAACTCAAGTCAGCGCTCGAGTTTTAATTTCATGTTTGATGCAAAAGAAGTATGTATCAAGGCATGGTATTTAATTCATGGTATTGGAAAGAGCTCATTTTATAGGCTACGAGAAAAGTTTCTACTTGGTCAAAAGGTATCCATTCATGGGAATAATGGAATACTTAGAAAAAGTATCAAACATGTAGAAATGGCAAAAGCTTTGATACATGATTTCATTGATAATAATGCAGATCAAATGCCACACAAGTTGAGAACATGTACTGATGGTTCTCGTGAAACACAAAGAGTGCTTCCATCACATTATAAACAAGTGGATATTCTTCGAGAGGTGAATATGACATTAGAGAGTTTGGGATATAATAAATTATCTCAACCAACATTTTCAAGAATGTGGAATACAGAATTTAGAACAGTTTCTTTATCAAAGTCAAGTACGTTCTCCAAATGTGACTTTTGTACAGGAATAAAAGCAAAGTTACAATCTACTAAAAACCATGAAGAACGTGCAAGATATTTAGCACAAAGAAGATCTCATATGCTACGTCAAATGAGTTGTAGAAATCTATATTATGCTTGGAGAGTTTCCTCAGAATTATTTCCAGATAAATATTTATGCATTATTCATGATAAAATGGATCAAAGTAAAACAGCTATACCACAGATTAGACCAGTTCCAAAATCTCTTAATGGCATTGAGAGATTACCAATATCTTTAACAGGAATGCTTACTCATGGACATGGACAATGTGCTTATGGTCATTTTGCTTTAGGATTATGGCCCGGTGATCCAAATTTCACAATTGCATCTATTTCAATGTGTTTAAGAAACTTAGAAAAAAAAGATAGTCAGTTGTATGGAGATTTGGGATTGAAG
>CM035442.1:55409631-55519631 GCA_020310875.1 Ceratopteris richardii
CCTACAATGTAGCTTAGATCAGGTCTTGTAATTGTGAGATATATCAAACTTCCTGCAATTTTCTTGTACATAGTAGCATTTTCCAATGCTTCATGTGATGTAGTATCCAACTTCAAATTCTAATCTAGTGGCATCAAAATTGTCTTACAATCGGCCATACCATACTTTTGCAACATACTCAAGGCATATTGTCTTATGACATCCATATACCTATTTATGTATGTATAAAATCAATGCCCCAAAAATAGCATAGCACACCAAGATCTTTCATGTTAAACTCCTGCATAAGGAGTTGTTTTACCTATTTAATGCTTTCTTCATCACCACCTACAATCAAGTCATCAACATAAATAGCCACAATTGTGATGCCATCATCACCCTTCCTTGCATATAATGAGTGATCTACATCACACTTAGAAAATCCAATGGTGGTTAAATAATTTGCAATCCTTGCATGCCAAGCACGAGGGGCTTGTTTAAACCCATACAATGGCCATCCCACACACATGTCATGATGCATCTAGGACCATGATTTCTATTTCTGAGCTAGTGTCGCAGTTGCTTGTACTTGTGGTTGTGTTTGAGAATGGAGAAGCAATGACTGGGGAGCAGAAGCATGAAAGAAAATGTTGCATCTCACAAGGATATTATAGGTTTTATAGCTCTCATGGTCAGCACATAAAGGGTACAACAAGCTCAATGCATGTAAAAGGAAGGGTATTGTTGTTATTGGGAAGAGCTACCGACCTGCTATAGATAATAGAAGAAATGCACATGCATATGTATTCCGATAGAGCTTTAAATGTAGAAGCACTCTTTGTGAGGATGTGGAAGTCAGGTAAAGTATGTGAAGTTGTATCTATGAAGATGGCGGAACTTGGAGGAACATATTGTTCTAAAAAGTGTCAAAAATAAGAGTTAATGCAGGAAATACCACCACCGAGCCCTGGTAGTGTTAGAAGCTATATTTGAGAGCCTATTCGAGGATGGCTTCCAAAGGCACAATTAGCCTACTCCTCCGTTTTTGGCAACCACTTTGGCATGTACATAGTGAATGTTGGGATTCGGCAAGGCCACTCTTGACCTCTTTGGAGTCTATATAAGCAGATGATGGGCATTCATTGGGGAGGATCCAACACCATTTTCTTGACCACTCTCTACATTCTGTTGCTACATGCACAATGTTGTCAAAGTCACTTTGTGGTGATTATACAGAGAGTGGGCTTCCCAGTGGAGTTGGCTATTAGCATTACAGATGAGTGGCTTGTATATAGTCTCTTGATGCGACACTGTTGCAAAATCTCTTGGAGAAAGATCGTCATTCTTGGAGTATTTTTTTATTGATTAGTACTTCTTTTGTTGATTCTAACTAGTTTCTGGAATGGTATGCTATCCCATTGTACTATTCTTTTGGACCATTTTTGGCCCTCTATAATCATTTATTGAGCTAAGAAGTTGGGGTCTTCTCTCTTATGTGCATTTGTAATTTTCCTTTCTCTATGATTGTAAGATTTCCTTATAGTGGATTAGCGTACCTACACACAAAAATGTTACAGGATATACTTCCCTAAGGAAGAACCTCCCTTAAGTGTGTGTAGCTTCCTTTGCAATTTGGCACTTTGTCAAAGTTGGACACCCCAGTACCTCCTCTATAGTTTTGCACGTCTGGTGGACACTTGTAGTGAAGTACTTAGTGCATTAAATACTTTCTTTTGCATTATTATTTCTTGATTTTTGCATCTTGGGAGTGGGTACATGACCCACACTCAAGTAGATAAAGAGCCTCTTCGTGTACAAAGAAGCCTCAAGAAGTCATCTTCACCTTCTGTTAATCAACTTAGCTCCCCTCTACCCTTAAATTTGTCTATTGATTTGGCTTCAACCCCACTCTCAAAGGAGAAGCATAGAAGAACATTGGATTTGTCTTTAGATACATCAGAGGAAGTACAAGCACCAATGGAGGAACTTTAAAACCTACTCTCAAGGTTGAACATTAAATTCCCTACGTTTAAGGGATCAATATATGAAGATGCAAATGACCATGTGAGGAGATTTATCTCCTTATGTCGTAGTCATGGGCTTCAAAACTGAGAGGACATAATGTTGGTGCTATTTCCTTCTACATTAGAAGGTCTTTTAGATATGTGGTACAACCAGTATGCAGATGGGCATTTCACCTCCTAGGAAGCATTGAAGACTTTATTCTCTCAAACATTCTCATCGAGCGACTCTTCGGAGCAAGCCCTAGATCAACTTGAGAATCTTGCATTAATCCTAGGTGAATCTTATGATGAATTACATACTCATACTAAGGCACTTGTCTCCCGATTATTGCATGATCCAGGTGATTTCTTGGTCAAAAAGTGGATAGAAAAGGCTCTACCTAGGTTGTCCTAGCAAAAGCTTAGGGAAACTCTTAGACTTGATGCCACACTAAACAACTTTATAGTAGTTGTCTCTTGCATAGAGGAGTCTAGGATGCACTTTGAAGGAGGGACTCAAGCAAACTATGCTATGAATATTGACCCAATGAAGCAACTTAGAAGGGAATTAGAAGAGCTAAAAATGCAATGAATTCAAGATGAAGAAAAGATTGTCTCACCATCTGTGCACCCAAACAAAGATTTAGTGGCCCAACTCCACCGAGAAGTGGAGTTGTGGACCTCTTAGGACATTCGAAGGCAAGTTTGGTGTACCACATGCAACAATAGTGTTCATTATCACATGAATTCCCCTAACAGAGTAAGCTATCATTTTTGTGATAAAAGTGTCCATGAGGTACATGAATGTTATTACCTCAACGGAGCCCAATAGAGAGATAACAATCAAGTTCCTGACACTTTTTATGCTAGTACATCAAATATACATAATAGAGAGGAGAATCATCAAAATAGACCTAGATATACTACACCATTAACGTGTTATCGTTGTGGAGAGTATGGCCATATGCAAAATAGGTACCCCTTACGAGAGGGAACACCTCCATGTCAACATTGTCTCGAGGCTAAGGATCATTATACAAGGGATTGTCCTTGCAACCGCCCCGCTCTGATCTATATGATTGTTGTGTCTCCAAAAGAAGAAGGTATGGCCCCACAATCTTATGTTGTTTCATCATCCACAATGCCTATGATGACTAGGGCTAGGCAAGCGGTGACAACATGTGCAGAGGAGCAACATGTTGTCAAGGAAAAAGAAGTAGGCAAGAGGGATGATTTGGAGGAAGAAGTGGCCATTGAAGAAGCTTACGACAGAGTGAACACTTCACTAAAAGAGCAATTAACTCGCCCTCACAAAAATACTCAGGAGGTAAATATTGAGATTCACTTTCCTACAATCTAGGAAAAGTGAAGATCTAATTTGATCTACTTTTAGGTGATTGATTGATTCATTGATTGTCAAGCTCAACCACCTCAAATTTGTGGAATTTGAGCTATCTTTTTCTCCTTTTACATGTGTAAAACAATAGTCTTTTACATTGGTAAATGATCCGTAAAAAATCCTTTGAAACTCAACACCCAATTGAGCATGTTGGAGAAATCAAGCTTGGAGACAAGAAGATATTTAATAATGTTCTTCATGGTCCTACTATTGCAAAGAATTTGATTTTAGTAGGACAAATGGTAGAGAAAGGATATCATGTTATCTTCAATGAAAAAGGCTACTTTATAAAGAATCCAAAAGAAGGATTCAAGGTCGTTGCTCAAGGAAGGAAAGAAGGTAGGATGTTCACTTTGGAAAGGTGATGTATATTTAGTTTGGAAACAAGAAAATTGATTTGTGGCACAAAAGGTTTGGACATATCAACATTCCCAAGCTCAAGGACATGATAAACCATGAAGTGGTAAGAGGTCTTCCAAGATTCAATGATGTTGGACTACGTGAGTTTTGTGAAGCATGCCAACTAGGAAAGCAAACTTGACAACCATTCAAGAAGAGCAACTACGTGGCAAGGAATGTCCTAGACTTGATACACACGGATGTATGGGGACCATCGCAATAACCATAGATTTCTGGTAATAGATATTTTGTCAGTTTTATTGATGATCAATCAAGAAAAGTATGGATGTTCTACATAAAACAAAAATCAGATGTGTTCCCTATGTTCAAGAGATTTAAAGCATAGGTAGAAAAGGAAACAGTATGATACATAAAGACTTTAAGGTCCGATGGAGCAAGAGAATATTTCTCCAAAGAATTTTTAGATTTTTTTTTTGAGAATAGCATCAAATGACAATTTGCATGTATACATGCCTCAACAAAATGGAATTGCCAAAAGGAAAAATAGACATATCACAGAAGTTGCAAGATGCATGCTCAACAAAATGAAGGTGCCACTAAACTATTGGGCTAGAGCAGCTAGTACAATTGTTTATTTGATGAACAAGTGAACAAAAGCTGGAGTGCATAATTTAAGTCCTGAGGAGGTTTATTTTGGTAGGAAACCTGATCTTACACATCTCAAAGTTTCTGAATGCATGTTCCTCAAGAAGTAAGGACAAAGATGGAGCCAAAGTGAGAAAAATGTATTTTCATTGGATATTCATCAGGGCAAAAGGGATATAGGTGCTACAATCCGATAACAAAGGAGCTACAAGTCTCAAGAGATGTGGTATTTGATGAGCTAATTAGACCGTGATTTGGAGACAAAGGGAAAGAGAAGATTCTTGAAGAAGATTATGAAGATGATGGAGGTATTGTCCAAGACGAATTTCAACAAACAAGCACTCAAATATCAGGTCCAAAAGCTTCTACATCACATGGAGAAAGCTCAACATGGAAGGGGAGACTAAAGAGTCATTCCTCATCACCAACATCAGGTTATGAAAGATTTGAAGTTGAAAGTGTTGCCCAAAATAGTGATTCAAATGCAAATGAAGAAGAGTATGAAGAGGTGATTACACCAAAGGTGAAGTTGAACCGGTTGAAGAAGCAACATTCAAAAGGAAATGAAAGGAGTTCTATTCAAAGGCTAAGCTATGATAGTTTTATTGCAAAACATTTTGCATATATGACACAGGTGGTCAAAGACAAAGAACTGGATGCATTTGAAGAAGCATGTACACAAAAAGAATGGCAACAAGCTATGCAAGAAGAGATAAAAGCTCTCAAGGACAATCACACATGATAGCTAGTTCCAAAGGCTGGAAGTATTAAGATTTTTCTAAATAAATGGGTGTTTAAACTAAAGAGAAATGTTGATGGTTCTCTAGCTAGGCACAAAGCTACGGGGAAAATGGGAGTTGAACCCGTGGCTTCTGGCATCACAACACTCTAACCAACTAAGCTATTTCCCTTGTCGGCACTAGAAGAAACGGAGGTGGAGGATTCTTAAGCCCCCATCCCTGTTATTTGTTCTCTTCACTGAAGACATTGCGTGCAGAGTGGTGAGATGTGCTACATGCAAGATCCAATCAATCTAGACTAGTAGCAAAAGGATTCAAGTAGACTGTCTACATTGACTATGAAGAGACTTTCATCCCCGTTGCAAAGATGGGAACACTTAGATCCTTGATTGGAATGAGTGTAGCAAGGAGATGGCCATTGTACCAACTTGACATAAAAAACACTTTTCTCAATAAAGAACTTCACGAAGAGGTATTGCAAGGAACTAACAATTATGACCACCACGTGCTAGAGAGATGACTCTCCTACCAACCTTATGCATGTATATATAGCTGCTTGAATCAATGAGGAGCACAAATGTAACTAGAGCCCACGAGTGCATGTGCAATCTCCTCCACTCCATTCATATCTTCCACTAGAGTCTACTAGTGGTTGGAGTGATCTCGATCACTACTTTATTACCATCCACTAGAGTCCACTAGTGGTTGGTGTACTTGCCACTCGAGTTAAGCCTCGTTGGACTCAAGTTACCTCACGTTAACTTGAGTTAGAAGGCTCTAAAGCTCTTTAGGCAAAATTCTCTCCACATGATCCCCATGGGGATTGAACCCAAGACCTCACCCTTCATAATCTTGAGACTTAACCACTATACTAAGTGGATCACTTGTTTGAGAGAGCACATGAGCTTATGCTTAAGTCTATTATCAAGGTCTTTGGCCATACACATGAGTGACCAAACAGTGTCAAGCTTCAAATCTGTCTGAACCGGTTAGATCCTTAGATCATAGACTTACTTTATTACATTGTTCCCCCTTGGGAAAGATTATCATTCTAAAAAATCAAGCTATATATAATAACCGTAGGCAACCCTCGAGCCTCATGTTCTTAAATCGAAAGAACATGTCTCATCTTTGTGGTGGGATCCCTACCCAAATGATTCAAAACACGTTCTGGCTTTGCACTTTGATAAACTGGTCAAAGTACAAAGTAGTGGATGAATTATAAGGGTGGATCTAAAAATATACCTAGCCACTTCACTGTTTCTCAATGTGCGATCTAGGCACAAACATATGAAATGGATGGATTCCAATTACTAGTCCGTTTTTGAGCATGACGGATGCATGGATTTAGTAACTAAGTTGGGATTCTAATCCCAATCAAGACTTTGAGAACTCTTGATTCACATGAATTTGATTTGGAAAACTTGAAGTTTGGTTGACCCAAACATCTAACTTGGATGTTTGTACAATGGTTTACTCCCAACCAATAGTTACTTGATTTTCTCACCCATCTAGAGGACTTCTTTGTCCTAATGGGCTTGAAAATCCTATGTAAATTGTAGGGGAAAGTTTTCCATTTACTTTGGTTCAACGTTACTATATTTTGACCAAGTCAAATTCAAAATGAAAATCATCCAACTTAGGATACTTTTCTCAAAGATCTTTGGATTTAAGTTCTTGGGATTTGTCAAGCTGATGAGCAATTCCTAGCTTCTCTTTTCTAGAGTGTATTGAACTCTAGGTCATGAGATTTATGTTAGTAACTGGAAGCATACCCAAATGAATATGTCAATCTTGTACTTTCCATCTTTTGAATATTGAATAAATTCTTGTACAAAACATCTACCTAGGATGTTTAATTTAGGTATAGTTCCAATCGGCTAACCCTGGACTTTTGCAAAAAGAATTATATACCATGTCTGAGTCAATTCCAAAAAATTTGGAAAACAAAAGGAAATAAATAAAACTTTGCATAACTAATTCAAACTTCTAAAATATAAACTTACTATGAGTCAAATTCTAGATGACTCAAGACTTTAAATTTTCAAAGATTTGTTCCAACAAGGTATTGAAGCATTTTGCCTATCTTTGAGAGAAATAAACTGGATTCTCAAAAAGATTTGGAGTAAACCTAGAACATCATTCAACCACAATTTACTTGTGTGGTATCCTTACATTAGTGTGTCGACCCATTGAGATTCGATTGATGAGTTTTTTACTCAAATAATTCTTCACTTGAGACTAAGTTCATGCCTATATTCAATCTTTATGACTAATTGCTGGAGATGCAAGTCTTGTGCATTTCATTGAATCAAAGGATTGAATTTACCAAGTTATACTAGGAACTTGTTGCTTGACTTAATCAATCTATTCCTTAGTTGAAAGGATCATTTCAATGTCAAAGTCCAACTTCTTCAAAAATTCACCAAATATTTATGAATCAACAACACTTTAGCTTGAAGTGTTCTAAGAAGATCTTGGAAGTTACTTACTTCTTGATCTCGAAGTATCTTGAGATAATACTTTTATCCTCCTTAAATTCAAACTTCTTCTTTGAAGTCTTTAATTCCCTTGAGGATCAGATCTAACTTCAAGATTTATTCTAGGACTAAAAGATAATTATCATCCCACGGTCTGATGTCCCATACCATCTTTCCTACATCAATATAAGTATAAAATCTGATGTCCCATACCACCCTATTTTATAGTCACATTAATGTGTGGGTCATACTTATCCTAAAGTCTAAACATATTCTGATAGAGTACCTTTGCACTTCAACTCTTTAAAAAAATTTTGAAGTTTCAAGCATTACCTCTAACTTGATATTCTAGGTTTTGATTCCTTCACATGATCATTTCATGATCTCATGCTTTTATCTTGGAAACTTGAAAACCTTCGATAGAATATCCATTCTTCTTTACTAGGGTTTTCAAAAGAAAAAACCAATTATCATTCCAAGTTCTTGAATTTTTTTAATTCAAGTCGGATTGGTTATGTTGGACCAATTTGTAGCAACAAGAGTGGTTTACTACTTGTCTTTAGATTCCTTTCTAACAAAAGCTTTTAAGTAGCTACCCTAGGGACTTTATAAGAATCTCTCTACTGCTTAAGTTTAAGCATCCACTCATGCTTTTGGATTTCACCTTTAAGAAATACCTTTAAGTATAGGTAAAATTTTATGTTGTACCTTCCATAGACTTAATTACCATCGACACGATCACATACTACATACTTGGAATATTCTCACTTTGTTCAGACTGGGAACATGTTACTCTTTTCACAATTTTCCATTGTATAAATGGAACATGAGTGAATAATTCCTAAAAGGAATTTTATTGCCAATACTTGGGCAAACTTCATAGTAGTTCTAATCATAATTTTCTTGGACAATCCCTGCCAAGCTTGATCAAATCTTGTTGATCTTGTGACAAAAATAAAGATTTAGTCTTTATCTTTAAGATTTCTTGAATTATCAAAAGCTTCTTTGTTTATCCATGGCATTTTAAAGATCTTTTCCCAACTCAAGTCCAAGCATGTACTAATGCCTTTTAGATTCTAAAGCTAAGAATCTTTGATACACCTCCAAGTGATATCATCCATTGGACTTTTACCACTTCTAGTGGTTTGGGAATTTTGGGGAACTACTTGTTGTGTAATGAGTTTGACAAATTTCATTCTCACTACTTGGGAGAATGTTATTCTTCAAGGACTTGAGTTCATTCTAGGGAATCAAATAACCTGAGCAAATGATTCATCTTGGAATCTTTTGCAATGCGGAAAGTATATTTGAAAGAAATTCTTAGACTTTCAAACAATATACAAAATCTTTACTGATTTAGTTGTGTTCATTTCCTGAGTATTAAACTAGAGGATAAATATCACCTTTAGGATATGGTTTCCATTCCACTATGAAAGTTTGACTTGAACTTTCATTTATGTGATATTGATTCCTATTCTTGAGTTTGATACACTATTTTATATTGGTCAATATTTAGATGTTACTTCCTATTCTTGAGTTTGATACACTATTTTATATTGGTCAATATTTAGATGTTACTAGAGTACTTTAAACATATTTCAACAATCACGATTATGTTTAAAGTCCAAGCATCTTTTGATGATTGATCTAATAATAATGCTACTATGAACACACAATTTTGAACTTTATATCTTGTATAGGAAAAGTTCGTGGATTGAAGATCCATTTCTTGGAACGTTGTGTTCCTAAATGAAAAGTTCACAATTTGATTCAAGACTTTAGGAACTTATCTTATTTCCTACATATTGCTTGCTTTGGTTTCTTCTTGAAGCTTCAATTAGCTTAAATAAAACCAAGCATAGTTTTCTCTTCCTTAGAAAAGTGCTTAATAAAGTTTCCATGCTTCTTGAAAACTTTGCATCTTGACTAGAGATGTAGTCATGGAACCTAGCATCCAACTATTGAACACTAAAGTTCAAGTGATGCTAAATTTTATTCACTTCTTTGATTTTCATTCTTTGATTTGTGGAAGATGCTATTCAGCCGTTACTTTCATGTACTAAGGAGACATATGTTAGCTCCAAACACATGTATGATACTTTGCTACCTCTTTTTGTAGGTGGATAGTCTAGTGTTGGTCCTAATGAGGTAACTTCTCAACGTTTGCAGGTTTCATGTGATGATGCAAATCATTCCGTTTGTGATGCAGATTTACATGATGCACTTCTTGATGAGAAAGCTAATATTGAGGAGGCAAAAAGTATGCCAAAATGGTTGGTGTAGACTTTGTGTGACAACAAATTAGATGCAACTCTGTCATATCGTACTCACTTAGGCTCTCATAGTGCCTCTTTTGCATCAGATTGCTATGTTATGTATGCCTTTAGTCTCTATGATGAGAATGAACCTGTTTTGTTTGATGAAGCACAAAATTTTGAAAATTGGATGGTTGTTATGCTCAGAATATGATGCTATCATGAAAAATGGTACCTAGTCTTTACGTGACTTGCCTCTTGGCAAGAAGGCCATCGGCACAAAGTGGGTATACAAGCTGAAGCATAAGCCTGATGGAATAGTTGACATGTATAAGGCTGGGCTTGTTGCAAAGGGTTATGCACAGGAAAGAGGCACTGATTTTGATGAAATCTTTGCACCTTCATGCCAAACGACTATTATTCATAGCATTTGTGCACTTACAACTCATCATGGTTGGAATGTACATCAGTTGGATATTAAAATAGCATTTTTGAATGGTGACTTGCATGAAGAAGTGTATGTTTTTTAGCCCATGGCTTTGTGCAAAAAGGGCATGAAAAATAGGTGTGCAGGTTCAAGAAGGCATTATATGGTTTAAAACAAGCACCACGTACTTGGTATGAAAAGATACATGCCTATTTGATTGCACATGGTTTTGAGAACGGTACAATTGAGAGCACCTTATATGTTAAGCATGCAAATGATGTGCTTCTGATCATTGTTGTGTATGTTGATGACATGTTGCTCATTAGTCCTCATGACAAGCATATTGCTGATTTTAAAGCTGATTTGCATGCCTCATTTGAGATGTCTGATTTGGGGCATTTTGCATCATTATTTGGGCATTCAATTTATGTAGGTTGATGGCAAAATAGCTTTTTGTCAAACAAAATATATTGACACATTATTGCTGTGTTTTGCCTTGAAAACTAGAAACCTATTGCCACTCCTATGGAGACAGGTTTACGATTGAGTCTTCATGATGTTGGAGATGCATCTGATGTTGCTCTCTATCAGCAAGCTATTGGATGCTTGATTTACTTATGCATTACTCGGCCAAATATTCAGTTTGCTGTCTCACAGATGAGCACATTTATGCATTGCCCATGATTCAAGCATCGGTAGGCGATTAAGAACATCCTTGACTACTTGAGTGGTACCCGGATACTTGGATTGTTTTATCCTAAGGGGGGATCACTACTGCCAGAATTACATGCTTTTTCTGATTCTGATGAGGCTAGTTGCTATGACACTCGTGTGTCCACTAGTGGTTTTTGCTTCATGCTTGGTAGCTCATGCTTATTTTGGTTGAGTAAGAAGCAAATTTCTGTGGCCACTTCCAGTTGCGAGGCTGAGTATAGGGTAGCTTTCACAGCGACTATTGAGTGTGTGTGGCTCAGATGCCTTATGGCTGATTTGGGTGTTGGTCAGTCTTTTGCTACCACCATCTTAGCACATTGAGAGTTGTGAGGAACCCTGTGTTCCATGCTCGCACTAAGCACATTGAGGTGCACTATCATTATGTCAGGAAAAGGTTCTCTACTAGAGAGATCAGCTTAGCATATGTGCCCATGCAGGAGAATATTGCAGACCTTTTCACAAAGGCTCTGCCTAGGGAGAAGTTTGAAGCTTTTCAAAGCTTTAGGCTTACTTCCTTTTGTGGATTGATTCCACATAGTTTGGCACTTCCTTATACATGAGTTCCATCTCCTTGCTCACCACCACTCTCAAGGGGGATTTGTTGATACATTTAGGTAGTGATGTGTGTGAACACACTAGGACCATCGGGGCACTTTTTCCCTCTTTAGGAGGTTTTTCCCCCCATCTTGTTTGTATGCCTATAGCCCTAACGGGTTACTTATCTTTGTACATTCTATTGGTAATACATTCAGTATTGTGTGTTGTGCTCCAAGCTTCTTCCTTGTGTTGTTTGTGTGCTTTTGTAGACGTCTAACTCCAACACTAAAGAAGCAGCAAGCCACAACTAGCACCAAGGTGCCAGAAGCCATCCCTCTACCACCAAACACACAAGAGATTGAGAACCTCTAGAAATAGATTGAAGAACTCTAAGCTAAAATGTTACACTATTGATGACCACCATCCCCACCAGTCAAACCCAAACCACAAGAATTAGTAGAGATCCCGATGGAGGAAACATTCGAGGATGCCCACAAACCACAACCAGTACTAGGGGCCAGAGTAACTAAAGAAGGACAAAATAACTATGAGGAACTTGTACCCCAATGGTTAAAACAAGTAAAGAGATCAGTCAAACACATGATGAACATGTGTCAATCGAGATTTAGTCCCTATCAAACCTAGATGAAATGGTTCTTAAATCCAAATACTTCCAGAACTTGTCTCACAAAAGGCTCATCACCACCTCTAAGACATAGTATATGCCTTATTTTGTCATTCTATCCGACTATAATTCTGAAGTCAAAAGGGTCACTAGAGAGGAGCCTACTTTGGCAATGTAATTTCACCCTAATGACCTCCCATAGAGAGCCAGAACAGAGATAATTTTCGAACCAAACTAGAAGGCCCGATTACTAGAGACATACCCAAATATGATGAGAACTTGGCCCAATGCTTCCCTATGAATAAAGTACAGTCCATGCCATTGTGCAATCCCTTGTTGATGACCATGGCCCAATTTTTTCATCAAACTACACAACAGAAAGGAATGTTCAGATTGGATCAATTACCCCTACTTTGCTCCACTAAGAGGGCCACCCATAGCTGCATATATGATCTCTATGATAAACTATTAGACACTGAGACTAAAGAATGTCCTAGACATTACAACCAAAATGTGCATGAAGATTTTTTGAGCTTATGATAGTGGCGTTCAAAACATTTTGAAATTTCTTTGACCTTGTATACAACATGAGCAAAACCCCATCAGTTAACACCATCTATGCTTGGCATGCAAGAACTAAATACATGTATGCTTGTTACAAGTAGACATTTGAAGAGATTTTCTCCACCAGTTTTTGGGAATATCACTCAGAATTCTTCATTCCTAGACCCACACATCTATTGCATCTATTTGTGGTGGAACAAGCTCCGTATGCAAACCAACTATGTGTGCCCCATCCAGTCGTTCTGGGTCTTGTAGATTGGGATCATTTAATGACAGAATTAGCACAAGATCTTTGCCTAAAGGAACATGACTTAGCATCTGATGTGGTGCAACACTCTATCTCATGCCCTCCACAACAATGGTCTATCAGGGACGATAGATGTGAGAGAGGGGGAGTGTTGGTAGTAGTCAAGGAGGCACAGGTAGAATGACATGGCAAGGAAGCATGAGACAATCCAGTCAAAGGGAGCAAGGACAAAGGGAAGGCCAAGCAAGACCAAGCAAACAAGGGAGTCAATGCAGATCCAGCAAATAGGACAAGTTTCTTTTTCCAAAATAAATGTGCAACCAACATTGATTTTTATCACTTCACTACATTGTAAATCTCATTTTTGATAAATCAAGATCCATTTTGTTCAAGCCAAGGAGTTCTCAAACTTGATGAGTAGTAGATCTACCTACATACCAATTTTCATAATTTTTGGAGCTCATTTGAGCCCCCAAATTAACTTAGAAACCTTATTTTTAATTAGTCTAGACACTAGATCTAAACAAAACCAAACCTAGTTAAAAACTATAAAAGGAGCTAGAGAGCTCATTTTTGAGGTTGGATTTTTGGGAGTTGAAGTAACAAAGAGCATTGAAAACTCATTTTCTTAGCTACTTGTAGACTCCATTGCTCCATCTCTTCGTCTTGTTGTGTATTCATGTGTGTGTATGTGTGTGCATGTTAGTGTGCTTCCCACTCACACACTTGTGTCCTCATTCACTCATGGTCTCCTTACCTCCCTCATGTTGAGATATCAAGCTCAAAATGTGATAATCCAGCATGACACATATCACTTTTTCATTTCTTTGACATGTATAGTGGTCATGCCGGTATATGTCAAGGATACTTCATTGAGATTTACTAGATTTATCTATCAAGAGTGATGGCACATTTGTTTCTTGCAAGCTCACTCATTTGTGGACATTAGGATTTTCTTTATGTATTGTTTTTTATATATTGCACTAGTTGTATTGTTGTATTAGGTCATTCTTGTATATTACTTTTATGTAATAGAAGAAGAAAAAGAGGTATCAGAGCCAGTGTGACTATAGAGAGCTTGCGGAGAAGGTTGATAGTGAAGAGTACATGAGAAGACGTGGAGAAGGCGTGACTGACAAACAACCTCAGATTTCTATGAAAATTGGTGTGAAGATAGAAGCCATTTCGACCTCTATGTTGAGCCTACAAGGTGGCTCCCATGAAAAAAACAACTCAATTTGCAAAACTATGACTTGCATTCTATTTGCCAACACTGAAATATTCTAGATCTAGAATTTCAAGCCATTCCATGTACTACTGGTACACCAAAATTATGTTTTTCTGAGATTGAGTTGTCCTATCATAATGTGACAGTGTTCAAGCAGAGGTATTTCTTGTAGTGTTTTTGTAGTGTTGCGAATCGGTTCAGAAATGGCAAGTGCTAATGAAATGATTCAGCTTATGAGTCATAAGCTGGATAAGAACAATTTCCATGCTTGGAGCTTCACAATGACAAATTTCTTCATGGGAAAATGCTATTGGAAGTACATCAAAGGAGACAATGAAAATGATATGCAGTCACTAGAGAGGAATCAGATTGCAGACCAGTTAAGAGTATATGAAGAATGGAATCAAGGAGCATGAAAGGTAATGTACTAGTTGTCTGTTAACATAGATGATAGCATGATTGGGCACATATAGGATGCCAAAACACTAAAAGAGGCTTGGAACAGTTTGGTCACATTGTATGAGACCAATACAAAGGCACGAAAATTGCAACTCAAGAACGAGCTGCATACACTAGAGAAAAAGAGCATGTCGGTAAGTGACTACACCCTGAAAATCAAAATCATATGTGAGTCGCTTGCATCTATTGGCATGAATGTAGATGATGATGACAAGGTGGAAGTGTGCCTTTGTGGTTTAGGAACTGATTATAACTAGTTCAGAATGTCTATTCAAACTAAGGAAAATATTTCGAATTTTGTTGATCTGGTGTCCATGTTGATAATTGAAGAAAAGAATCTTGGTGAGGACCCAAACTCCCAAGGAAAACCTAGTTCTGAGCAAGCATTCTACTCTGGTAGGGGAAGAGGCAGAGGCTTCATAAGTGGAAGAGGAAATAGTAACCAAGACTAAAGTCGATAACAGAATCATGCAAGAGGTAGAGGATAATTTCGAGGAAGGGGGAGCCAAAGAGGCCACAAAAATTTCCAAAGAAATGATTCAAGTAATGAAAATGAATGATGTTGCAATTGTGGTAAAGATGGTCACTTTGAATGTGATTGCAGGTTCAAGAATCAAAATAATAGAAGGCAACAAAACAACTATGCATCCACAGGTGCAAATGATTTTGAGAAGCTATTCATAGTCCAACATCATATGATGAATACAATGTCTGCTGATGTTTTGAAATGGGATGGTAATGTCTAGTATGTTGATTCAATTTCTTCAAATCACATAATTAGTCATCCAGAATGGTTTAATAGTTTGTAGAAATTGTTTTTTCATGGATATGTTGAAACAGGTGATGACACATCACATCTTATTGAGGATACATGAAAAATAGCACTATCTATGGAGGATGGGAAGGCAAAACATCTTATTGATGTGATGCATATTTCGAACATAACAAAGAATCTGGTTTTTGTTGGATAAATGGTTGACTAGGGATTACAAGTTAGGTTCAATGCTGATGTTTTGTATGTAGAAGAGTACAAACAAGATGGAAGATTGATTGCCAAAGGAAAACAAGTGGGTAGGATGTTCATCTTAAATATGAAAATTCCTAAAATGAATGTATCCATGTTTGAAAAAGGTGTAGGTGTTATTGCTAATATAGAGATTTGGCACAAGAAAATTGGACATGAAAATTTGTAGATGCAGAAATGCAATAAAAGGAGCTTGTCAATGGACTGCCAAAATTCAAGGTTGCAAAAATGCAAAAGGTATGTGCAACATGTCAATTTGGTAAGCACTCAAGGGCATCATCTCTACATGACAAGCATGTTAGTGAGAATGTGCTAGAAATAGTATAGATAGATGTTTGGGGTCATGCAAAGACCACATCTATGGGAGGATGCAAGTTTTATGTCACGGTCATTGATGACCATACACATAAACTATGGGTTTACTTCGTGAAAGAGAAGAGTGAAGTGTTTAATCACTTTCATAATTTCAAGGCCATGGTGGAAAAATAGATAGGGAAGTATATTCAGACATTAAGATCTGATGGAGTAGGTGAATACATGTCAAATGAATTCAGTAGCTTTTCCAAAAGCCATGGAATTTGACGGCAATTTTCATGCAAGTACACACCACAATAAAATGGCATTGTTGAACGCAGAAATAGACATACTGCAAAAATTACAAGAGCTTTGATGGCTAAGAAGAATATGCCTCATTGTTATTGGGCAAAAGCTATGCACACTGCTATATACATCATGAACAGAACTTTGACTACTGTTGTACATCAAGTTACACCTGAAGAGAAGTAAAAATCCAAACTTATCATATATGAAAGTTTTTGGTTGTGTTGTATATCTACATGTTCTAGATGAGTTGAAGATGAATCTTGATCCAAAAGCAAAAAAGTGTATCATTATTGGGTAATTCCTTGAGCGAAAGGGATATAAATGCTATAACCCACTCACATGACAGGTGAAGGTAAGCAGAGATGTGTAAGATGAAATGTCAAGCTTCTATGCAAATGCCAAAGAAGGACTTAATCTTGAATTAAAAAAAAAATGACAAAGGAAATGCTAAAAAAACAAGTACAAAATCTCAAGTTTTGAGTGGACCAGATGTGTCACCAAGCAATACTTCCAACTCAAATCCATGGAGTGGAACATTGCATGGAAATTTCAATCCGTCAAATCCATGGAGTGGAACATTGCATGAAAATTTCAGTCCATCAAATTTTAGTCCGTCAAATTTCAGTCCAAGAAAGATAAAGAAAATCTTTCTACTAGTAGTAAAACATCTACAAGTTTTCAAGACATTGATGGAGATTCAAACGGTTTAGAAAAGAGCCTTGATGAGGAACTTGGATTGCCCTCTATGAAGACTCTAGGAGTAAGAAAGGCACATGCAAATGATACAAGGAGAAGTGACCCACGACCAAGAAGATCTAGGAGGATGCAGAATTCTATGCAATAATTGACATATGACAGTTACATGGCTTGTCATTATTATGCCTACATGACCAAGGTAATACAAGATGTTGAACCTTCTTGTTTTGCAAAAATGCAAATTGGGAGAAAACTATGGATGAGGAGATGGCTGCACTTTATGGAAATGAAACATGGAAGTTGATTCCATTGTTGCAAGGAAAGAAACCCATAGGCTACAAGTGGGTTTACAAGGTAAAGCACAATGTTGATGGTAGCATAAACAAAAATAAAGCACAATTGGTAGAAAAAGGATATACATAGCATATGGCATTGATTATGAGGAAACGTTCAGCCCTATAGCTAAAGTGTCTACTGTTAGAGCACTTTTTGTATTAGCTACAACAAAAGGATGGACTTTGCACCAGATGGATGTGAAGGATGCTTTCTTCAACAACCTATCCAGCCTTCATTTGAATTCAAAATCCACTTGTAGAAGTTGTGGAGCACTAGGATTCTATATAGAGACTCCAAATCACTTGTACATTACATGGAAGCAATATACATACACTCTTGGCCATCATTGTCTTGCTCCTTCATTTCTCTGCATCATCTTCTTCAATAGCAGTAAACTTATAGAGGCTGTTGTTCTCTTTATAGAGCTTTAGATTGGATGGGTGAGCATTCATTCTAAAGATATCATTGTCTAGTTTATGTGTACAAAATTTCAAAGCATTTGATTTATTAAATTTGTAGAAATCTCAGTTTTTCTATCTCGGGGTCAATCTCTACATAGCCCTGAAATATAGGAGGTACCACTGTTGAGTGTCAAGTTCATTCTAGAAGCATCTTTTGCTAAGTACTTGTACTCATGTGCATTTTATACACTCAACCCTATGTGTATCAAGTTTTAATCATGTTGGCTGCTATGAGCATTTCAAGTTGATTGTTTCATCCAAAGATATCAAGTTTTTTAAGTTGTCAATGCACAAACCTATCTGTTTTGTATTGACTCTTTATCCTTGATGCTCCAAAGTACATAGTGGGTTTTATTGCACTTATCATATGCATGTAAGGTCTACTTGAGTCTCCATAAGCTCAAGGGCTGGTCCTGTGCTAGTTGGTTGGAGCAAACTTTTGTGCTTCACAACTCAATTTTCTACCTCCTACAAGCTTCTCCAAGTTCTTTAAGATCTTTGGTAAGAGTAGGTGCAAAGGTCATCAACATGTACTTCTATACTCTTCCTTAGAAATTCTTTGAACGCATGAAACAATAATCTTTGGAAAGTAGCTAGCTCATTTGTTAGAACAAAAGGCATAAATCGTAAAGCATATACACCCCATTCAATAGAAAATGGAGTCTTGTGCTGATCTTCAATAGCAATGAATACTTGATTATAGCATGAAAAATCATCAAGAAAGCTGTAAACTTCCTTGCCTACTACTCTTTCCAAAAGATGATCGGTAATAGGCAATGAGTACTATATCGGGTGGTGGGAGCATTAACTTTCTTTAAGTTGATACAAACCCTAACTTTTCCACTCTTTTTGGGTACTAGCACTAATGGAAAAACCCACTCCATATGCTCAATTTTGATAAACGAATGTTGTAGCTAGTAATTTATCTATCTCATCTTTAATTTTGGTGGAGTAGATATCATTATATGTGTAAGGTCTTTGTTTAGAAAGCTTTTCCTCTAGAGTCATATGCATCTAGTGAGAGAAAATCTTCAGTTCTACTCCTTTTAGGTCCTTATGTCCATGCAAAGACATCATGATATTCTAATAATTCCATTAACTCTTGTTCTTCTTCTACCAAGACATCGTTCCAAATGAAAGTGCATCTATCCTCATCATTCTCTCGGGTTACTATTATTTTCTTTGTTTGTTCTTTGTTATCATATGCCACTCCTTTGTGTGCCTCTCTCTCTTAGACATTTGAATAGCAATTTTAAGTGTTCCAAAACTTCAAAATATTCTCTCTGTTTATCCTCTTCTTATTTATCATCATTTTTCTTGTTAGGGTTCTAAGAGCATTCTTCTAATGAGAAGATGTTGCAATATTCTTTTATGGAGGTTACTCCAACTTCCTTTAGGTGTTGTTCTTCTGAGTCAAACTTAGGTTCCATGATTATGCTTTCACCATCAAAATCTTCATCATTGTCTCCTTCATCATTATCTTCCTCTTTGATCATTACTATAAATAGGCTTAGATCATAACCTTCCTCATCCATGGGGTTGATCATGGTAAATACTTCCTCATTCAAAAAAACATCTAAGGTCGTCACTATTTCCATTTAACAATGAGGCTCAAAAGCTTCATCCGAAAATATTTGAGGCATATAAGATGCATCCTCTATTGGTCTTTCTCCATCATTCAAGGCCTTCCAACATTGGAGCTACTTTTTTTTCTCTTAGGGCAGCTTTGCGAATCCATAGTTGAGTATCATCATTCATCTAGGATTGCTAACTAGATCCCACACTATGGATTAACATGGCATCTTCCTCTTTATGGATGGGATTCCATTGGAGAGGAGGAACATCGCTATAAGATGAATTCTAAACATCCCTTCAACATCAAGGCACCACAACCAAGATAAATCTTCAAAATTCATCTTATAGGGATGTTCCTCCTCTCCAATGGAATCCCATAAAATAAAGAGGAAGATTCCAGGTTAATTCATAGTGTGGGATCTAGTTACCAATCCCTGATGAATGACAATACTCAACTATGAATTTGCAAAGCTGCCCTAAGAGAAAAAAAGTAGCTCCAATGTTGGAAGACCTTGAAAATGGTAGAACATGGAGGTTTAAATAAATCTAACAAGTTAGATTTATTTATACCTCCATGTTCTACCTACCACTCTCCTCCCAACCTTAAATAGCCCTTGCCCTTGGCACATCTAGAGTCTTCTTTAAGGTCCAAACACTCCTCATATGGCCACTCTGAGGAGATGGAATAACCTCAAAGCCTCGTGCTAGAGCCTTGGCTCCCTCGAGCTGTGGTCTTTGATCCGGCTAGGGTCCTCAATCAAATGCAGGTAGACTAATGGTAGACCATGGAGGTCTAAATAAATCTAACATTCCCAACCTTGCACTAACTCCAATTGGCATATAAATGGTCTTCCTGGTATCATTTCATAATTGCTTGCCTTTCCAAATTGATATATTACTAGGGTGTGCTCAAATTCTACTCCACATGTTGTCAAGGCTACTTTTTCCAATAATCCAAGTGGGGGATCTACATGGTCATTTCCCAACTACAATTTCATTCTAGTTGGTGTGAGTGCAGTTTTGCCCCATTTTTCCCAAATTTCTTTAGTAGAAATTCCTATTCTTGCACCTGTATCTAGTATGGCTCTAGTCATGTAGCCTTTGTATGTAATTTGAAGACATGTATTTCCCTCATCACCTTCATTGAAATCTCCTACTTCATCTACACGTATATTCATTGTAGTAGTCTCATCTTTAACCTTCTCCTTCTCTTCATTAGTTTGATCCCTAAATTTGAGCTAAGTGACTAATTTCCCCACAATTGAGGTTTGAATCAAAAAATTTATTCTAAAGTTAAGGAACAAAATATTTTAGCCTTTTTCAACTCATTTAGTGTTCTAGACACTTCCTCAAATCTTCTTTTTTCCTTACATCTTAGCATGGGAACATGGAAGAAATCATATTTTTGTTCATACTCATCCATAATTAGGAAGCATGCTCATGACAATGGCTTCATCTCTATCAAAGCCTTGATCAAACATTTCTAATTCCATATCCTTTTACATCATTGGTTGGTTTAGAGAAGCATCCGATTCAACAAAGGGAAGAGTTACCCTTTCATTCTTCTTCCATCGATCTTCATGGACTTTGGCCCAAAGATCTTGTGTGCAAGATGCTTGTACCTCAAGGATTAAGAAGTCAATGTCACTAGTGTCCAACCCTAGTTCCCCTTTGTCTACATTTGGTTCTTCTTATGATGATTATTTTGGATAATAATTTTCTAGAAATTCCTAAAATTTCTTCTCGAGAATTCTTGTTTCTGGAATGGTTGATATTTGTTTTTCTAGCATTGTTTGAGCAACCTCAATTAGTTTCTTGCATAACTCCAATCTCTCATTTTCTAGGTCTCCTCTTGGGTAACATTTATCATGCTTCTCTAGATTAGGTCCTATCTCTATTCTTGACTGATAAGATTTTAGAAACATTTGAATATATTTAGGCATGGGATCTGCTAGAATCGATCTTGCCTATTATTGCATGTGTTCCTCCTTCACCACATCAATTTCTTATTTTGTTTGAATCTCCTTTGTAGATTCCTTAGCCTTTAATGAATCTTGCATTTCTTCAGATAGCTTCTTCATCCACTTACTCTTAGTGTTTTACCTTCTAGGCTTCCATTTTTTAGTCTCCTTCTTCTTTGAGCTTTATGCCACCATAGATGAGGATTCTTCCCTCTTTTCACTTGTTGAAATTTTAGACATATGTTCACTTTTTCCTTAGCTTACCTATATGAGTCTCCATAGCCATAATAATGATAATATTGTTGCTCATAAGTTGCTTTGTATTATATGGGATCGTCATCATAAGCATAGTACTCACTATATTTGTGTCCATAACCCTAGCTAATGTTATTTGAGCTATTTAGGGGTGTTAGTAGTACTAAAACTCTATCTATGTTCTCTTTTGGTTGTGTATATTTTAACCATACAACATTTTGAGGGTGGAGCAATTTGTTTTCCGAATGAGGTTGAGGGTACATTTGATAATCATATGGACTTTGAACCATTGGAGGTCCCTGATATGGAGCATACCTTGGAGGCTCCCTAGCTTGTTCTCTAGGTGGATAATGGTATGGCCTATATGGTTGAGGTTGAGGTGGCCTAGGTTGTCTATTGTAAAGATAATTTTCAGTGATATGATTGGTGTATTTCTACTGAATATGGCAATAAAAGCTTGACCCTTGCATGGGTGGTCTTCCATAAGGATAGTGCATCTGTATGGGTTGAGCCTAATAAGGTTTTGATCATGGCTAGTTTTGTACTCCAAGTTCATTCAACCAATTCTTCCACATAAGTAGAGTGAGTAGAGACACTATTGGAAGAGTATTCAGACTTTGATGAAGCCTGAGGAAATGCACATTACTTGTTTAAATTCATCCATGTGATCATATGGCTCTCGAGAAGCATTGTAATGATTCTTCATGCACTTAGAAACCTTACAAGAACTTAGGTTCTACCCACAACTAGTGGTTAAGGAATGATTTGAGCTACAAGACTTGTCCTCTTCCTTGTCGAGGTCTCTGAGGAAAAGGTGGTCTATTGATCATCTCACCTACCATTTGAGGGTTAGGCATAACATTATTTCCTAGCATTGAGAAATGCACATGAGGTCTTTGAGGGACATTTTTCCAGTTGTATTGCCCTAGGTTAACATTTCCTTGGCTTTGTTGTTGACCCTAGGTGTTGTTAGATGAAATTTTTGTTCCTTGAGGGGAAACATTCGCAAACCCATATATTTGAGTATCCCTCCAAGCTTTGAATTCAAGTTTCTCTATATATTCACCCAAAATTAGTCACGGTTAAGAGTAGACCTTTGTGCTACATTCAGAGGAACTTTGGAACGAGTATTAGGCTATTGTTGAAGCACACATTGTGCTCCTCTTTCCCAAGTCTCATCTTCAATCAATTCATGTATCATATGTGGAATATGGATTGATTTGCAACACACATCTTGGAGTTCACTTCAACTGCTGCTACAGGTCTATGTCTCATTTTTAGTCACCTTTGATCATTTATTTCTCTGTGCATACTTAGTCTTTTTATGAGTTTTAAATTGGTATAGGTAACGTGTTAAGCCTATTTGAATGATATAAATTTTCATCACATTTGGTTCATTGTTCTATGAGTTACAGTTATTTGAAGGACCTATGTATGTAGATAGATGTTCCCTAAAATGTTAGGATGACAGCTCAATGTTCCTAAATTAATTTCTCTCATTATGGTCAATCAAAATTAATCATTTTCTTTGCTTTAGTCTCATCATATATCTCATTGAAAGTGTGAAAAATATCTCTGAACACAACAGGCTATGAGCTTTGAGTGAAATTCCAGAGAGCTCGTCATCCCAAAATAGCAAGTTCTCAGTCATCTGTTTTGAATTAAGTTATCTATTTTGATGCATCAATTTGATATTGATCTTCCAAAGCACGGGTGGTCTATATGCATCCTTAGCAAGCAGAAGGTGTCTAATTAATATCCTTGAAGCTAACTTGGCAAGTGTAGAGCAAGGTTTTTGCAATACCAGGCTCATCTTTGGAAGTATCCACCATCTCTTCTCACAAGACTCACTCCTCAAACTTTAAGGTGTTTGATTTGTCTTTCATCATCAATTGAAGAGCATATGCAAAACTCCGATATAAATCTTGAATACCTTTAAGAATATTTTGCACATTTTAGCTATTTGGTAAGATTTCATTAGCATAAATTAACCCCTTGTCTAAATATTTGATCAAATTAGGTCCCTAGACAATGGTAAAAAAATTTTGATGCACATATGAAGCCCATTCTTGCAAAAAAGGATGAGTAAAAGTTTTGCCTTGAAATATTTTGAGGATGACTGACATACCTTTTTCATAAGGATTACTTTATTGGAGTAATGGATGCATGTACTTGTCTTAATGTGGATATAAGTCCAAATTACTACAGAGGTTCAATATGCATAGTGCAAAGGCATTGAGTACACCATTACTTAGATATGTGAATTTTGTTGGTGCATATGGAAAGCCTAGATGTTTGAACATTAGGACTTCAAGGCTTTAGGAATTTATGTTCAATTAAATGTATCAAAGGATCAGTATGTGACACTATCTATACACATATATGATGTGCTTTTTGATAAAGAATATGATGTACATAGAAGTTGTGCTTTTTGATAAAGAATATGATGTACATAGAAGTTTGTGAATATTTGGAAATCCCAACTTCAAGAGAGTTAGTGAGAACAAAAAATAAACACGTTTTTAGTGGTTAAAAGGATTCAAAAGGTTAGATGAAATTGAAAAAGAATCTCTTCAATTATCATTCAACACCAAACTACTATGGTTCTGGAAAACTATATATATAAGCACTTGTGGATTAGGCACATGAAATCTATGAATATATTCATATCCTCATGTATTATAACATGCATCCTCATAGAAGAGGGAGTCTTTCAGCACCTCCAAGCCTTTTACATTATCAAGCATTACATTTACAAAATCGCATTATCATCTACTTATTCTGTGTATTGTTTTCTTCATTGTGTGCAAGTTTGTCTACTCCTCAGCATTCTCCAATTCTATGTATGAGATCAATATATCAAATAACACATGGATAAATGAGTTGGAATTGGACATTTTTGTATGCAAGGAGTTTATCATTGAGGATTTGTGTGTGGAGAGAAACCAATCAATCAATGTGACTATGTATGCATACTACTAGTCTCCTGAAAATTCAAGATCATAGCCCTAAGTTCTTAGATATATTTCTATTAAAGTATGTATTCTAAAATTGTTTTGTAACTCATAATAGCTCATTTTTCCTTAGTTCCACTCAGATATCTCAAAATCATCTTGACCGGTTCCCAATGCTTGTTGCAAGGATTAGACATATATCTACTCACAACTCCCACTAATGCAATGTTTGCTCTCATATATGTGTTCACACCAACAAGTGTGTCAAGGAGTAAAATCAACCACTCTATATTTGAAAAGCAAAAATCTAGAAAATTTTTTCTAGAGTCTCCTCTGTGAAGATGAGCATATGAACAATGTCAAAAAAACTCATAAAACCATGAGTACTAACATGTAAACCTGCCTAATGAATAACTTACTCCACTACATATAACCACTTAACTGAAAGAAGCCAACGAGTCTTATTGAGCACCTATGAATAACTAGCATACATCTCTTATGGTGAGGTTGGGTAAGTCTTCCATGTGCATCACCAAAGAGATCCTGACATCGGGGTATCTCCTAATTAAAAAAACCTCACCATGAACCTCTTTATCAATGTCAAAAGCTTTATGCAAAAACATGACCACCATATCAATGATCCCATGGACGTGCATAAGCAGTATCGAAAGAAGCATACATACTATGTATGTGCTCAGTATATACAATAAAATGGCACTAAAAAACTGAAATCTATTGCCCAAACACTAGCCAACAATACTTGCAAGTATCTATTAACTCTATTCTTTAGGCCCAAAAAAACCTGCATAAACTTGTAGTGGATGCTTCGACCACAATTGAAAACCTTGCAAGAAACCTATTAGGAGACTCAAATGCTAAAATTTTAGTGAAAAATTTGAGTGTAGGCTACCAAGGAGACACAATATGAAGCACTAGCTCCAAAAATGATCATTGGACCAATCTTTCCACCTATGTAGTCGAAAGTATCTCAAAACTACAAAATCAGCTTCTAATTTTCCCCAATTTCATACCTAGTTAAACTCTCAAAATATTGATGTAGAGAGCCCAAGAATGCACTTTGAAGGCTCCAAAATAATGTTAACCTTAAGAATCTTCACTCCTAAAATCAACAAGCAACTAGGGCTTAGTGGTAGGAAAAACTAATGTTAAGCTTTGGGGGGAACACTGTTAGGATGGGTGACCTCCCAAGAAGTGCTAGTACTATCTTCTTTGATCATTGAATTTCTTCCTCACATGCAGAAAATGATGCCAACGGTGACTTCTACAACTTGGATGACAAGGTATGCTAAGTTCTATGCCTTGGTTGCTACCTTAATCATACTCCTTAGAAAATTTTTTCTTTAGAAAGATCTGATATTAGTGAAGTGGTGCGATGGAGATGCACCACAATGGATTCCCCTTCACAAGAGCTTTGCGAAGATGTCCTCATAGTACAAACCCTATAGATGATGCATGTGGTAATTTGCAGAGACCTTCAAGACACATAGAACTACACAGTACACACGGAGAAAAAAACTTGGTTTTACAAATGTAATCGAACATATAGTATGTGGCTGATTAGGCCACTATATGTTTTATCATAGAACATATACAAAAGTGTCTGATGACCATTTGGCCTTTGACATGGAATAACAGTAACATTTATTACCACACATAGGAAATTGTAAGACATCAAAAGAAATCTCAAGTGCTTTGGAATCAATTTTCTCCTCAAGTATAAGAGCCATAAAGAATCAGCTATGGATTGAGTTCACTTCTCTCAAAAACAACCCAAGAAAATGTCACTAACTTTCTTACCAAGATTAACAAGATAGTTGACCGATTGAAACACATAGGAGGAGTACTAGATGAGGAGAAAATAGTGAGACTAGTCTCTCAGACCCTGCAAAAGAGGGAAAGCCCCCTCTGCCCTCCACCCATTAAGATTGGTTTCAAAGTTGAAAGATTCAAGAGCAATAGAAATGACACAATGTCCAACACTAAAGTTTGAAGGTGGATTTTAAATAGACAGAAGAGGCAATTTGTACCTAGTGATTGACCAACCTAAGTTGATAAATGACATGGGAAAAATTCAAGAACCTCATTATCATGTTAATGTGGGAAGTGGAGAGACTGTGAGAGCCCCTAGAGGTAAAAATTATGGTAAATGTCTTGAGAGGTGATAAAATTCCTCAAGATGATGACCTAGTACATATCTATCTGATTGTTTGCACTAATAAGTTATTGCACGCAACTCTGCCCATACCAGAAAGCAGTGTTGACCTTTCTATCATTTATGATTTGCATGATCCAAAAGACTCCTCGATATTCACTTATTCCTACCAAGCTTTGATAGCTTGTGATATCTTCAATGGATTCTCCTTCAGAAGCACTAGCTTATGATTCAATTCCATGGGTGTACCTGCACACTTAGCATTATCCATTTTAAACTTAGAAAGCATGTCATGTACATACTTCTTTTGGATAATGTATATGCCAGAGTATGTATAGACAAGTTCAATTCAAGAAAGTAAGTGAGTGGTCCAAGATCACTAATCTTGAATTCATCCTTCAGTCCAGCCTTTAACTGTTTAATTTTTCCAAATCTATCAAATCATCTTTAGAGTCACTTTCTTCAAGATGCTTTGGTTCCTTTGTTGGAAGAGATGGGAATTCTTCTTCCAAGTCATAGGGTAGCTTCACTTTCATGTCAACATCAAACCAAGATTTATTTTCATCAAAGACTAAATCCCTACTAACTAAGAAGCATTTGTTAGTGGGATTATACAATATGTATCCTTTTTTATTTTGATCATAACCAATAAAGACATTCTCTACCTTGGGATCCAATTTCCCTCTTACTTGAGGAGGAATATGAGCATAAGCTAGACATCCAATGATTTTGCAATTCTTTAGACTTGGTCTTCTTCCATTCCACATTTCATAAGGAGTCATACTTTCTAAAGACTTTTATGGAAGTCTATTTATAAGCTATGTGGTTGTTGATACAGCCTTTGCCCAAAGATAATTAGGTAGACTCTTTTCATTTAGCATAGATCTGACTACTTCTACTATAGTCCTGTTCCTCCTTTCAGCTACTCCATTGAGTTCAGATGTGTATCTAGTTGTTACCTCTCTTTTGATTCCTCCTTCTTGTAGGAAAGCATCAAATTCATTTGAGAAGTATTCTCTTCCACCATCTGATTTGAGTCTCTTGAGACATTTTCCTATTTGGTTCTCTACAAGTGCAACATGCTTTTTGAAAAAATTGAAAACTTCATCTTTATGTTTCATGAAGTAAAGAATTGTCCACCTGTTATAATCATCGATAACATAATATCTTGAACATGAAATGGAAGATTCTTTGATTGGACCCCACACATGTGTGCCAGCAAGATCCCATAGCTCCTGATGGATATAGCCTTTCTTGTTGAAGGGTTGCCTATGTGCCTTGCCAAATTGGCAAGCTCCACACTTGTAGATCATATGTTGCTTTGTGATGTTGGGCAATACAAGTACATTTTGATCTCTCCATATTTGTTTCAAGGTTCTTTCACCAATATGAGCGAGCTTTTTATGCTAGACCTCAAATTCACAGAGTGTTTGAGATTCATAGCTAAACAATGCTATGTTCTTGGTGTCCTCCACTTCAAAGGTGAAGAGTCTTCCTATCTTATCTCCTTTGGAAATCATTCTAAATCTTTGCTTGGGGTCTTCCACATATGCCCCATGTCTTGTAAACCTAACTTGCAATCCTTTCTCCACGATTTATCCAACACTTGTCAAGTTTTTTGTTATTGTGGGTACATATAATGCCTTGCTTAGAAGATTCATGTTGCCATCTGATGTCTTGACATTACCTATCTTTTCTATTGAATGCCTTGTATCATCATTTATCTACACTTCATGTTTATTCTTGGGATCTTCTAAGCCAAAGAGTAATGCTACATTTCTTGATACATGATTGGAGCATCCTGAATCAATATAGAAGACATGATCATCATCCTTACCCTGGTTCAATGATAGGTTCATGAGAAGGAGTGAATCTTCTTGAATTTGATCCTCAATGTAGTTGTTGTAATCCTTCCTTCCTCTGTATCCACTTTGATGGTTGTTATTGTTTTTGTAATAGTTGTTGTTGTATCCTCCATTGTATGTGGCTCTATTTGATCCATAACCACCTCTATTGAATCCTTTTCCTCTGGAATTTCTTGGGTTCCTATAAAACTCTTCAGTAGTGTGATTAGAATAACCACAGATGTTGCAAGCTTGAGATGTTTGGGGTCTCCCCCTGCCTTGCTTTCCTCCTCTACCTCTTCCTCTAGCTCTTCCTCTACCTGTGAAGTTGGCTTGGAAAGAGCTACCTTCATCTTCATTCTTCTTAGACTTTGACTTACGTTTAGCTTTAACTTTATTAGATTATAAGGCAAAGGATTGATTACCTCTTGAGGATTCACCATTCTTGATTATCTTTACTTCATGTGTGAAGATTTGGCCCATCAGAGTATTGAGATCAGGCATTCACATGTCCATGTATAGGTCCATGGTAGTTGTGAATGATTCCCACTTGTCATCAGCTTTGATGCCATTGATGGTCTTCCTTATGATTTGATCTTCTTCAATCACCTCTCCAATGCTTCCCAATTGATATGAAATCTCCTTCATTTTGGTGACATAATCAGTCACACTTTGCTTGGGATTTTTCTTCAAGATAGTGGACTCCATCCATAGCTGGCTCTTCCTAGCTCTAGTATTTGAAGAGAAGAAGGCAGCAAGTGTGTTCTAGGTTTCTCTTGAGGTCTTTCATCTTTTCAAATGAGATAATAGAAAATAAAAAATTGAGTTTAGAATATAGGACCTGGCTAGTGCATCGTTTGAACACCAAGTTGTAAGCCTTTCTTGCTCTTCATGTGATGGCTTCCCTTTGCTTCTCATTGTTGGCATTACTTCATCTTCAGATATGTATCCAAATAGATTTCCTTGACGGTAGGCCTCCATCCTTAGAGACCAAGCTAGGTAGTTGTTTCTATCCAATTTTTCAATGGCGGAAGGAAAACCATCTCCCATGTTGATTCATCTATGCTCTGATACCACTGTGAGAAGAGATGGTGGACACCTCCTAAGATGAGCCTGGTGTTGCAAAAAACCTACTCTACACCTGCCAAGGTAGCTTTAGGTATAGTAACTAGATACCTTGTGCTTGCTAAGAATGACTCAATTGATACAAATTGATACATCAAAACAAATAACTTAATTCAAAATAGATGACTCAAAACTTGCTATTTCAGGATGAAGAGCTCTCTAGAATTTCACTCAAAGCTCATAGCTTGTTGAGATTTGTCCAAAGATATTTTGCACACTTTAAATTAGATATATGATGAATCTAAAGCAAAAAATTTGATGAATTTTGATGAACCATATTGAGAGAAATTAATTTAGGAACATTGAGGTGTATCCCGACATTTCAGGGAACATCTGTGTGCATACATAGGTCACGTCAAATAACTATAGCTCATAGACTAATGAACCAAATGTGATGAAATTGATATCATGCAAATAGACTTAACACTTTACCTATACCAATTTAAATATCATCAAAAGACAAAGTATACACAAAGAAATCAATGATCAAAGTTGATTGAAAATGAGACCTAGACCTGCAGTAACAATTGAAGTGAACTCCAAGGTGTGTGTTGCAAACCAATCTGTGTTGCACATATGATACATGAATTGATTGGAGATGAGGCTTGAGAAAGAGAGAACAATGTGTGCTTCAAGAATAGCCTAATACTTGTTCAAAATCTCCTCTGAATGTAGCACAAAAGTCTACTCTTAGCTGCAACTAATTTTGGGTGTATATATAGAGAAATTTGAATTCAAAGCTTGGAGGGATTTCAGCTAAAAGGTTTCCTTAAGTTAGGGGAATATTTGGTTGATCAATTTCTCCTGATTAACCCCATGATCCATGCCAAGTTAGGCCGCAATATTTTCAATGATTTGACCTTTTGATGTGATTACTTTTCAAGTAATGACTTTTACAAGAGTTAGTTTTTATGAATTCTCTCATTGAGAGTATACATAACAAATGATGACTCATCAAGTATTAGGCTTGGATAAACATGCACCAAGAAGTTTCCATTTTCTTGCATGAAGATTAGTGTAGGTAGAATATGTCACTTATGTTTGTTGTAGATCAAGTTTTCTTATCTAGTTAGAAGGCCAAAGATAAATGGAGCTCATCTACTACCAAGCCAAAAGTTAGTGGTGCACAATAAAAGAAACAAGACAAAGATAAGAAGAAAATAGAAAAGAAGGAAGAATTTTAAAATACTATAAGGTAAATGATCATGTAATAAAGAGTTGTCCTAAATAGGTTTCAAAAGAGGCAAAGAAGAAAGATGCTAGAAAGGTTGTTGTAGAGGCCTCTACACCTAAGACTGAGTCTACTAATCTTGTTCAAAATGAAGAATGGGCATTTACTACTGTTTGTGGCTATGAACCGTCTTTCCAGAAGTAGTGTATATCAGTAATAGACTTAGATCTTTGGTACTTTGATAGTGGATTAACTAAAAATATTACCTCACAACACAGTTTAATTCACTTGAGCCTGCCCCTATAGGGAATACTTTCACACATTCTATCAAACTATACTTATCATGTAATGGGAGTTGGTGAGATTATTTGGACTACTATTAATTGCATTTCTTTCACATTGTTATATGATTTATATGTGCCAAGGATGAAGAAAAATATATTGTTAGTTTCAACTTAACCAAGATTCATTTGGTTTTCAAATTTGTTGATGAAAAATGTACATTCCATGATCTCTCAAATGTTGATGTTATTATTGCTTTTGGAATTTTATTCATGGGAAATATAAGCTCATAGACTATCCAAAATCTATGAATGATTTAGCATGTGCAATTAAAGATTCTCAAGCTATGTAAGATGCAAAGCTTTGTCATGGACATTTTGGTCATCTAAATTTTTCTAGTTTGTTTCATCTATAGAAATCTAAAATGGTGTCATTTTTTATGGAAATTAAGGAACCTTATAAACATGTTTGGGAAGGCTATATTTTGGGAAAAATGGAGCATTACTCCTTCCCAAAAGATGGTTCAATTCAAGCTGGTCATAAATTGCAGCTTATTCATAGTGATGTATGTGGTCCTATGCAGACACCTTCATTTCAAAACTACTTGTACTTCATGACTTTTATTAATGATTTCTCTAGGCATGCATGGTTTTGTCCATTGAAAGAAAATTGTGAAGTGTTTATGTGATTTAAAAAGTTCTTGGTTATGGTTAAAAATTTGTCAGCATGTAAATTGGGAGCCCTTCCTTCTTATCAAGGAGGGAAATACATGTCTTCTGATTTTAATGCATTTTTGATTGAGTATGGGATAAAACACTAGTGTATAATGCCATATACACCTCACAAAAATGGATTTATTGAAAGATAGAATATGTCTCTCATAGAAACGGGGAGGTATATGGTGAAAAGGCAAACTTTACCACATAGCTTTTAGCTTGAGGCTATCATGTGTGCAACATATGTACTTAATAGGTTTCCCACCAAAGCAATGTAATAGATCACTCCATGTGGGCTTAGAATGGTTGCAAGCCATCTATTGTTCATCTTTGTGTCTTTGGTTGTCTGACATACACATTAGTGCATCAATAACAATGCAAGAAGTTGCATGATAAAGTAGTAAAATGTACTTTTGTTGTGTACAATTTTGAAAGCAAAGGTTGTCATTTGTATCATCCACATACTAAATGCATTTTGGGTAGCTATGGTGTTGTTTTTCTGAAAGATGCAATTCAACCATTACTTTCATGTACCAAGGAGATATTTGTTAGCTCTAAAGAGGTGTATAACACTTTTCTACATTTTTTTATAGGCGGACAATCAATTGTTGGTCCAAATGAGGCGATTTCACAACCTTTACAGGTCTCAAATAATGATGCAGATCATTCCATTTTTGATGTAGTTTTCATGATGCAATTGTTGATGACAAGGATCACATAGAGAAGACAAAAACTATGTCTAAATGACTGGTGCTAGTGTGGTTTTGTTATATCCTGTTGAGTGAAGTTTTGATTCTTTCAAGTGTAGTTTGGCTCCTACTTGAATGTGGTTTTAGGTAACATCAATAGAGGACCTGCCATTCATTTTAAAGTACAAAAACAGAGCTCCATAGAGGACCCCCTTATCAAAGGCTATGCCTACTACCCAATTGGCAGCCACAACGATAGAGAGGCACTCATAGAGTTTGAAACAAGGTAGGAGCACACAAGGGTGCTCCCTTCTTTCTCCTCTCTTGCTATGTGTAAATGAGAGACATGATTCTTTCTTATAGAACATGAATTGAGTGAAAATATTATATATGACATATGCTCTTCTTGCATGAATTTCTAGACATGAGAGCAAAAAGAGGCTGTTATCTTGATCGATATGCTAGCCAAAGAGCACTTTATTTGAGGCCCATATGCTAATAGGCGGAGTTTTTTTCGGATGGACAAGCACCCTCTCATGAGTATGAAGAGGAAACTCTTTTGTGATGTCTCTTACATTCCAATAACCAATAGCATGCTTGATTAGAGTGCTAGCCATGCATGCACAATTATGGGTGTGAATCTATTGGGGAAGTAGCCGTGAGGAGCCCTTCGTCTGCCTACTTTCTTAAGGTACGTATTGAAGATAAAGTTAGCTTGTTGGTTCCTCCTTCCAATCTTGTGAACTACATGGAAGGTAATGGCCAAGAAGTGGATGTATTTTCTTCATCGAACACTATCAAGGAAGGAGCTAAGATATTAAATCCATAAGCTTTGTTATGGAGAAAAGGCCCCTCACAAGGATCAAAGAATGAGCAAGGCCGGAATGAAAGCTAAGTTTTTTATTATAGTTATGATCTTTCTCAATTTTTATTTTATGCCATAAATGACTTGCTCGAGGACGTACAAATTTAAGAATCTTGTACAAAAATCTCTCATGCACCAACAATAGCCTTATGCATTTGTATTCATAAAACTATGATTCTTCTTGCATGGCATAAGAAGATCGTCTCTTTTAGTATGCATATCTAGAATAGATGCATACAAAAGGGCACATAAGTAAGCAAGACATGCTAGAGAAGAACCTCAACAATGGAAGAAATGGGATGGCCCGAGCCTACTTCACCATTGTGAGAACACTCAAACAAAGTCAAGGGCTGGATGAAGCTTAATTTCCAGATAAGTTTCTACCCTTTTCTTTTCTTTGCAAGCCATGATTGCATGTCATTATAGACATGAATTTGGAAGTAGATGCATAGATTAAAGTGGCCTAGTTAGCTTGTTCACATTTGGTCATGGGAATGATTTGTACTATGCATCAAAATGAGATGATATTGGAAAAGAAAGATTGGTTGTGCATTTTCATGGTCATGGTGTATGAAGTATGCAATATGGAGATTTAAATACATCAAAAGAAGGATTCATGGAGATTTTGTACCATCCTTGGAGTGAACAAAGCTCCAATTTGGAAATTTTGCATGCTTTAAGGAGGGGTTCAATTTTCGAACCTTATGCATGCAACATCTTTTCTAATAAAGGTGTAAAATTTCTTGGCATACACTAAAATATGCATATGGAATGTATTACATAGGTTTGAGTCTTAAGAGGGAGATTTGTTTTATTTGAGCTTTGGTTATAATTTCCATTATAGGAGTAATGGTAGTTGAGCCAATTGGCCATATTAAAACTACTATTCACTTCCTACAAGATAGGCTTATTATAAGCCACGAAATAGTACATTACTAAGATACTTGAAACTTAAAGTCCCTCTTATGGAATTTTTAATTTATATAAAAGCCCATGGCATGTGTGATCAACAAGGCCATAGAATTAAGGAAACAGTAAAAAATTTTCTCTCTTACAACCACGATACAATGGTGATAACTTAGAACACCATCTTCTCAGGCTCTAAGGAAGAGAAAATTTGGAATCTATCTAGTTTTGGAAGATGGAAGTATCAATGCATTTGTTAAAGAAAGTTCTTTGTTTTTGAGAACTAGAGAACTATTTGGAGCTTTATAGTATTCTTCCAAATGCAAGGCATGAAGAGAAGGTAAAACTCAAGGGTTGTAATAAACCCTAAGTACCATTTTCTAATGTCCTGGAAAGAAAGGACTATTCAAAATGGTAAATGAAATTAGCCTCTACTTCAATATAAAGACTTTATTGGCAAGTCAATTATTCTTTTTTAGACTACTCATTATGTCAAAAAGATAATATCTAGTTGAGATATAAACATTATTGGATGAAATATAAAATGGTATTTTAGAGTACATATGAGTAAAGAAAACATTGAAAGGCCAATCTTTGACATTAAGTCTTTTCAAGTTACAATTGAGATGGTAACTAAAAGTCCATTATAACATAGGCAGAACACATTCTATGCAATGGAAATTACACTTACAAATATAGAAGTAATAGCTCTTACTTGATTATACTAAAAGATTGTTTGATCCCAAGATCTAAGAAAAAGTTACCTTTAATAAAGTGGAAGTGTAAGTCAGATGGTATGGGACATCTAGGATTACATTATCATTGAAGTTGATTCAATGGTATGGGACATCGAATTTAGGGGTAATTCAAACTTGAACTTTGGGACATTTCTTCAACAAGCTTGGAGGAAAGTCAAAAGCTCTGATTAGTTCTTTTAACTAGGAGGAACAATGAAAGATTGAAAATAAACTCTTTGAGGGGAGAAAGTCCCCAAGATATTGTACCTCATACTTTAAAATATACTAAATAAGGTTTGCAAGATACAAGATAGAAAAAAATAGATAAAATCAAATACTTTCCCGCATTGAAGTACTTCACAATTCTTTCATTACATCTTTCAAACTAGATGAAGCTCTCAAAGATTGGGAATTCTCAAAGAACCCCAATGCAAGAGAAGACCTTTATAAACCAAAAGGATTTTAGAAATCCTAAGTGGTTTGAAAAAAAGAAGTTGGAAAGCTTATACTATCTTGATGCTTTATGTGATAACACAACATAAGTTATGGATTCAAATAATGAAGACCTAAGGAAAATAGTTTTCTATATGAAGCACAATAGCTAGATCCCCAAGCATGGGTAAAGGATTAAACATGAAGGGATCTATTTGAGAAAGACATAGTCTTATCCCTCATTCAGATATAGAAGAAAGAAAAGTCAAAAGACTCAAGTAGGGCAAAGATCAAGTCAAACTTTAAGTTTGATAAGATCAGTCACACCACATTAAATGGTTAACCAAATATTCAAGTAAGATTTCTTGTGGTGTACCCAAGCACCTTAGTCCTTGCTCTCATAATGCGGTATCATAGCAGTTAGAGAGCATCAACAAGGAAAGAGAAGGTGTGAAAGTATAATTATGTGGATTGGATGAAGAACCCACGTGTATGGGATAGTGGGTACTGAATCCCATTGAGCATTTTTTCTTGATGGCTAGTAGAAAAAGAGACTCATGATCCAATGGAATATGCTACAAAGATAATAGGCATCTTCTTCAATTATCCTCTCAAAGGGAAGAAGAATCCTTCTAAGAAGATACTAAAGGATCTATCTCTCATAGAGAGTTAGAAATAATTAAGAGAGGATCAAATTCTTGTAGTTTGAAGGTAAAATCCAAACGTTGAAGATTTAAAAGCTTCATAGAAAAGTATAACTTGAAATTCAAGTAACATAAAGATGATCCTAGGCCAAACTTGAAAGAAAGCTAAGAAAGATCATCTTTTGGATACTTGATAATTCAATTCAACGAGAAGAATTAGAAGGATCTAGTGTCAACATAAGACATCTTAGAACAGATCTAGAATATAAAGGAGAGAATTCAAGAAGGATCAAGAAAACCTTTAAAGTTTGAGATCCAACTAAAGATTCATAAGGATTAAGTATTAAAGAAATGGTTGGAATAGTATATTCCTACTTGCAACCTTAAAGATAGCATGATCTTTTACACGATGAGTTCTCATCTTGGGATGTAGTTATAAACATCTTAATCTTTTTGGAAGAGCAAGTAAAATAGATTTCAACCAACTAGAGTCTTTAATAATTTAGATTTTCTAGTCCCTTTAAGTGGATTCTCAAAACTACGTAAAGTTTTGAAAAAACATTGAAGCCACTTTTTAATAAGCTATTCAAATTCTCTCCAAAAGTGAAGAGGATGTTATATCCTCTTAGAACTAGACATATAAACTATACCATTCTATTGGTTGGGTAGGGATTATGAAATGAAATTCCCCTCTACTTAGATTTATTGGAGGCGAATTGCAAACAAGAAAATTCACAAATGGCAAATGACTTAAACAAGGAAATAGGTAGGGATGTTCTCTTCCACACTTTTCATTCTTTCCATACTTGGCATTCGACTTGGTTCTTTTCATATGCAAAACTAAATGGAGCTTCAAATGATTGGGGCAGGCTGCACATGGATTCTCCTCTTGAAAAATTCAGTCAAGATAGAAATCACCCTTTTAAATTAAGAGGAAAATTAGAGAGATGAATGCCATGATCCTTGAGATTGTCCATGGTGCGTGAGGGAATACCCAATGTATATATCTCCACTCATTTCTGAGGACGAAAATGCTTTTAAGGGGGGAGAATGTTGTATAATTAAATGGCTCTAAGGGGTAGAACCCGTGGGTTTCTAGGTGTGAAACCCTTAGGATTTATGGTTTATTTACCCCTTTTAGATGGGTCTTGAGCCTTAGGGCTAATTCTATAAGGTTAAGTACCTTAGGCCTGTTTGGAAGCTTCTCCTAGCTACTTGGTTTGTACATAAGATCTTAGAGAGTTTTCTTTTAGAAGCCATGTGATTTCATGTGATTTATTAAGCTTGGAAACCATGTGAACACCTTAGGGATCCATGTGATGGAAGGTACACATGTCTCCTTGAGAGGGGCTTACCCCCTTGGACTTGGAGCTATATATTGGAGGGGTTGGTTGGGTGGAAAATGCATCTCTCTTCCTAGTGTGAGTCTAGCTAGTTAGTCTTCTTAGTTTGTGTGTGGAGGCTATGGAGTTTACACAATAGGGCTTGGTGAATGGTCTACCTGATCGTACATCTCAAAATATGCAAATTTTTTTCCATGCTTGTCAATCAAGGAAACAAAGCAGATTGTCATTCAAGAAGGGAGCACATGTGAGGAATGAAGTGTTGAATCTTATACACATAGATATATAGAGACCTACAAGGGAGCCATCCATTGGAGGTAATATATATTTTTTCATATTTATAGATGATCACTCGAATTTTTGTGGATGTCTTGCATGAAGTCAAAGTCAGAGGTGTTTTACCATTTCAAGAGGTTCAAAAACCTAGTGGAGAAGGAGACATGCAAGTATATAAAGACCCTCAGATTGGATGGAAGGGGATGTTATTTTTCAAATGAACTTTCATATTTTCTACTTGACAATGGTATCAAAAGGCAATTCACTTGCAAGTATACACCTCAACAAAATGGGGTGTAGAGAGGAAGAACAAATATATAGAAGAAGTGGCTAGAGCTATGTTAAATGAAAATAAATATTCCTAGTTCTTATTGGGATGATGAAGCAAATATAGGCATATATATTATGAATAGGTATCCAACCTCAAGAGTACATGGAGTTACACCTTATGAAGCTTTGTGTAGTAAGAAACCCCACCTTTCACATCTCAAAGTATTTGGTTGTGTGTGTTATGTTCACATACCTCAAGAATTTAGACACAAGCTATTCCTGAAAGTAGATAGGTGTATATTTCTTGGATATTCTTCGAAGAAAAATGGTTTTATATGTTATAACCCTATAAACATCAAAGAGCTTAAGGTGTCAAAGGATGTAATATTTGATGAGTTGCTACCTTGGTATGGTAGCAAAGATGTGTTACAGGTTGATGATGTAGATGAACCTGAGGAGAAGTTCAAAGAGCAACAACAAAGCATGCAAATGAGTGGTCCAACCACTCCAAGCACACCATCAGAGGAGAGTGCTACATCAACTTGTGAAGGAAAGACAAGGAATGAATCTCATTCAAGTGAATAAATTAGGAAGAGAAAGGAAAAGGCAAATAATGAAGACCATCGATGGGTAGACATGGACTCTACAAGTGACGAAGATTTGAAGAAATTAGAGACTCCAAGATTTAAAGCATCTAAACCAAGGAGGACATTCCTACCACCTAATGATGAGTTGGGGACATCCAATAGGGTTAAATTTTTGTTCAAAAGTTAACTTATGATTCATTCATTGCAAGACACTATTTCTACATGAGTCAAGTTATGGCTTGTGAAGAACCTAATTCTTTTGAAGAAGCAAGTATGCTGTCATTGGGTTCAGAGCAAGGAGGTAGGAAGTAAGATGTAGGTTTAGATTTGGGAGATTATGAAATCACACAATTGAGAGGAAAAACAAGTTGTATTTGTGCATACTTCAAAATCTTTCTCATATATTCCATTTTTTTAAAATGGCAACGAAGATCTTAAATTCGGTGTAGTATATGCTCAACTCATATCCCAACCATGATTCTCTTAGTGCTTCCTCAAAGACTATTCTGCACTAATTCTCCTGAGTCTTTCAATGGAAGATGAAGATGGCTCGAAAGAGTGCACTTCCTTCATTTCATATTTGGCTTGATATCAGCGTTCTCCACTTTTGATTCATCTGATGACATAGTGAAAAACCTTCAAATCAACAATGCTTTGAACTTTCTTATGAACAGCAACCTCGTTATGCTTTTATTATACTACAAACCATAAAAAACTATCATGCAAAACTGTTCCACTAAAAAATTCTCCAATATTTGTTGTGAACACCTTCTCTGCATAAAACTAACCTCAGAGGAATATCTAACCTCAGAGGAATATCTAAATATGTACGTTGCTATCCAGCAGGCATGGTTTAGCGGATGTGCTTTGTACTTCTAGGCAGATGGCCAGGATTCATGTCTTGCCTAGGGTTGGATGCCGCAGAGTTTCCCAAGATGGGTGCCTCTACCTTACGAGGTCAGGTGTGGTGTGTGTCTTTCCAAATTCATCGTATCCTCAAAAAAAAAAAAAAAAAATCTGTCCGTTGCTTCTTCAACACTAGAAGTTGATCAATTTGCCTCGTTCTCTCTTCTGCCAATATCTTAAAAGAATTGATGGATTTTTGTGTACATAACATTTATTTGTGTCATTACATTAACAAGTAACTCTTCATAGAGTACGCAGGGTCCAAAGCTCCTCTCATGCTAAGATATCGTTCCCCTTTTTTTTCCTCTCCTTTGTGCCATAGCACTTGGATGACAACCTCCTCCCAAACTCCCTCTTTGTTTTTCTTTCCTTGATACCTGTTCCCTTTCTTAAAAAAACCAAGAAAGTTTGTGCATTTTTTTTCTTCATTTCGACTAAAACCCTTCCATAGACGGTACTTTCATTTTTTTAATAAATCTCTTCGGAGCAAGTTCATGCGCGCACACACACACACAAATGCCCATGGAAATACACATTCACACGTGCACATAAATACATTCATATATACTAGCACACATATACACACAAATCCCCGCACATGAATTTACATACACATATATCCATTTGTACATGGACTATTACTAATGCGCTTACACAAACACACATATTCATGGATGAATTCACGTGGGTGCATGGGAATTGCAAGCATACACTTGGATATGCACACATACAAATGTGCGATTTACACACACATATATGCATGTACAAGCATAGTCATGTAAATGCATGCATATATAATATATTAAAGCACACACATTTCCATGCATAGACATGCTTTAAAACACACTCATATAGCTACACACATGCACACACTTATTTATAAATACATGTTTACACATGCACACCATATCACATATATAATGCAAACAAATATAAATAACTTCTCACATGGATTCATTCGCATTGAATAACACTTATATACATCCATACACATGCTCACTCAAATGATTATGAAGGTACAATGATTGTGGCAATTCCAATCAATGGATCATGCTAGATATGCACGAAAACATGCGAGTCAACCCATCATGAACACATATAAGTCCGAAATATCAAGCATCATCATATAATGAAAAAGTCTCTCAAGGGTAGAGTTCACCAGATAACATCAAATCCACAAAATTCCTCTTCTCGAATATCATCTAACAAGTTCATAGTTTCTCTTGGCGAATCCATGCTCTCCTCCATAATGCTTTGCACGATCAACTTATATGCTCATTTTAATTGATTCACACTTACATTATTCATAATGATGGTTGATGCTTGCCATATGAGTGGACTCTCGATGAGGATGACATCCACCCCCTCTAGACTTGTGCATCCTCAAGATGTGCAAACCTGCATATATAACAATCACAAATGAGCATCAAATAGTCATGGGTGGATATAAATCACCATTTAAAGAACTAGCTAGTACATGCTTATTTCAAGAAGATTTACTGAACTTTATACAAACTTTGAGAACAAAGTAGATACAAGTTTCCCACTCAATCTATTATCTTACAACCAATACAATGAGACTAGCAAGAATATGAACCACCCGTAAGCTTCATAGATCTTTCGCTCGCACCTGTTCAGATCCAGTAGCTTATTCCAAGCACATGCATATACTAATCCCTACTAACTTGGTTTGTGGAGCTACAATTCATTTCCCTTGTTGATCTCTTACCATCCAAACCCCCAACAAATCTTTTTATTTTTCTTTTATTTCTTTTACTTTGCATCTCATTCCAGCTCAACCTTTTTGCTTTTATTCTATTTATTTATTCTTTCATTTAACCCAAGTCAGCCTATGCCAAAATTGGGGGTGACTCATGGACATGTCTGAAGGGATTCGATGTGCAGAAGAAGAGGAGGAAGGAGGAGATGGAGGGAGAGAGAAGAGAGGAGAGACGCGCGGATATGCGTGGGAGCCTCGAAACCCACATAATGATCTCTCTTGAGGCAATGCTCTATATATGATATATATATATATGAATATGGGGGTAAGGTCACATGACCCTTACATCCCCAACAATCTCCCACTTAAGGGTCAATGTGACCATAAGTGGAAAAATATACAAAGAATGATGTAGGACTATACAATAATACAGGAAGAGTCCGGATCTCAACCCATACCAGATCAGCCTACACCAACTGCCTCGAACAAGGTGTATCCATGCACCTCAAACTGCTCTAGACTCATATCGATAAGAGTCGAGCTCACATATGACTGATGCAAGAACTGATGAAGTTCCTGCAAAGCTCCCACTCGCTCTATGCCTATGTCAATCATCGAACGACTGACAACTCCAAGTGCAAATGCTCCAATAGCAACTGCAATGTCTAGTCTCGAGCATAACAACTCGTACATCAGACTCCCGAATGCTGACGAAACCTGTGCTATCCTGGCTAGCCTAAGTATGCCAGCCATGCCTGTATCCAAGGCATCCAAAGCACCATCATCAAGACCAACATGTCCTGAAATATCTGTGTCAACATCTGGCATGAGCGAATCCAAGAATGACTGCATAACTGCTGACTCCTCAACATATAAATCAGCCATGCTCACAACCAAGGATGTATCTAGCTGTGCATCCTGAGAGCTAGTATGCTCTCGCATACACTGTGTATCATAAGAGCTATCCTGCTCTACCACACGAAGTGTATCATCATGCTCCACATGAGCTAACTGCACAACATCAACACCAAGGTCAAACTGATGATCACACTCTAACTGAGTATCATCACAATGCTCTACATGAGCATCCACATCATGCTCTAAAGCATCCAACTGATCATCCAAAATATGCTCCAAATGAGCATCCACATGATCAACAAAACCATGCTCCATAGAAGCATCATGAGCATCCAAAACATGCTCTACATGTGCATCCATCTGAGCATCAGAATCATGCCATACATGTGCATCAAGAATGTCCATAGACCTATCTATAGGTAGACAAAATGAGACATGACGAGTCTCACATCGCACATAAGGCGGAACTCCCACTGAGACGAGACTGTCTCTCACATGAAGTACCTGCAGTGGATACATGTGCCCAATCCTGGCACCTCTAACAAGCATAAGCTGTCCCAACTGCAACTGAAAATGATGCTCACCAAGGAATGCATAACATCTGCTCTCCTGTAATTGGCTAACTGAAATCAAGCTCATAGGGAATGAAGGCACATAGCGTACATGTCTGAGCATAAGTGATGCTCCACTAGGTAGCATAAGGCATATATCTCCTGCACCCTCAATGTCATATGTCGTACCGTCAGGCAACTGCACACATCCACGACTCTCACGTGAGAATCGACAAAACCACTCACGATGTGGAGTAACATGAAAAGTAGCTAATGCATCAAGCAACCAAGCCATATGCGTGCTATCCAATGAACAAGAGGAATCCTGAGATGAACCATAGGAGAAAGTGATATCACCATCACTAACATAATCAACTGTCATAGACTCTCCTGAAACCACTACCTGACCTGCATCACGTGCATATCTCTGACATCGTCGTCGCATCCGCCTGAAGCAGCGTCGTCGAATATGGCCCTCATGACCACAGTGCCAACATCGAAGTCGTCGATGTGATCTATGTCTCACATGAGTCAATGGACTCACATACATGTCATGTAGTCTCTGCCATAATGCACTACTCGTCTCCTCATACATAACAGACTCATATATAGAATCCACAAGCTGTAACCGGATAGTGGAGCTGGCCAATGCATCCATATCCATCCATACGTGGTCGGGCATATCACGAGGCCTCTGTGCATCTCTATGCACATACATGTGTAACCCTGCACGAACCAATGTATGCCACATCTGAGCTTTCCATCTCGGAAAGTCAGTGCCATCAAATCGAGAAGACACCATGCTGGCAATCCAATAGACTAGCAATATAACAAGAGACTAGAAACAATACTCTATCCTGAATAGGATCACACCTGCATATCCATATGCATAAGTCATATCACAAATGTCTCGATGGAGAAGGAACTATGTGAACCACCTGTCACATAACCATGCATCTAGCATGCATATAAAACCATGAGCATAAGCCTGCTCACCAAGTCTCCAAAGTGACCAAATAGATGTGGAAGAATCTTGGGAAAAATTCGACAGAGTATCCCCTGAAAATTGAGCAATCAAACAAGATAACCAATAATGAAAGAACAATAAGTAATCTGTCACCACCTGTCACTGATATAAATCAAGAAGATAATGGCAACTACATGTGCCAAAAAACTAATGGCAATACAAGCCAATACAATGGCAATACAACTCCCACTCAAGAATAAATCCTGCAAGATGGTCCAACCTGTCACAAACAACCTGTGACCAAGTCCAAGTGAATGGAGATAGTCAATGATCCAAAGCTATCGCAAAAGCTTCAAGATCCACAAGAGCTCCTTTCTAGCATAAAAGCCGATGAAATTTCGGCAGCATCTCCTCTATAAAATGGACTCTAGAACCAAAATAACCATGTGGGAATCACCATCCACATGTGCCAAGAATCACACTGGCAAATATATATCAATCAATGACCAAATGCTAATAACGGTGACAAACAAACGTGTAACTGAGGCTCCAATCTGGATCATGTACCTGCAAAGAAAACAAAAGATACAAGTACCAAACAAGATCCAAAATCAACTCTCATAAAAGTATGTGCAATCGGCAAGTAAATCCATAACCAAGTGGCATAAGCAAGATGTAGACCACAATGCCACTATATATCCATGATCAAACTCATGATGACATAAACCTCAAAAAGAGTATACCACAATGTCATCTTACATGTCAAACACATGACAAGATCATGCTCTACTCTCATATGGAGGAGCTACCACAGTGATGATACATGTACAATGCTTTGAAGCTCTGAAAATAAGAGCTTGCACACCAAAAATTCTCTCTCGAAGAAGTTCCAAAGCAAATTCAACCTCCAAGTGCAATTAGGGTTGTTTGGGCAAAATTGTACTGCTCTGTGTTTTGCTGTTTCAGAGGTGATAACCTCTGAATCTGAACTTTTGGTCTTCAGCAAACTTGAAGATCCACTTCTTGGCTACGTAACGACATAAAGAACACCTCAATCGGAGGTGTATAGCTCAAGATATGCTCAAAACAAGCACCTGTTGTCAATTTCAATTTCACTTGCAACAGTACTGCTCTGTATTCTGCAATTTCGGCAACATAAAACTCAGAATTTGGATCTGAGTTCTTCTACAAAGTTGTAGCTATCTTTCCAAGCTACGAGCAGCAAGTTGAATCATCGCATTTCGAGCTGTAGAACTCAAGTTATGACAAAAAAACCGACCTGCTGTTCTACTCAATGTAGATTCGCCTTCTATAATTCTCTGCGTTTTTCGAATTTTCGGCACTTCAGAAGTTCGAACTAGATTCTGCGCCCTTCTGTGAAGTTGTAGCTCTCTGTGTTAGCTACGCACAGAACTTTAAAACGCGTCAATCCGAGCTTCCTAGCTCGAGTTATGACCGAAATACTGAACAGCTGTCAAGAGATGCCGACCTGCACTTCTACCTCTTCTCACCTAAACTTCCATTGAAGCTTCTTGCACACCAGCCTTCAACATGCTCTGATACCAATGAAGGGATTCGATGTGCAGAAGAAGAGGAGGAAGGAGGAGATGGAGGGAGAGAGAAGAGAGGAGAGACGCGCGGATATGCGTGGGAGCCTCGAAACCCACATAATGATCTCTCTTGAGGCAATGCTCTATATATGATATATATATATATGAATATGGGGGTAAGGTCACATGACCCTTACATCCCCAACAATGTCCACCCAATCACGTTTACCCCACTTGTTTGTCGAATCGACATAGCGAAGGATGCACAACGCCAACCCCATACAAAATTGACCTCAGCTCGTGGTTCTGACCACCCAGCCAGAGTGACTCCACTTGCCTATTGACCCATATAGGTGCATGAAAACATACATGTTAGGCGATACGATGAAACTTGCATCAGTTCAAGGCCCTGATCACCCGACCAAGGTAGCTCCACCCACCTACTAGCCCATCGTAGTGCATTGACAACACATACATATACATATATAGGTGGCTAGTATATGAAGGCTTATCTAAATCATAATCTATCTAGAGAAAGGATTAGGTGAGGGATCAAAAGTAGAAATCAAATAATTCCACTCATCAAGTGTTCATGTATACTAGCATATATAGGAACTCAATTTAAGTATTGCCTTCATTTTCCCAGGTCTTTGCTCTTGAAATCTCTAGTCTGCTAACCAATTCTACTCATATAATCTTTAACCTTTTATGTATTGCACCTAATCATAATAGAAGTATGACATTCTGAATCTACTTAATTCACTTAATATTTATACCTTTCTTTGTACATCACATACTTGTAGCATGTAGCCTTCATATATACACATATAGAGGAAGACAAAAGCAAAACTAAAGCGTATCACCTGTGTAGCATCACAAGCTCCTATGAATCGGCAGTCTTGATCATCTTCATTTTTTTTATTATGAGTTCTTGTTCCTTGCTTGCTAAGATGGTTTCCTGTTTCTTCTAAACTCTTAAAGAAGATTATCACGTACTTCACATCCTTATATAAAATGTATTTACATTATTCAACTTTCCTTTGATAATCCTTTCTAGAATTCTAAACTAAACAGAAACACGATCACATAACACACATTTATACACACACATTGAGATTTCACAAGGTTATAAGACATCACTTGTCTTTATTATTTATAATAACAAATGTTGACTTACAAGCTTGTAGTTTGTAGTCTTATTCAGTTGAATTTAAAATATCTTTGAAGTGAACAAAAACATAAAAAAGACAATCTTACCTTTATTTATTTACATTGAGCATGGATGGATCTAGAGCTTCATTCAAAATGTTTCCTCTTGGCCAATGTAAGCCTCCTCTTTAGTAGAAGAAGAAAGGTCCATATAAATTGAATGCTGTTCTCTTCTTGCATTTTTTCATTTATCTGCATTTTCTCCTATCGGGGGTCTATCAACATCTCCTTAGTCTTTGGAATCATTTGCTCTCTTTGACTAGTCCCTTCATCATCTTCTTTTCATCTTTGCTTCCCTAGATTAGGAGAGCTGGATGATAGTTTGTCGCTCATCTTCAATCTTCTATTTTCTTTTAGTTGAACTTTTATTAGGTTTGCGCATCACCATAATAAAACAAATATTTAAACTTGCATTTTTGATTAGATGGATTTTCTTTTAAGAACACACATACACTCATATGTACATATTTACATCTTTCCATTTTTCATTCCTTAACTTAATTCTCTCTTTTATATTGGTTTTACATCCTGATTCCCAAGCTTCTACTCATCCTTCTTCTTCTTCTTCTTCCTCTTCTTCTTCTTCTTCTTCTTGCTCTTCTTTTTCTTTTTCTTCATCTTCCAACATTTCATAGTTATTGTTTTATGTTCTTTTAAAAAGTTTGATTCTTTTCCCAACGATCAAATCTTTTAACTTTGTCCTACCTAACTCTCTAAGTGAACAAGTGCCATTATTAAACACTTTAAATATCATGTAAGGTTCGAACCACCTCTTTACTAATTTACGCTAGGCTTCATATTGCATGTCTAATGAACTATCATAGACAAGGTCCCAATTGCCTTCATTTATATCCTTGGGTCTTAATCTATGGGATTTGTCAAATGCTATCTTATTTCTTTCTCTTGATGCTCTGCATTTGAATGCTTCTTCTTCTATCAAGTTTCTCCCTCTTTCTAGTTGAACGATTCACACTGCTAGAAGATCCTTTCTTGTCATCTCATCTTGCCAAGGCAATGAGGTCCAAGCCAAAGCATGTGACTCTATCGGTAATGTAGGTTTCTAACAGTACATTAGTTTTGCTAGCATAAATCCAATAGTCCTTGTGCACGTCATCCTATTTTCCCACAAGGCAAAAGGAAGATACTTCGGCCAATTCTTGATTTTCCCATCATAGGCTTTTGCCAAGGCTTTAATGATGGGAGGATGTCCATGTTCAATTTTGCCATTGACTTCTACATTATATGATGTGGTGAGCGATAGCCAAATACCATATTTTGCAAAGAAATCCTTTACTTCTTGAGTGTCAAGCTCACCTCTATCAACAACTGTCTTTTCAACATATCCAAACCTGCTAAATACATCTTTTAGTAGAAATTTGCATACATTACTTGTAGTTTTTATTCTCAAAGCTCTCCCTTCGACATGATTTATCAAATCTTCTCTTGCAGGTACAATGTATCACATTGGTTGTATTCCTAAAGGCATCGCGACAAAATCAACAACCCATTTATAATGGATGTTTAAAGGATACACTGGATGCAATCCATCCGTATACTTAACGTTTAAAAACACCTGAAAAATCTTACATGTGGCCACATAATGCTAAATAACTACATACATTCCAAGTCACCAATATCTTCCTTTGTCTTCTCATATGTTCCTTGAAAGCCTTTGTGCCCAACCCATAACGAACTATGCATCTCACTCATAATTTTATCTTTTGCTCCATTACAACCTACAACCGACTAAAGGAAATTTGTTCATTCCAAGTTTACGTCTCTAGAGCAAACCATCTTTCAAAAAATAATTATTTGATTTCCTTCAAAATTATTTGATTTCCTTCAAATTTTCCTAAACCTTTCTTTACTCTAGTTTGGATCAAGAGGCATGGTACTTAAATATTTTCTGATATCTTTCCATTCACTTTCATATTCATTCTCGTTAAATCTCTCTATTATTCCAATCTGAATTTCATAAATATTCTCATTTCTCATTTTATTTTCTTTTCCACTTCCTAAATTCTTTTGTTTCCTTCCTCTTGAAGATTCAATGTTAGCTACTTCTCAAATTGATATGTAAACTCATATTTTTTCGGTCTTTCACGTGCTTCATGAAGGTTAGAGGTATGTACATGCAAAGCATAAAAGTCCGAGCCTATGTTGTCATCATTTGAAGTCATCAAGTCTTCATCTTCATATATTGCTTGTGACAACATATCAACCACTACATTATTTTTTCGAGCTATATGGACAAACTCAGGGCTTAGCAACTTAATATATGCTATCCATCTTAGCATAGTGATATCTGCAGTGGAACAATTCACGATCACTAACAATGGCAAACAATATGTTTCCACCAATACATTCACTCCAATTAAGTACTCTTTATTGCTTTTTAATGTAGCCTATATTCCCTAGTGTTCATGCTTGATCTAAGGAGAGCCTTTTTGGCAAACATTTAACACCTTAGCTCCAAACCAAATGGCATATCTTTTCCCTTGTTCATCTTCCTATCCGATTGCCCAACCTATGCCTGTTGGATTTGTATCTATAGTAATGTAAATTGGTTTATTATCATTGTAGTTGGCTTTTTTGAGCAATGGAGCCTCTAAAAGTGCCTTTTTCAATTTTCTCATAGCTTGAGTATGGATTTCCTTCCATTGAAATCTTTCCCCCTTCATAGTAGTTGATAGAGAGGATCTGCTACATGTGTGAAATATGGAATCCACACTACATAGAAAACACATGCACCGAGAAATCTCCTCACCTCGGTGATTGTTGGCACTCATGGTCAAGCACAAGGCATGGGAATGCATCAAAGAAGAGAAGAGGGAGCATGTAAGGATCTCAAAGAAGTATATGTCAAAATTTTTGAAGAAACCCCTATAAAAACAATGATTTTGATCACTAAACGCCATTGTAAATATCACAAATTTCCACAAATACATTTTGTTCAAGCCGAGGAGTCCTCAAGCTTGAGGAGCATTAGAAGTCTCTATGTACCATATTTCATAATTTTTAGACTCCGTTTGAGCCCTCAAAAAAGCTTTGGAACCTAATTTTTAACTAGGAAGAACACTAGGTCTCAAAAGTGCCAAAACTAATAAAAAAAACTATAAAAAGAGCTAGAGAGCTCATTTTTGAGGTTAGCAAGTTAAGTTTATAAAGTTTGTGTGAGAGAGAGCTTCTTGAAGAGTGTTATCAAGTTCTTGAGAATCAAAGCTTCCATTGTTCCTATCTTTGTTATCTTGCCTTATGTGTGTGTGTGTGTGCATGCATGTATGTGCTTGTCACTCACATTTTCTCACCACAATTGCTCACGATCTTCATATCCCCCTCACGTCTCTGCGGATTGACAAGTAAAGGAGGTGGTGCTCATGCATGGCCTTCACCAAATTTTGGCACTATTGCTAGGGAGCGTTGCTCGAGGGCGAGCATTGTGATGGTAAGATTCTAGATTTGGGATGTTGTAAGATAAAAAATAGTCATTTTCTGTTAAGTTTTTGATTACTTTTCCTCCCATTTTCATCATCATCATCATCATCATCATCATCATCATCATCATCTTCTCCCACCTTGATCTTCGTAAAAAATTTTCATTTTTGATTATATATTCACTATTTTCACCTCATTTCTTATTTGTGACTGTGTAAGAGAGTGAGAGAAAGTATTTGTGTGTACAATCTCTATATTTTTTGTGATTTTTTGCACATATGGAGCTCGCCACCACTCGACGCTCGATTTCAAAGTTCTTGCCAAAAGTATCAAAAAATGGTGACTTTTTGGAAAAAATCACGACTTTTTGGAAAATTTGATTTTTTTTTTATTATTGCAATGGACTTGTTCCCACCTAAAATCACTCAAAACATTTGGTTCTCTAAGTGTGAAAAAATTATGATTTTTTGGTTCTCTAAGTGTGAAAATTGCAAATTTTTGGTTCTCAATGTGAAAAAATCACGATTTTTTGGTTCTTAAGTGTGAAAAAATCACAATTTTTTGGTTCTCTAAGTGTGAAAAAATCACAATTTTGTGGTTCTCTAATTATGAAAAAATCAAAATTTTTTGATTCTCTAAGTGTGAAAAAATCATGATTTTCTGGTTCTCTGACTCTCAAAAAATCGCAACTTTTTGGGAAAACTTTTGAAAAATTGTGATTTTTTTGAAAAGACAAGTTTTGAAAAAATCACGATTTTTTGGAAGGCAACTTTTGAAAAATCATGACTTTTTGGGAAGATAAATTTTGAAAAAATCGCAACTTTTTGGAAGGGAACTTTTCAAGAAATGACAACTTTTTGCAATCCAATTTTTGAGAAAATCATGACTTTTTGGTGCTTTAGTTGTCAAAAAATCGTGATTTTCTAGTTGTGTCACTTTCAAAAAAATCAAGACTTTTTGGTTTTTAGCTTTCAAAACATCATGAATTTTTGGATTTTGGCTTTCACAACATTGCGACTTTTTGGTCCTCTGACCCTAAAAGAATCATGATTCTCTAACAGGTTCTATTTTTCTATTTTGATCCCCAGGTGCTTGAATTGACATAATGTTTTCATCGAAAATCCTTTTTTAGAGCTCTACAGTGCATTGGAAATCTCATTTTAAATCCAAGGGAGCTCTAGATGATTTTTTAACAATACAAGGGGGAAAATGGGTCTTTAGAAAATGTTTGAATTAATTTTTTTTGTCAAATAAATTAAACTTTAAGCTTGATCTAAACTTGGGATTTTTACAGGTCCATTAAGAGCCATTCACAGGTGTCAAGAGGAAAGTAAAGTGCAGAACAAGGCAAGGCAAGTGTGTTGCAAGCTTGGGAACATGTATCCTAAGCATTCAACTGTGATAAAGGGAGAAGCTACTTGAGGTTGTAAGCATTCTTAACCCCCTAGTCCATTCTTAGCCTAAGCTAAGCAGGACTAGTGGTAGTAACTAATTAGGGTGATGATAAGCATGACATAAGTACAAGACACCCTAATTACTCAAGTTCAAGCATAAGTTAGGATATTGTTGCGACAAACCCTAAAGGAAAAGGACTTAAGTGGATCGATCACATCGCAAAGTGCGACAAAACTCAAATATTCCTAATGAGGATATTTGTCAGACAAGATTACACTAGAGAAATCTATAAAAGAACAAGTAATTGATTCAAAACAACATTGCAACGTGGCTGTACTTGAGAAAACTAAGACTACTAGATAAAGCTTATGAACCTTAGATTAGGTAGATAGCTAGGTCGGGATAGACAAAGCATCAGATCTTGTGAAGCTAGTGTCAATCACGTAGCTAGGTTGTGGGCACAACAACTTAGTGATTATCCCTAAGCTCTAAGTTTGGAAACACATGATTCAGAAATGTCTTTTAGCATGGAGAGACCTGTAGGTAGCTCAGGAACTACCTATTTACAGACACTAGAAGGTCCCTATAAGATGTAGTTGGAATATATTACGACCAACTGATTAGATGCACACATATATGAGGATGATCTGAGGTAATGAGTTATCCAACCCAAAAATCCTGGTCAACCCTTCGGTGTTGAACACCTAGTGGCCAAGCTCAAAGAGGGTTCTTATATTAATAAGCAAGGAACCATGTACATGGTTACTAGCTTACCAGATAGGACATATGAGTTTGGAAATGTCATTCTTGAGAATGAGATAGGAGACCTAGAGCAAGGAGACGTAGGATGAGAACGCAAGACTCCTCGAGGCAAATCCATCTTGACCAGAGTGATTACCTCAGAGCAGGTTCCCCAAGACAACAAACACATAGAACTATTCTTGAATAAGAAATGGAGGAAGCTTTTTGGAAATTTAAGCGAGATGAACTTAGCAAAATAGGCAGAGTCACCATCTACGAGTTCAAAGATCCTGAGACACCACAAAAAATTTTCTATCTGGATAACATGTCAGAGAGAATGTTCTTGGTAATAGAACATGGTAGGCCTGCATACACTTGGAAGGGTGAATTGATTTTTCCTCCACCACAATATTATGTCTCCCATGGCCTCCAAGGTGTAGGATCATCACAGGCTCATGAAACTGAGAGGGAAAGAGATACAGAGAGACCTGAGGTAAGCTTTGCATGCATTCTAGATAGAGACAGATCAGGATTTGAAAGTGAAAGACCTCAAAGAGAGAGACATAGAGCACATAGGCACAAAAAGTGGATGATGAACTGCTTGATGCTTATCTGTTCAATTTAGAAGTTGTTCCTAGATGGGAAAATAAGTTGGAATCTTTCATAAACTTCGGACCCACAAATAAGAATGTGAAAATGAAGAAAAATGAAATTATAAAATCACAAAATATCAAATATTGGTAGGAAATATGTACAAACAAGATAGATAGGGTCTATTAGCTTGTTGTGTTGAGGAGGATGAACATAGCAGTTGGTTGCAACAAGCCCATGAAGGATTGCCAAGAAATCACTATTCTAAACAACGAACATTGCAAAATCTGAAATATTTAGGAGTGTATTGGCCTAGTATGGACAAAGAAATACATAAGTGGATTAAGAATTGTCCAATGTGTCAGGAGAGAGCCCTAGTGGAGTATGCTAACCTTTATCACGTATCATTAATTCCAGAATGAAGTGCTCCATTTGTAGAATTTTTTAGATTAGGAACACTGCCCAACGAGGCTAGTCTAGCAAGAAGAAAAAGCATGGAGCAAGAGGCTCAAGACTATGCCTTAGTAGGAGACAACCTATACCGAAGAGGCAAAGATGGTTACTTAAAGACTGTGCTTTCACGAATTAGACTATTTGACAATTTAGAAATTGCACAGAGTGGTGTTGTAGGTGGAAACTTCGGGCCTGATTGAGTAATTAAGACCATTCTATTCTTAGGATTTTGGTGGCCCACTCTTAATATGGATGCACATACCTATGTGAAGAGATCTGACACATTCCAACCTGCTCAATACTTGATAAAAAAAGACGAGATGCCTTTGAGGCCAATGATGGAGGACACACATTCGCGAAGTGGGGTATAGACTTTGTAGGCCCTATTAACTCGCTAGCTAGAAACTCCCATGTAGAGTACATTATTGTAGCCACAGATTACCATAGAAAGTGGGTAGAAGTCAAAGCAACTATAAAAAAGGATGCTCAAAGGCTGGCCAAGTTCTTATTTGAGAATGTGTTCACGAGATACGGGTTACCAATAGAGTTAGTAAGCGATAGAGGTACACACTTCTTGAATGAAGTCATTGAAAACCTTCTCCAAAAATTCTTGCCCCCTTTCATTCACAAGCTAACGGGTCAGCCAAGAGCACAAATAAGATCCTATGTAATGTATTGGTAAAAATGGTAAATAATAAACACTTTGATTGGGATAAACAACTTCGTCATGCAATTTGGGCTTATCTAGTTGCCTACAAAACGGTACTAATGCCACCCCATTTTAGATGGTCTTCAAACAAAATGCAGGGTTACCATTAGACTTCCTGATCCCGACTTTAAGAGTAGCACAAGAGCACGAGTGGAATGGACATGAGTTGTCCTCGAGAATATTTGATCTAGAATGCTTAGGTGAGACCAAGCTACGAGTGCCAGTGGGCATCTATCCTATAAAGAAAAGACAAAACTTCAATGCACACATCAAGGATAAAGAATTGAAAGAGGGAGACCTAGTGTTGGTTTATACACTAAAGCAACATGCTCATAAATTTGAAAAACGAGGATATGGATCCATGGTCATTAATAGAATTTCCACTAGTGGCGTGGTTCAATCGGCCATTCTTGAAGGTGACATCTTTCCAAGCTATATTAGTGGATGTCAAGTCAAGCTATATAGTGAACCTCTTTATAGAGGACATGCTAATGAGACTCAACACCACTAAGAAGCGAAAAGAAGAAGAATTAAGGGTTAGAGAAGAAGCATGGGTAGAGGCTAGAGAGCACATTAGGCAAAATAAGTTAAGGGAACAAGGCCTCAATGTCAATCCCAATGCCCCAAGATATCACATGGCCATGTGCCAAACATCGGGTGTAATTGCTTCTCAAATATTTGACTGACATCCCTTTGTGACCATAGAGGTAAGACAAGGAAAGAGTGTAAGGATTGTGAGAGCCTTGATTGACTCATGTGCAACAAGTAGTGCAATTAGACTTTCATACTACCAAGATCTACAATTGAGCATCAATTCCATATAAGCCTTGTTGGAAACAATGTCCATTGGACAAATTTTGCTCAGTATACACAACATGTGTACAAGTGCTGTAGTAGTTCTTTACAAGCAAATGGCATTGGCAATGTGGCTACGTCGATATCCTTCTATCCAACCCACCAAGGATTCATTCCCGGTAGCAGCGCGATGCGAACTTGTTTTTTTTAAGATGTTTTCAAAAAGCTTTTCAAAGGACGGACAACGGACATTTTTATCAATAGCGATCGCTATTCAAAAGAGTTTTTTGTTTTTTGGAAGTAGTTTTATTTCAAGGAAGCTATACTATATAAGAACATGTTTGGGGTCACTTCAAGTTATCCATCACCTATTACAATACAAGCTTTGGAAGCTTGGTACCTCTTTGAGGTGGTGCTTTAGCACACATGGGGCAGCCATGATGCTATTTTGGAGCATGTTGAGGAGCGGCTATGGAGTTCTTCTTGGAGGAGAAGAGTGTGCTCACACTCTTGTTTCATGGAGATGACTTGGTCATTAGCAGCTTGGTGCTGAGGATCGGCCATTCACATGATGTATTTGAAGATTGTCTTCTACATGAAGATTTCGGGTTACTTTAAAGACATTGGATGGTGGTTAACATAAGATTTGCATCTTATGTTAAGTATTCAGGTACATATTCTCTTTATGCATACATGTACTACTTAGAGTTTATGGAGGCAGTAACATCCATATCAAGAGGAGTCCTATCCGGCATAGGTACAAGAGAATCAGTACGCATATGCTTTATGCATATTTGGATGAGGTGTTAGAGAAGATATGTTCATATGAGTTTAAGGATTTCTGACAGCAAACTTGTTAGCATTCTTTGCTATTTTTGTAAGTATGTGATCTTTTCACACATGTGTGAGAGATCTCTTTCATGGCAAGAAAGCTCTCTAAGAAGACAAATTTGGAGATGGAATGAGTTTTGTGTTCAACCAATTTTTTGTTGTAAGTTGGTTGGTAATCCAGGTACAAAATTTGATCTAGAGAGGTAACTCTAGAAAGGTAATTCATCATTTAGACAAAAGGTTGGTGAATTTAGTCATTTCAGACATTTGAAGCAGAATTTTGATTCAGGAGATATGAGGAGATGATAAAACATGATTCTATGTTCACTTCCATTTGTATACCATGTTTGTTTTGTCTCTTACTCTTAGCACTAGAGGAAGAGAAAAAGTTCATTTGAAGAAGTCAAGAGTGCTTGATACTTCAAGATGAAGAGAACAAAAGGTATGGAAGAGAAGTATGAAGATGTTGACATCACCAGGTGGAAGAAAGATGCATAAGAAGAAAGTCCAACATTTCCAAAAGAAAAGTAAGACTTCCTTTTCTCTCATATTTTCCGTATACTTTTCCTATTTTATCCTCTACATCCAAAGACAAGTCTACGAGAACATCTTGTGTGAGGATAGTTTAAAGAAGAAGCAGTTTTTTGTTTTGCATTATACTTGGTCATGATTTAGTAGGTTTTGACAAAGAATTGCATTGAGAGAAATAAATGCAGCAGATTTTGAAGACAACTTGTATGTTTTGACTCATATGTATGAGTTATATATAAGTTGAAGATTTTAAGTAGGCAGCTTATATGTTTTCTCAAAGAATTCATGAAGTGTCAATTTAGAGCTACTTGCTATATGACAAAGAAGTATATTTCTTCTTTATTTAATTCTTGAGGTAAAAGAGTTTTTTGTAGCAGATGTTGAAGACTTGGGTTGAGGTTTTGTGTTTGGAAAGGTTACCTCATATTCAGTATTTTCAAAAAGCTTCAGAAAATTCAGATTTGTTGATGTACAAGTCAATGGAGAATCTACTTTCTATGACTGTCTTGATTTTTTTGGATACATGCTTGTATTCAAAAAGGTGTCCCATTAGATCCTATCACTTGATTGAGAAGTGGAGTTAGCCAAAAGAAATTCAAGCAGGTACTATCACATTTCACCCAGGTAGAATATGAAGATTTGAAGTATCAACTTGCAACTTTTGGAGTTCTCAAGGTGAGAAGTTTGTCCACTTATGTTTCAAGTATGAGTTGCAGATTCTTGGGAAGGATTTGTTTAAAGAAAATTTTTACAACTTTGTGAGAAGCATGGAAACTTAGAGACATTCAGGTAGCAAATCAAACATTCAGTCATGAAGGTTTGATGAGAGCATATTCTACACAAGTATTTTGTTGGAGAGATCTTGATAGATCTAGATAGATCTTGTATGATCTTAAGCATTTATGAGTCAATTATCTATCCTTTGTTTGTGAAGATTCTTAACATTGGAAGAAGTAAGTCAAAGATTTAGATTCTTTTAGATTTGTGTTGCAGAGGAATAGAAGAAGATACTTGTTATGTTGCAGAAGGTTATGAATCCTAAAATGCTTTCAACAAGGTTTTTAAGATAGATCAGCTAACCTTATTCTCTTATTTGGGAAGCTGAGGAATGACATGGAAAGCTATTGGCATGTGCATAATGCTAATAAAAAGGGTTCAGAGATTTTGTTTCAGACACATGTATTGATCACTAAAGATCAGATTTATTGAAAGAAGGAAGACATTCCAGATTTCATAAAGTCTGATATATTTGAAGAATTTTGGATACTAGTGTTAAGTCATCCAGTGGGGTGATAAAACATGAAGACTTATTTTCAGCCATATGTGAAAGAATGTAAAGTCATACCTACAGGTATTCCTATTTTAGGTATTCCTATATTTTCCTTTATCAAGTTCTCTTTATGTTCCAACTTTGAAAGAAGAAGGAAGAAGGAGAATGTCTGGAAAAAGTTCCTGTTAGTTGTTCCTGTTCAGGAGAAGATTCCAGAGTTCTATTGAAGGGAAGCTTGATATTTCAGAGAGGTATGTTTGAGAGGTGCACACATTTATGTTTCTACCAGATTATGAAGGAAAGAGGTATGAAGGATTTACACATTAAACAAGGATGAAGACATGATGTAGTTCAGTTTAGTACAATCAGAGATGAACCAGCAGTGTTCATAATACAATAAGTTGTGAGTTGTCAGTCACATGTTCCAGGATTCAGTTCTTGATTATGTTTAGTGTATTTACATGATACAGCAGAAGTACGTTGAGAAAACATTCTTAAGGTAAATGCAAATATGTGGATCCAAGTGTATATTTTCAGGCTTAAGAAGACAAGAGATAGCAGGTTTAGGGATTGTTGGAAACAATGTCCATTGGACAAATTTTGCTCAGTATACATAGCATGTGTACAAGTTCTGTAGTAACTCTTTACAAGAAAATGGCATTGGCAGCATGGATACATCGATATCCTTCTATCCAACCCACCAGGGATCGATTCCCGGCAGCAGTGCGACGCGAACTTGTTCTTTTTTAGATGTTTTTAAAAATCTTTTCAAAAGATAGACAACGAACGTTTTTAGCGATTGAGCTTTTTATCAATAGTGATCGCTATTTGGAAGAGTTTTTTGTGCTTTTGGAAGTAGTTTTATTTCAAGGAAGCTATACTATATAAGAACATGTTTGGGGTCACTTCAAGTTATCCATCACCTATTACAACACAAGCTTTGGAAGCTTGGTACCTCTTTGAGGTGGTGCTCTAACACACATGGGGCAGCCATGGTGCTATTTTGGAGCATGTTGAGGAGCGGCTATGTAGTTCTTCTTGGAGGAGAAGAGTGTGGTCACACTCTTGTTTCATGAAGAGGACTTGGTCATTAGCAACTTGGTGGTAAGGATCGGCCATTTACATGATGTATTTGAAGATTGTCTTCTACATGAAGATTTCGGGTTACTTCAAAGACATTGGATGGTGGTTAACATAAGATTTGCATCTTATGTTAAGTATTCAGGTACATATTCTCTTTATGCACACAGGTACTACTTGGAGTTTATGGAGGCAGTAACATCCATATGAGGAGGAGTCCTATTCGGCATAGGTACAAGAGAATCAGTATGTATATGCTTTATGCATATTTGGATGAGGTATTAGAGAAGATATGTGTTCATATGAGTTTTTTGACAGCGAACTTGTTAGCATTCTTTGCTACTTTTGTAAGTATGTGATCTTTTCACACGTGTCTAACTTAGGGTCTTCCATAGCCTAAGGTTAGATGAAGATTTGTTGATTATCAGTTTTAGACTGACCCTTCCTCTTTCTGTCACTCATATTCACTCTTCTACAACCTATTAGGTCACACATCTCATGTATATTCGGATTTCTGTCCATACATGTGAATATGTTTGTCACATTTGTACATTCACTCATCCATCTATTTCTGTTCACATAGAGTGGTTGAGATTTTTGCTCCCACATTCTACATTGAACATTGGTATATATGATAGTGTGAGTAAGGAGTGGCTTACATAAGACTTTACACATGTTGTCTAATATTTCTCTATCTTTGTCTCATCATTTGTATGATTAAATGTGGTATGTTCATGTTTTTTCAATATTGGAAGATTGCTGGATAATATGTTGTAGATTCTGGACCTATGGAACCTTGGACCTGTGGTATTACTTATGGGTCTACCTAATTTCCAACAAGCCTATCTCATAGGATTGGGAGGTGTGGAAACCCCTTGTTTGGGCAAGGTGCAGCTTCGCATCTACCTTCAAGATGTCCGAATGAAAATCAAAATGCTAGTGTGTCAAGATGAGGACCTTATGGAACCACGTGTCTTGGGCCAAGATTGGATATATGAACATGCAGTCAACTTAAACCTAAGAAGTCAACTTCTTCAAGTTTGGGTACATGAACAATGCATTACATTAGAATTAGAGAATTGCATGATCACAAATCCAGGTATCACACATTCTCTTAGTTCTTCTAAGACTAATCTTAGAGAAGAAGATTTTGTATGTGTCAAAAGCTCTATGATGCAGAAGGACTCAATCGTGGAAGAATAGGCTCGAAGGCGAGTGGATCTCTCTTTTGTTTCAAAAATGAATGCAGCCACAGTAGTTCAACCACAGAGCAATAAAAATAGTACAAGATAATCGCTATATGAAATAGAGAAATAGAATTCAAGAAGAAAGTAAGTCCCATCATGATGCATAACTAGGTACAAAAACGAGAGCTGTCAATCACACCATTGCAATTGAACTCCTTACTGAAGAAGTAGCAAAAAAATCCAAGGCAATAAGGAGCAGAACAATGAAGATCTCTATCTCAAAGAGTACTCCAAATTTGGGTATCGAAGCAGTCAATGAAGGTCGACCACAATACCGTACATATTTGCGTACCTAAGACCTACTTGTGAGCTTAGATCTCATCACAAAAGCTCTTAGGTTCCAATCATTTTCTACCTATTTAAAGCCCCCAAAAACATACATAGAAACCTATTGTGATTAAGTCACCATGTAATCCTATTCCTAGAGAAGCTTAGAAATGCATACCTAAAAAGTCCCATGTCCAAGTTGAGTCATCATCAAGTATGGCATGTAAGCCCAAACTATAAGGGAACTCTGAAAAGACACACAATGTAGACTATCACCCACACCAACCTGGTCACAAACCAGTGCATCTTTAAAATCAGGCTAAGATTAGGAACTCTCCAAAGTATGCATATAGGAACTCTAGTGTCTTCCATTAAGCCCAAGGAACTTGTTCAAGCGCAACCAAATTGGAGAGCTAGTTAGGTCCCAAAGAAACTCCTTTCTCATGCTTCTCCTAGCTATACATCAAATTATTTCACTTAGACTACATCCATTTGGCCTAACATAATAAAGTCTCATGCATCCAAAAGGCCACAGAGAACAATGATTCAAAATTGCAAATCAAAATCAAAAGAAGAATCCTCATAAGAATTTAGGCACAAGTGTAATAAGAAAAAGATGATATGGAGGATTTCAAAATAATTCCAATCCTAAAGATTCAAAATTGGGATTTCAAAATAATTCCAATCCTAAAGATTCAAGTACACACAAACAAAAAACCTCTTCATGCAGCAACCATAGGTTCCTAGGCCAACCTTGCTTGATGCACAACATACATTTGAATTGCACATCAAGTATGCATAAGACTAGTGCCTCATCTAAAAGCCATGCATTAGACATCCTAAGTTTCAAAACAAGACTTTGAGAGAAGACTTGGAGTAGAGCACCATTATTTTTACGGAAGCACAAAACAAAGTCAAAGGTGGTCATTTGCTATACAACTCAATGGAAAAAGGAAGAGAATCATGGAACAAAACAAAACACTTCAACCAACAAAAGGATTAAGGATGTAAAGGACTCCAAGAAGAAATAGGATCATGCGCTCAAAGAATCTCATCAGTGAACCACCAACAAGGACATCCATCAACAACGAAAGACAAGCAAATGGTCAATCACTGTGATGGAAGTACAACACAAAGAGATGAACGTCGATCGACCTTTCACCATGGTAAGAATCCCCTACTTTGGCAACACTATAACAATGATAGATTAGGAAACCTCTTCGCCAGCATACCCTTGAGCAGTTAGGTCAAGACCCAATTTTTCACACAACACTTCTTACAATACATTCCCCAAGTAAGCATGCATAGGGCCACATTACAAGCATCAGTACCTATGAAGCAATACCACAACTGACAACTGCTCAAAATCAACATTGACAACCTCTTTTGAGCAACTAGAAATTTTGGAAGCTCACAAATACACCATCATGCTCAAATCCAAGAAAGAAGTACACATAAAGGGACTAAAACTTGCAAAGACTAGCAGTGACAAAATGAAGAACATGACAATTGACCTTGCTACATTTGGAAGACAAACCACTCTTGTTGATACATGATGGACACTACCTCTCAAAGTACTACATGGAACACTGAGTCCAACAAGGATATGTTAGGGATGACACACTTGAGGGGGGGGGGGAGTGTTGGCACTGAAGGTCAAGAAAGGGGTGCAAGAATGCATCAAAGAAGTGTACATACAAGAAGATGGAGCATGTAGGGAGCTCCAAGAAGTACATGTCAAATTTATAGAAGAAACCCCTAAAAAACAGTAATTTTGATCACTAAACACCATAGTAAATATTATTTCACATTTTTGCAACTCCATTCTATTCAAGTTGAGGAGTCTTCAAGCTTGAGGAGTATTAGAAGTATCTACTTACCAGTTTTCATAATTTTTAGACCTTGTTTGAGTCCTCAAATAAGCCTTGGAGCCTAATCTTTAACTAGGCTGGACACTAGGTCTAGACAAGGCCAAAACTAGTAAAAAAACTATAAAAAGAGGTAACGAGATCATTTTGGAGGTTAGCAAGTTAAGTTTAGCAAGCTAGAGAGAGAGCTTCTTGAAGAGTGTAGTCGAGTTATTGAGAATCAAAACTTCCATTGTTCCTATCTTTGTTATCATACCTTATGTGCATATGTGTGTGTATGTATGTGCTTGTCACTCACATTTGATCACTACAATTGATCACGATCTTCATATCCTCCTCACCTCTCTGTGGATTCACAAGTAAAGGAGGTGGTGCTCACACTTGGGCTTCATTGATTGAGGAGCAAACTTCTTTCATATTTTGAATAGCATCAACTTTCTTTGGGCTTTCTTCCCTTTGGACCACATAAATTTCCCACAATTAGCACTTCTTGCATTCCAAATATTGATTTTTCTAACGATAACATCAAATGCAGCTCTTCTTGTCAACTAAGAATGGAATCACGATCATTTGTATGATCCTTAACAAAATTTAAATATCCATTCTCATCAAGAGTCTCATCTTTATCCTTCTCTTCACATCCCTTGTGGCAAGGTACACATGCACACAAGTCCAAGTCATCCTCATGATCGTCAAATCATGACTCTCAATAGCTAACTAGAATTGATCATATCAAGAATGCAAGTCTCCCATTGAGTAAATGGATCTTCCTAATAAAGCTTCCACATATTCGTCTAGAATTGATCAAGTTCCCATGTTCTAAATAGTCACTTTATTGCTGGTTGTAGATCCTGAATAAATGACAGAGACCCATTCTTTTTTGAAATGGTAAACCAATGATTAGAATAGGGAGCACTTGATGACTTAAGAATCCCCGTTCTAATTTTCTCATTCAAAAGGTCAATTCGTTTTGAAATATGAGCCTTTGGTACTAGAATTAGTCGAAGATTCCATGGTACGTGTGGTATCGTAAAAATCATCATTGGGGCTACCACAAATAGATCTACACACCAAATTCTTGGGAATCAAAGGAAAAGGATTTCCCATGTCTAAAAATGATATGGGAGAATATGTTCTTTTCTTCTTCATTGAGGAAGTCATCCTTTCCTAATTGAATTTTCTTACGGGTTTCTTTTGTGAAATCATGTCCTATCTTTTTCTTATCTCTCTGTGGAGGCTGATTCCTCACTCCATCTATAAGCTAATTGTTGTTATCAAGAAGTGGAATCACAACTAGTTTTATCTTTTTATCATATTTTCAATCACCCAAATAAAATGCTTGCAATTTAGGTTCCTTTTTCTAAGTATAATCTGAATAAGTATCTTCAGATCAATTATCTGAGTGACTATTATATCAATCTAAAATCTTCTTTTGATAATAGTAAAGACCTTTCCAAATTTTCTTCAACTAGGGTATTCTTAGAAGGAACTACATTTGTTGGTAGAGGTGATTATTTTCCTAGCAGTGGTCTACATTTCTCTGTATTCTCTCTTTCTCTCATTAGTAGATGTTGATTCTATTATTCCATCCCTCTTATAGGTTGTATATTATAGAAGCAAGCATCCCTATTGTAACTTGTCTATTCCGTCTCTCGAGTATAATTTTTCAAAGTTATTTCATCTTGAAGATGAGGTGTTTTTTTATAAGTGCACAAAGATGTTACATGATTTTCACCACAAATGTAACACTTCTTGATTTGTGTCATTCTATTACTTGAATTGGTATGTCTTATAGATGTTTCTAAGAGTTTGGCTATGGATTGAGCTAATTTTCTTTCTCCATTGGCACTTTTATCATTTAAAATGAGATGTGTTCCTCTATTATCTTCTAGATCACTAGTTTATATAATATAAGAATCTAGGTCATTGCATCTTCTACAGTACACCATGGTTCTTAAGTGAGAATCTACTAACTTGTTAATAAAGAGTGATACCCTCTTTGGCATTGATGGTTTCTCATCATGAGGACATCTTTCCAAGTATTGTTTAAATATCCTAGAAGCAATTCTCATACTCTCACCAATTTTTTTTGCTTGAAGGTACAAATCAAGGTAGTTGTGCTATGCTTGATTCCTCTTTTGGAGAATTCACCAATGAATTCTTCCAAAAACCTCTCTATTTCCAAGAACATATCCTTTCTTAGACGTTGAAACCAAGAAAAACTTGGTCTTGTTAAAGTTAGATCAAAAGCTTCAAACCAAGTAGAGTATTCATTTACCTCTTTTGCTCTCAGTACTTCCTTGATTTTAACTACACCATCATGTGGATTACTAGATCCATTAAACTAACTCTTTATATACTTAGTCACTTATGATGGTCTAAGTTTTCTTCCTTGGTTGTAACAATCATTCCTTCTCATGATGGCAAAATCCTTCATGCCCTCTCCTTCTTTCAAGAAGGGATTAGGTGAAGTTTGATATATTCTTTCCCTCTACTAATCAATAGGAGTATGCTTTCTATGAGAAGTATTAGACCTTTGATGATTATGATTCTCATTAGGGTTTTCTAGGTTCTATTCCAAAGTATTCTTATTAGCACACTCATGTAGTTCATTAGGTTCACTAGGTGTATTGACAAAGATATACACATATCCTTGCCTATCCTCCTATCTGTCACCTTTGAATTATCCCATAGACATCATATTCAATGGAATCTCTAAGTTTCTCAGATGAGTTCCTTATGCATTCCATCTTGATACACATAGGATTCAATCCTATTTGTATACAAGTACTTGAGAATAGTCCTGTAATCCCCTTGGTTAGAGGTTTCTGTCTATAAAATTGTAACGTTCCATGTTTGTTTGAGATTTTGATGTATCACACTCCCCAAATGCCACTCAAGTAGTTGTAAAGTATCTTTGATCTCTCCTTTGAATGTATCTTTGATCTCTCCTTTGAATGTATATAGTCTCTTTTATTAGTGGAGATCTTAGTCTCATCAATTTGATTGTCCAAAATAATGGGATCAGCTACTTCCCCCTATTTTATGGGCCTACCTGACTACGTATAAAGTGGCCACTTCTTTTACACCTTTTAAGCTAGCTAATGGATTGAAGGTTACACACCCATGGAAGTTGATGTTGCCAATTTATGAGTCGATATTGAATATAATCTACTCCCTACCAATTCACTCTACTTTTGCCTAGATGATCTATGCGTTGTAGATGAACAACGCCTTGAAAGTCTTTTTTATTATAAAGGAACCATAGATCTAGGAAGCATGTACTTATGATATCTTTCTCAAAATACATGTGTTTAATGAAGGGAAATTAGTTTTTTTACATAATTCAAAAGCTAATAGAGTAGCTGGCAAAGTTAAATTTTGATGGATTGGGCCATATCAGATATCTGCTTGGTTGGGCCTGACCATATTTTGGTTGGAAACTTTGATAAGAGAATTATTACAGCTTTTGGTGAATGGGTCCAAGTTATGGAATTATTAGGGTGTCTTTAAAATCCTTAGCCATGTGGCCGAGATTTGTTTAGAGTCAACACCCATAATTGCATGATATTTACTTGTCCTTTTGCATCGATCCATGATTAGCCGTTCCCTACCATTGCTTCCCTACTCATTTTCTTGCACACTTCATAGTATTCATGAATATTCTACCCAAACTACTTCACACCCTTTTGTTTGCTTCCATTGTGCATGCTATGGAAGCATTGGCTCCCATCAATCATCTAAGCTTAATGATGGATGATGCAATATCCTCCTTCCTCACTAGGCGATGTCTGCATCAGTTTGCTTTGCTGCACTAGGATTTTCTTGCACCTCATCTTAAAGCTCTCTCAATCGACATTGCTATTGTTAATAGCACATGCTCCTACATCATTTAGGAGGTCCTCGTTAATGGTGTGATCCATGCAACCATAGCGCATGAGGTGGCACATCATTTCTTCCTACCACCAATGGTCAGCCTATCTCTACATATGCAATGGCTTGTCTCTTCCCAAAGAAAAGTTCTAATGAGTATGTGATCTCCACCACTTGTGAGCATGAGCAATCTATTTTGCACTTCCATCTCATTGTGCTCAACCTCCAATACAAGTCCTATGGTATTTCCTACTAGTTCTACTCCTACCCGTCCATGGATGAAGCCCTAAAGATCAATTGGGTGATAATTTTGTTTCGAAAAATTCACAAGGAATGATGTTAGTGAGCTATGTAGAAACTAGCAAAGAATGTCCCTACCTATAGTTGAGCAGGGCCACTCCTCTTCTTCCTTCTCCCCCACCTCCTCCACCTTCCAATGAAGAAGACGAAAGTGTCGACGTACTTTTTCAATGTGCCCACAAGCATCCTTGCTAGCCTATTTTTGTTGAATTCTCTTTGTAAGAATCCACATCGTTCCATCCTCCCATTAACAAGGGCACATGTCCTAGTTCCATGCCTGGCCTTGATACAACACAAACTAGTTTCCCCCCTCTTTCCCCACGTCTTATGGATACTATGGTTGTGCCTCCCTCTCCTCATCCACAATCTCCTCTTGTATCTCTTGTCACACACTTTGACCATACGTGAATGAGTCCCACCAACACCTTGCTCCCACTGGCCAAGACCATTCCCCCTACTGGTCCTTCAAAAACTTATTCTCTTATGGTGTATTTGCATACTCCTTCTTCTTCATCTTAGCATCCAGATTCATTTGGTTGGACACCCTACACCAACCCCCATCCCTAAATCTACAGGACCCTGTGTAGCTACTCTAGGATTGACTCTAGGTTGGCACCCTATCCTTCTTGAACCTGATGATATGCAATGTTCCTTAAGGATCAATCCCATTTTGTGCTCCATGATCTCATGGGTATGTGCTCATGTGATATGTATGCATAACAAATGATTGCATGAAAGGAAAATTATGTTTTGTATTAGAATTCATCCGTGGAGGCCCAACTACACCATTTGCATGGCTGCATCCATGACTTATAGAATGAACTATCTGATCATATGGATACTTGGGCCAATCTATGGCTTCTACACAAGCAAGAGAGATGAAATGTCCAATATTTAAAAGTTTTTTTTAGCAAGCTATTGTTGAACTCGATGAGGAACTCTAGAGGGTGTAGAACCTTCATGAGGCAAACGAGTGCCATCAAGCATCCATTGTTGATTTGATAATGAAGAATGAAGGACTCTAGGTTCTATTGAATGAAACTTTGTACAATTTGATGCAGGTGCAGTAGGAAAAACATTCCCTTGCAAATTCCCTCCTTGACATGCAACAAAATATTGCTACTCTCACCAGTAGGGTCACCCATCTTGCTGTTGCCACTCACACTGCCAAACAACACCATCAACATGCCACCGATGTTCTCACTATTATCTTGGAGATCTTATTATTGTGTTCTACGTGTCCGCTAAGCAAATACATAATTAACAATTTGTATATGTCGATGAAGAATGTTGTGATTTGAATCTGTATATTTTGCTAGCACAAGATAACATAAACTATTGTGTTAAGAAAAATTCTAAGGCCTTGCAACAAGATAACCCTCTAGCCAAGAACCCTAACTAACCTTTTGGCCTTTAGTTAGAGAACTCTATGTAGTGACTGTTTGTATTGAGTTAGAAGGTACTTGTGGCAGATACCAGAATCAAGGTTAGCAAAGCCTATGACACTTGCAATAATTCTAAGCTACCTTTCCATTCACCCCATGAACTCTTTCAACCTTTACCTATTCCATAAAGATAGATTATTCAATGATAAAGATCTTCAATTGATATCAAGATTTTTGACATCTTTGCAAGATCCTTGGTGTTCAAGTTAGATTGTCTACAACCAATCATCTACAAACTAATAGCCAACAGATTGAGTGAATTGTTGGTGCAATTAAGCCCAAGCCTACACACTTGATCACTTCACATAAAACTTGATGTACTAGCATATCACTTGGCAAGCTCATATGTACAACCTCTTGTAACATTGAAGTTACAATTACTCATTATAAAAGGTAAGGAACCCACGAGGAGTTCGGAAGCTTGGAATCTCGTAATTCTTAGTAGCTGAAGTCGAGGGAGAATAAATCCTATACATTAGGATTACTTTTAGGTGGAGATTTGAATTCAAATTCAGATCCTTGGCTCCAACAAAAAGCTATAAAAGTTGAGATGAAAATCCCGCCTCTATCTCGAGGTTGAGAGATCATTTTTTGTTCACCTTCATTGAGAAGAGGAGCTCATACCATAGCTCACTCATCTCTCATTCATTGAACAATGTCTTATTGCCAATGACTTTGTAATATTACATAATTTAGTCAATACATGTTCATTACTTCCTACTCTCATATCTCTATCACACTTCATCAAAACAGTGATATTGTATGAGATGGTTCTCATTGTATAATGCATCATTTTGCATGATTTAAAGAATGACATCTTCAGCATATGTCTACTTTGATCCTACAAAGTTTCATTGAGTTTGGTTCTTACAATCATTGGATATCATTTGATTAATGCTCACTGTTTTGTAACTATCAAGGCCCGTAAAAGTCAGTGTGTATGCTCAGCTTGCTAAACATAATTGTTTGCATATAGTTTATTGTTTTAGATGATTCCAATCATGATTGGTAGCTTGTTAAGCTAATTAAAGATCCCCAAAAGGAATTTTACTAATTGCTGCTGTACTCAGAGAATTGAGTAAAACACTGAGCAGGTGTCTCAACCAAAATAACACGTTTTGTGCATTGGATTATATGCCTACCTATCTATTTTGATTCTATCATTTGTGCATCATCTTTCAAGCAACATTTATGATCATTTATGCTTATTAGCTAGCTAAAGAGGCCCACAACACTCTCCAACCATCACTTGTAGTAGGTGTGAAGCAAGTTTTAGCTACTCCAACTCATCTCTTGTTATTATCCACCATCTCCTCCAACAGTGGTAGCAAAGCAAGCACAATCAAGATGGGAGATGGTTTTCCATCCTTCATTGACAAATTGGAAAGAACAACTACTTAGGATGGTTCCTAAGGATGCAAGAATACCTTCAAGGGAGAAGCTTGTATGGATACATCTCAGGATATGAAGACATGCCAATCTTTAGGCATATGAACATGACATACAAGCAAGGTAAAGATGATGAGCATCTCTTTTACATTGACTCAAGTTTTTCAAATCATGTGGCAAGGAATGTAGCACTATTGTCTGATCTTGAAGAACCAAACGGAAAGCATGAGGTACAAACAAGTGATGAAACCAAGCATTCAGTCAAGCAAATTGGAAATGTTAAGACATAAGATGGTAGTATGAACCTTTTGAGCAAAGTTCTGTATGTGCCTACCATAACAAAAAATTTAATTAGTGTTGGGCAGATTGTAGAGAAAGGTCTATAGGTCAGGTTCACCAAGCATGGAGCATATGTGGAAGGACCCCAAAAAGGATTCAAAAGGATATCCAAAGGTGAGAAGTCAGGTAGATTGTTTACCTTTGAAATTGAATACACAAAGAACATAGAACTATTCACTTATAGAGACCAAACCCTACCCGAGTTGGAAATATGGCACAAGAAGCTAGGGCACATAGGAGAGAGAACTTTGAAGCAGATTTGTGGGGATCAAAGTGTGCTTGGGATTTCTAATGTGACGAGCACATGATTTACAAATGTGGAGCTTGCCAATTTGGCAAAGCTCATAGGCAACCATTCAACAGGAAAGGATACATCCATGAAGATTATTTAGAGCTTGTATACACTGATGTGTGGGGTCCTAGTAAAGATCCATCCATCTCAAGTTCAAGGTACTATGCCTCTTTTATTGATGATTATAGTAGGTGGACAATTCTCTATTTTATGAAGCATAAGGATGAGGTGTTTACATGTTTCAAGAAATATTTGGCCTTATTGGAAAGCCAAATAGAAAGGAGCTTGAGGAGAATCAGGTCTGATGGAGGTGGTGAGTACTTTTCACATGAGTTTGATCTATTTTTATAGGACAGAGGCATAAAGAGGGAAGTAACAACTAGGTATACTCTTGAATTGAATGGAGTGGCAGAGAGAAGGAATAAGTCAATGTTGAGGCAGCTAGGTCTATGTTGAATGAGAAAAAATTACCTAATTATTTATAGGCAAAGGCTGTTTCTACAACTACCTATTTGGTTAACAAGCTTCCATCCAATTCATTGGATGGTATGACACCATATGAAGCCTAGAATGGCAGGAGACCCTCATTGGATCATTGCAAGATATTTGGGTGCATTCTGTTGGTGTAAATCACAAGCCTACACATTTGGCTTGGAAGACATCATGAAGTCTCCACATGCATGAAGAACCATAGGAACATATGCTAGTGGTTTATTACCACTTTACCTCATTGTAAAATTCTAATTTGACTTAGAATCTTTTGTAATCACCTACCTAAGTGATTCGTGGAAAAGTAGATCACTTGATTGAGAGAATATCTCCAAACTTTTAGATGCTTGATCATAGGAAGCCAAAGATTTGAATTTGAATTCAAATCCTAAGTCATTTCCTATAAAATTGGATGTGAAAAAGTCGCGGAAAGATTACTCCATTCCCGAGGCTCATTCTGTTGAGTTTGAGTGTGTGTAAGGACTATACCATAGCCTACACCTCTCTACACCATTTGGCAATGCTATTCATGCCAATGGGATTGTGTACAATTGTTAATCAATAGATACATTTACATCATTCATCTTTGTGTTCTCTGCTAGTCTACTCAAAAGTCTGTCAACTTGTCAAGGGCATATCTCAGTCAATACTACTCCAAATTCAGTGATTCAAAGCTTATTGGATTCAGATCAAAGTCATCTACATGATGACAAAGTTTGAAGTGATTTCATTCAGTCAATTCAGAGAAATCGTCGTTGAGGTGCTGACTGGTCTATCTCTGCTACAGTCCTAAAAAGTCGGGGGTATAGTTAATTTTGCTAAATCAATTTCTTTGAGTATAGTTTGTCATTTTACATCATTCCACTTGAAAATGGTAGCTTACTAAGCTAATTGGATACCCCTAGAAGGAATTTTATCAATTGCTACTGTGCTGGTCACACTGAGCAAAACATTGAGCAGGTGTCAAGACCAAAATAGAAGGTTTTCTTGAGTTTGTGACTTCCAAAGTTATCTGTTTTGATTCAATCATTGCACAAATCATTTCCAAAGGACATAGGCTATCTCTTGGTGTCATTGGAAAGCTAAGGGAGTCTACTAATCAAGTCTGAAGCTAAAGAGGGCTAGTACAAAGCAGGTTTTAGCAGTACCTACTCAATCTCTTGGATCATCCATCCATTTTTCCCAACAGTGGTATCAGAGCAAATAAGGTAAAATGGGAGATGGTTTTCCTTCATCCATTGATAAATTGGATAGGAACAACTATCAAGCTTGGTCTCTAAGGATCAAGACCTACTTACAAGGAAGGAGTCTCTATGGATACATCTCAGGAGATGAGGAATTGCCCTCATTCAAAGCAAGAGGTTTGCCAACCAAGGAGGAGCAAGAAAAACTCAACACATGGTGTGCAAGGGATGCATTGGCAAGGTCTTATCTACTCAACTCTATATCTGACTTTCTTTTACCTCATATCAGAAATTGTAAGGCTTCCCAAGAGACTTGGGAAACCTTGTCATCATATTTTTCCTCCAATACAAGGGCTAGGAAAAATCAGTTGTGGATTGAATTCACAACACTAAGGAAGCAACCTAAGCAAGTTGTTTCAGAATTTTTCACCAAGATCAAAGATGTTGCAGATCAGTTAGCAAGCATAGGAGAAGAAATTGAAGAAGAACAAATTGTAAGGCAGGTAATTAATGGAATCAAGGCTGATGATAAGTGGGAAAGCTTCACCACTGCAATGGATCTCTACATGGACATGTACACTCCAGATCTTACAACTCTCATGGGTCAACTATTTACACATGAAGCAAAGCTTACCAAGAGTGCAGATACTACCAAAGGTAACAACTCTTATGCCCTATACACTGATAAGAAATCTAAGGATAAAAGCAAGAGTAAGAAGGTGGAAGATGAATGCTCTACCTCCCAAGCCAACTATGCAGGGAGGGGTAGATCTTCAAGAGGTAGGGGCAGAGGAGGTAAGCAAGGTAGGGGGAGACCCTATAACTCATCACCATGTAACATTTGTGGCTTGTCAAACCACACCACAAATGAGTGTTACAGGAATTACAAAAATCAGAGAGGAAGAGGCTACCAAAGAGGTGGATACTCTCAGTCTAGAGGAAGGTTCAACCATCACCAAGGCCACAACAACAATTATAACAACAACTACAACAACAATTACAATGGCAACTACCAAGGAGGATTCAAAAACAGAAAGGACTACAACAACTACACAGAGGAGCAGGATGACTCTCTCTTGATCATGAACATGACTTCAAAGTCAGGTACAAATGATGATCACTTATTTTATATTGATTTAGGGTGTTCAAAACATGTGGCTGGTAATGTGGCACTACTCTCTGATCTTGAAGAACCAAAAGGTAAACATCAAGTCCAAACAGGTGATGATACAAAGCATTCTGTAGTTAAAGTTGGAAATCTGAAAACTTGTGATGGTAATCAGAATTTGTTGAGCAGAGTACTTTATGTACCTACAATTACAAAGAACATAATGAGTGTTGGTCAGATTGTAGAGAAAGGGTTGCAGGTCAGATTCAATCAGTATGGAGCATTTCTGGAGGACCCAAGACATGGATTCAAAAGGATAGCTAAAGGAGAAAAATCAGGTAGACTTTTCACTTTTGAGTTGGAAGATACAAAAAATATTGCATTATACAGTTATAAGGATCAGACACTTTCAGAGCTTGAGATTTGGCACAAGAGATTAGGGCACATAGGAGAAAGGACCTTGAAGCAAATGTGCAAGGACCAATGTGTGCTTGGGATACCTAATGTATCCAAGCAACATATGATTTACAAGTGTGGTGCTTGTCAATTTGGTAAGTCTCACAGGTTACCCTTCTCCAAGAAAGGATATATGCATGAAGACTATCTAGAGCTTGTACACACAGATGTATGAGGACCTAGCAAAGACCCCTCAGTCTTAGGTTCAAGGTACTATGTGTCTTTTATTGATGACTATAGCAGATGGACTGTATTATACTTTATGAAGCACAAGGATGAGGTATTTAATTGTTTTAAGAAATATCTTGCATTAGTTGAAAATCAGACAGGAAGGAATTTGAAGAGGCTAAGGTCAGATGGAGGAGGTGATTACTTCTCCAATGAATTTGAGGATTTCTTGCAGGACAGAGGCATCAAAAGGGAAATAACCACAAGGTATTCTCTTGAACAGAATGAGGTAGCTGAAAGAAGAAATAGGTTAATTGTTGAGACAGCTAGATCTATGCTTAATGAGAAGAAATTACCTAACTATCTATGGGCAGAGAGTGTTTCTACTGCCACCTATCTCATAAATAGGTTACCATCAAAGTCACTTGATGGTATGACACCATATGAAGCATGGCATGGTAAGAGACCATCATTGGATCACTACAAAATTTTTGGATGTGTAGCATATGTACACATTCCTTCACAGGTAAGAGGAAAGCTAGATCCAAAGGCTGAAAAAATGTATTTTCATTGGATATGATTTAAATAAAAAAGGTTACAGGTTTTATAAACCTACCAATAAGGGATTTATGGTAAGCAGAGATGTGATCTTTGATGAGAATGATTCTTGGTATGAGAATGAATGCAGGAAGGTCAAACTACCCTATGATTTGAAAGAAGAATTTCCAAAACTTACAAAGGAGGAACCTACTCAGAATGGAGAGTCAAGTTTAGATGATGAAGATACAATCAACCTTGAAGAGTTCAAGGCATGGAAGTCCAAAGGCAAAATGAAGATGAAGAAGCTTGAGGACATACCAGAATCTTCAACTCAATCAATCAGAAGGTCTCAAAGAGAGAGCAAAAAACCTATAAGATATGGGTATGATACATCTCTTGTTACTAAACATTCAATTTATCTTGCAAAGGATTTGCTAAATGAAGAACTGCAAGAGAACAAAGATTACGACCACCACATGCTTGAGAGATGACTCTCCTCCCAACCTTATGCCTGTATATATAGCTGCTTGAACTAATGAGGACCACAAATGTAACTAGAGTCCACAAGTGCATGTGCAATCTCCTCCACTCCTTTCATATCCACCACTAGAGTCTATTAGTGGCTGGAGTGATCTCGACCACTACTTTAGTACCTTCCACTAGAGTCCACTAGTGGTTGTTGTACTCACCTCTTGAGTTAAGTCCACTGGACTCAAGTTAACTCACGTTAACTTGAGTTAGAAGGCTCTAGAGCTCTTTGGGCAAAACTCTCTTCCCATGCTCCCCATGGGAGTTGAACCCACGACCTCTTCCTTCACAACCATGAGACTTAACCTCTAGGCTAAGTAGATTACTTGAATATGAGAGCACATGACTTATTCTTGAGTCTATTCTTGAGATCTTTGGTCCTACAGACGAGTGACCAAATGGTATCCGATTTCAGATCTGTCTGAAGCCATCGGATCCCTAGATCATAGACTTACTTTATTACATTCTTCCCCCCTTGGGAAAGATTTTCGTCCTCGAAAATAAAGCTATATATATAACTGTAGGCAACCCCCGAGCCTCATGTTCTAAAACTGGAAGAACATGGTCATGTTCTAGAACTGGAAGAACATGTCTCATCTCTGTGGTGGCATCCTTGCCCAAATGATTCAAAACACTATCTGGTTTTGTACTTTGATGAACGGGACAAAGTACAAACTAGTGAAGAATAATGAGGGTGGATCTAATGACATCCCTGGCTAATTCACAGTTTCTGGATGTGCGATCTAGGCACAAACATGTGAACTAGGTGGATTCAAATTACTAGTCCATTTCTAGGCATAACTGGTGCATGGGCTTAGTAATGAAGGTGGGATTCTTATCCCTCGCAAGACTTTGAGAACTCTTGATTCACTTGAATTTGTTTTGGAGAACTTGAAGTTTGATTGTCCCATACATCTAACTATAGATGTTTATACAATGGTTTACTTTGATCTAACAGTTACTTGATTTTTTCACTCGACTAGAGGACTACTTTGTCCTTATGAGTTGAAAAAATCCTATGTAAACTGTAAGAGAAAGTTTACCATTTCGGTGGAATCAACCATACTAACTTCACCAATTCAAATTCAAAATGAAAATTGTCCAACTTAGGACACTTTTCTCAAAGACTTTTAACTGAAAGTTCTTGGGATTTGTAAATCTGATGAGCAATTCCTAGCTTCCCTATTCTAGAGTATACTGGACTCCAGGAAATCATTTATGCTATAACTTGAAGCAAACTCAAATGAATAAGTCCACTTAGACTTATCACCTTTTGAAGATTGAAAAGGTTCTTGTACATAACATCTATCTAGGATGTTCAAGTTAGTTATTTTATTCTAACTGGCTAACCCTGGTCTTTTGCAAAAGGAATCAGATACTATATCTGAGTCAATTTCAAAAGATTTGGAAAGCGGAAAGAAATAACTAAGACTCTGTACAACCAATTCAAACTTCGAATATACATAAATTTGTTATGAGTCAAAGACTAGATGACTCAGGACTTCAACTTTTCAAAGATCTATTTCAACAGGATATTGAAGCATTGTCTTTATCTTTAAGAGAAATAAGCTGGATTCTCAAAAAGATTCAAAGAAAATAAAAAACATCATCCAACCACAAGATACTAGTGTGGTAACCAACATCAGTGTGTTGACCCACTGAGGTTCTATCGATGAGTTTAGTTTTCAAATAATGCTTCACTTGAGACTAAGTTCATGTCACATTCAGTCTTTTCGACTCCTAATCGTGAATGCAATTCTTGTGCATTTCTTTGAGTCTAAAAGAGTGAATTTATCAAGTTACACTAGGAACTTGATACTTGACTTAGTCAATTGAATCTTTAGTTGAAAAGATCAACTCAAAGTCAAAGTCCAACTTCTTTCAGAAATTTATCAAATATTTCTGATCAATAACACTTAAGCTTGAAGTGTTCTAAGAAGATCTTGGAAGTTCCTTACTTCATATCTTCAATGTCCTTGAGCTTGAAGTCATCTTGAAGTATCGTAAGATACTACTTTCATCCTTTACGAATTAAACTTTTTTTGAAGTCTTAATTCCCTTGAGGATGAAACCTAACTTCAAAATCCAAACTAGGACTAAAAGATAATTATCATCCCACGGTCCGATGTCCCATACCATCTTTCCTACATCAATCTGAGTATAAAATTTGGTGTCCCATACCACCCTATTTTATATTCACATTAATGTGTGGGTGATTCTTATCCTAAAGTCTAAACATCTCTTGATAGAGGACCTTATCTCTTCAATTCTTTTACGAGAATTTAGAAGTTCCAGGTATTACCTCTAACTAGATTTTCTAGGTTTTGATTCCTTCACATGATCGTCTCACAATCATGTGCTTTACCTTTGGAACTTGAAAACCTCTTAACAGAATATCAATTCTTCTTTGCTAGGGTTTTCAAATGAAAACCAATCAAAATTCCAAGTACTTGAATTTTCATAGATTCAAGTTCAATTGGATTATTCTTGACCAATTTTGTAGCGACAAGAGCTTTTGACTTCTTGTCTTTAGATTCCTTTGTTTACTGGTGCTTTAGGTACCTACCCCGGGGACTTTATTTAGGAATCTCTTTACTGCTTAAGTCTTAAGCATCCGCTCATGCTTTCTGGATTTGTACCAAAATCCCTTTAAGGATAGGTAAACACTTATGTTTTACCTTCCACAGACTTAATTACCATTTTCACGGTTGCAGACTACATTCTTCGAATTTCTTTACTCTGTTCAGACTTGGAACAACTTACTCTTTTTCACAGTTTTCCATCGAATAAATGGAACCTGAGTGAATAATTCCCAAAAGGAATTTTATTGCCAATACTTGGGCAATCTATAAAGTAGTTCCAATCGCACATTCTTTGGACAATTATGGCCAAGATTGATCAAGTCTGGTTGATACTTGCGACAAAAATAAAGACTTAGTCTTTATCTTTTAAGATCTCTTAAACTATCTAAAGCTTCTTTGCTTACTTGCAGGATTTTTAGAGATCTTTCTCAAGTCCAAGCATACACTTATGCCTCTCAGATTCCAAAGCTAAGAATCTTTGATATACCTTTAGGTTATATCACAAATAGGACTTGAAATACCACTTCTAGTGGTTTGGGATGTCCGGGAACTACTTACTTATTGTTTAAAGAGTATGAAGAATTTCATTCTCAATACTTGAAAGAATGCCTTTTCTTCAAAGACTTGAGATTCCTTCTAAGGAATAACTTGAGCAAATGATTCATCTTGGAATCTTTTGCAATATTAAAAGAACATTTGAAAGAAATTCTTTCAAATAATATCCAAAAAATTTACTGATTCAATTGTATTCATTTCTTGAGTATCAAACTAGAGACAAAATATCACATTTTGGATATGGTTTCCCATGCCACTATGAAAGTTTAAGTTGAACTTTCATTTATGTGATATCGACTTCTATTCTTGAGTTTGATACAAAACTCATTATTATTGGTCAATCTTTAGATGTTACTAGAGTCCTTTAAACATATTTCACCAATCAAAATTATGTTTAAAGTCCAAGCATCTATTGATGATTGATCCAATAGTAATGTTACTGTGAACACAACTTTGAACTTTATAACTTGTTTAGGAGAAGTTCATGGATTTAAGATCCATTTCTTGGAACTTTCTACTCCTAAATGAAAAGTTCACACTTGCTTCAAGTCTTTAGGGACTTATATTAGTTTCCTAAAGATTGCTTAGCTAGTTGCATCATTTACCAGAGATGCAACTATAGAACCTAACATCCTTTTATTGACGTCAAGGATCAATTGATGTTGAGGTTTGACCTTTGATTTCCATCACCCCTTGATGAAATCAAATAAACATTTATAAAAGATTGGTACCTTTATATCTTGGCAAAACATTTATATCCTAAAGAGGTTTTGCCTTCATCATTCCTTGGACCTATCACATAATATGAATTTATGTGTATTTTGGGAAGAGTTCATGAATCAATTAAGATCCTCCACTTGGAACATCTACCTTCCCAAAAATAAATTCATCTTGAACATGGTAGGAGAATGATCTCACATGAAATAGAAGGCTTGACTATTTCATATCTCAATTCCAAAAAGTTACTTACCGAGGTTTCATCATGAGATACAAATCTTGAAACCACAAAGAAACTTCTTTAAACTTTCGGAATCTTCTAAATAGAAGAGTACTCAAGGAACTTGGAAATATAGTTGACGTTCTCATCCAACCTTAGGATGCTTGAGAAGTTACATAAAGTATAACTAATCAAGTAAAGCTTATCCGCATAACTTTCTAATTATCATCATACATCATAAAAGAGTTTGCAAGTAATTAAATTTTCTTGGTTATCAAGAAAATTTATTACTTAACTTTCTCCTAGTGCTTACTTATACCTAGCAAGACATCTATCATACTTAATTATCATTAAGTATTTTTCTTTGATAGAAGAGTATCGACTTGGGAAGAAATCGACTAATTACTTGGGTTGCAAACTAGAACTAGTATGTCTTTGCAACTAACTAGTCCTTGGTCTTCCCTAATGTCAAACTGCGAGCTTTATAAAGTAAGCTAAATACTAAGAGAGTACATTCTCATATCTACTTGCAAACAACATTCCATTCTATCATGCAAATGCATGTATCTACATGCAAAAGCATATGCTCACATGCGTATGCATGCATGTTCTTTGCATGCCCAAAAAATAATACAACAATCATGCATGAGCTTGATGCATGATTTTTTTCTTGTACTAAGAATGTATATCATGCAATCCTGATGCATGTATATCTTTTCCTTTGTCCTAATGCACTATGATATAAAAACATACCCTTGAGGTGCAATAGAAAACTTACTCAATAGAAAGGAAATATGTATTTAAACGACGTGGCTACGTGAGAATGCTCCCAAGGAACCCGTCTGGGTTCGATCCCTAGTAGGCGCAGCGGGCAGAGAAAGCTACTTTTTGTTTTGTTCCTTTCGGAGATCTTCTACAACGCTGGGTTTGAAAACAAGATGAATCTCTGCAGACTTCTGAGCGTGAACGCCCGTTGACGTTATGGATAGGCGAGTGTCCTCTAGTTGGGGGGCGGGGGTTCGAATCCTCTCTGCTTCACCAGAGAATATACACTTTTGGATCTACAAATTGAGATCTTCTCCAGCGCCGACTCTGATCACTAACATCTGCTGCGTATATATCTTCACGCGGTCGATGTGCTCTTGTGGTTAGAGCAACGCGCTCCCAACAGAGGGGTGGGAGTTCGAATCCTGCCGGCAGCACATAGAGATGATCTAATCTTTTGCTATGCTCCTTAGCTAAAGACTGTCGCCCCTACTACGAATCCGTCACGGACTTCTCTGATCAGCCGCGAGCAGTCATCTACGTCGTAGAAGGAGCAATGCACACGCAAGATGAATAAGAAGTGAGCTATGGAGAATGAAGCTCTGATACCAATGCAAGAGAACAAAGATTACGACCACCACATGCTTGAGAGATGACTCTCCTCCCAACCTTATGCCTGTATATATAGTTGCTTGAACTAATGAGGACCACAAATGTAACTAGAGTCCACAAGTGCATGTGCAATCTCCTCCACTCCTTTCATATCCACCACTAGAGTCTATTAGTGGCTAGAGTGATCTCGACCACTACTTTAGTACCTTCCACTAGAGTCCACTAGTGGTTTTTGTACTCACCTCTTGAGTTAAGTCCACTGGACTCAAGTTAACTCACGTTAACTTGAGTTAGAAGGCTCTAGAGCTCTTTGGGCAAAACTCTCTTCCCATGCTCCCCATGGGAGTTGAACCCAAGACCTCTTCCTTCACAACCATGAGACTTAACCTCTAGGCTAAGTAGATTACTTGAATATGAGAGCACATGACTTATTCTTGAGTCTATTCTTGAGATCTTTGGTCCTACAGACGAGTGACCAAATGGTATCCGATTTCAGATCTGTCTGAAGCCATCGGATCCCTAGATCATAGACTTACTTTATTACAAGAACCATGATCATATGAAGAAGCAATCACAAAATCAGAATGGAAGGAAGCTATGGATGAGGAGATTGAAGCACTCAAGGAGAGTGATACATGGGAATTAGTACCCAAGAAGGACTCCATGAAGGTAATAGGATCCAGATGGATCTATAAATTTAAAAGAAATTCTGATGGCACAATTAAAAGGTACAAGGCCAGATTGGTAGCCAAGGGTTTTGCAAAAACCCAAGGCATTGACTATGAAGAAACATTTTCTCCTGTGTCCAAGATTCCAACAATCAGAGTGTTGGTGAGTGTGGCTGCATCAAAGAATTGGAATATGTACCAATTGGATGTCAAGAATGCTTTCTTGAATGGATGGATCTCAGAAGAAGTTTATATGTCACAACCTCCTGACTATGAAGACCCTAAGAAGGTAAATTATGTTTGCAAATTAAAGAAGGCTTTATATGGATTGAAGCAGGCACCTAGGGCATGGAATTACAGGCTAACTGCATACCTCCAAGACCAAGGTTTTGTCATGAGTAAGGCAGACACTTCTCTGTTCATTAAGAGAAGTAATTCAGAGATAATCTATCTCCGTGTCTATGTTGATGACATCATCATTATAGGTAATGATGTCAATGGAATCAGAAGCATCAAAAGCCAAATGATGAAGGAGTTCAAGATCAATGATCTTGGGCTATTGAAGTATTTTTTGGGACTTGAATTAGTTTACACTAATTCAGGAATATACATTACTCAGAAGAAGTATGTGCAGGACATGTTGAAGAAATTTCACTTGCAGGATGCTAAAGCAGCTAGTACTCCAATGGAGGTGAACCTAAAGCTAAGTGCCCATGAAGGTGATGAAGTCCAAGACATTACAAGTTATCAAAGCATGGTAGGTAGCTTGAACTATGCTACTCTCACAAGAATTGATATTGCATATGGAGTTAGTGTGCTAAGTCAATTTATGCACAAGCCAAGGATACCTCACTTAGAGGCTGCCAAAAGAATCTTGAAGTATCTCAAGGGTACACAGAACCATGGTTTGTACTTTCCTTACACTTCAGATATTGATATAAAAGTTTATTCAGATGCAGATTGGGCAGGATGCAAGGATGATAGGAGAAGCACTTCTGGATACATTTCCTTTGCAGGTGACAAACCAATTTCATGGTCTACAAAGAAGCAACCAACTATTGCATTGTCTTCTACAGAAGCAGAGTATAGAGGGTTAGCTAATGCCACTCAAGAAGCAATTTGGATTAAGCTTTTGTATTTAGAATTGGGCTTATATACTAGGCCTCCAATTATCTTTGGAGATAATACAAGTTCTCTTCACCTTGCAGCTAATCCTATCTATCATGCCAGAACAAAACACATAGAAGTTCATTATCATTATGTGAGGGAGAAGTTGCTAAGCAAGTACATTCAGCTGACTTATGTGTCAACCGACATGCAATGTGCAGATTTGCTGACTAAAGCTTTGGATGGAACCAAACTTTGCAGGTTCAAATCTATGATTGGATTACAGGATACTTGAAGATTGAAGATGAAGACTTAAGCCAAAATGTTTGGCTTGAGGGGGAGCTGTTGGTGTAAATCACAAGCCTACACATTTGGCTTGGAAGACATCATGAAGACTCCACATGCATGAAGAACCATAGGAACATATGCTAGTGGTTTATTACCACTTTACCTCATTGTAAAATTCTAATTTGACTTAGAATCTTTTGTAATCACCTACCTAAGTGATTCGTGGAAAAGTAGATCACTTGATTGAGAGAATATCTCCAAACTTTTAGATGCTTGATCATAGGAAGCCAAAGATTTGAATTTGAATTCAAATCCTAAGTCATTTCCTATAAAATTGGATGTGAAAAAGTCGTGGAAAGATTACTCCATTCCCGAGGCTCATTCTGTTGAGTTTGAGTGTGTGTAAGGACTATACCATAGCCTACACCTCTCTACACCATTTGGCAATGCTATTCATGCCAATGGGATTGTGTACAATTGTTAATCAATAGATACATTTACATCATTCATCTTTGTGTTCTCTACTAGTCTACTCAAAAGTCTGTCAACTTGTCAAGGGCATATCTCAGTCAATACTACTCCAAATTCAGTGATTCAAAGCTTATTGGATTCAAATCAAAGTCATCTACATGCTGAAAGAGTTTGAAGTGATTTTATTCAGCCAATTCAGAGAAATATTCGTCGAGGTGCTCACTGGTCTATCTCTACTACAGTCCTAAAAAGTCGGGGGTATAGTTAATTTTGCTAAATCAATTTCTCTGAGTATAGTTTGTCATTTTACATCATTCCACTTGCAAATGGTAGCTTACTAAGCTAATTGAATACCCCTAGAAGGAATTTTATCAATTGCTACTGTGCTGGTCACACTGAGCAAAACATTGAGCAGGTGTCAAGACCAAAATAGAAGGTTTTCTTGAGTTTGTGACTTCCAAAGTTATCTGTTTTGATTCAATCATTGCACACATAATTTCCAAAGGAAATAGGCTATCTCTTGGTGTCATTGGAAAGCTAAGGGAGTCTACTAATCAAGTCTGAAGCTAAAGAGGGCTGGTACAAAGCAGGTTTTAGCAGTACCTACTCAATCTCTTGGATCATCCATCCATTTTTCCCAACACATTCCCTGTGCACACATCCCATCACAAATCAGAGGAAAACTTGACCCTAAGATTGAGAAGTGCATATTCATTGAGTATGATCATAATCAAAAGGGATATAGAATTTATAATCCCACTAACAAGGCATTCATAGTTAGTAGGGATGTAGTCTTTGATGAGAATAATTCTTGGTTTGAGGATGATTGCAGGAAAGTTAAATTACCATATGATTTGGAAACTGATCTTCCAACCCTAACTCAAGAAGACCAACACCAAGAAGAGGACATCAACTTAGAAGATGAAGAGGAGATTGACTTCAAAGCTTGGAAGTCAAGAGGCAAGTGCAAAAGCAACTAGAGGATCTACCCGAGTCTTCCAAGCTTTAAGGAGATCACAAAGAGAAAGTAAGAAGCCCATAAGGTATGGATATGATACATCCTTAGTTACAAAGAACTCTTTATACATCACTAAAGATTCAATGGCAGAGGAGCCTTGTTCATTTGAAGAGGCAAAGAAAAAGAAAGAGTGGATAGAAGCCATGCAGCAGGAAGTGGAGGCATTGCATAAAAACCACACTTGGGACCTAGTTCCCAAGAAACCAGATATGAAGGTAATTGGTTCAAGGTGGATATATAAAGTTTAAAAGAACTCTGATGGTTCTATAAACAGGTACAAGGCAAGATTAGTGGCAAAGGGATTTGCCCAAACACATGGAGTAGATTATGAAGAAACATTTTCACCTGTGGCAAAGATGCTAACAATCACGGTATTGGTAAGTCTTGCTGCATCCAAAAATTGGAATTTATATCAGTTAGATGTCAAGGTGCATTTTTGAATGGTTGGATTTCAAAGGAAGTGTATATGGCACAACCACCAGGTTTTGAAGATGAAGAGAAAGTAGGATATGTATGCAAGCTTAGAAAAGCACTCTATGGTCTCAAACAAGCTCCTAGAGCTTGGAACCATGGACTTGTCACCTATTTGCAGACTCTTCTTTATTTGTGAAGAAGAGTAAATAAGAGATCATCTAGTTGTATGTCTATGTAGATGATATCATCATTAGATGTAATAATTTTGATGGTATCAAGAAGATTAAGGCTCAACTGATGAAAGAATTCAAAATCAGTGATCTAGGATTCTTAACCTATTTCCTTGGCTTAGAGCTTGTGTATATAGATTCATGTATATTCATCACACAAAGAAAGTACATAAATGACATGTTGGTAAATTTTAAGATGGAGAACACTAAAGATGCAGGTATTCCTATGGAGATCAATCATAAGCTAAGTTCACATGAAGGTGAACCACTTGATGAATTATAGGGTATCAACAACTTATGGGTAGTCTTAATTATGCTACTTTGACAAGAGTTGATATTGCATATGCTGTGAGTACATTGAGTCAATTCATGCATGTACCAAGGAAGCCACACATGGAAGCTGAAAAGAGGGTGCTTAAGTACCTAAAGGGTACAATGAATGAGGGGTTATACTATCCGTTCACTTTCGACAATGATATAAAGTTATATTCTGATGTAGATTGGGCTGGCTCCAAGGATGATAGGAGGAGCACTTGAAGGTACCTATCTTTTGTAGGTTCAAAACTCATATCATGGTCATCCAAGAAGCAACCAATTGTGGCCTTATCTTCCACAGAAGTAGAGCATAGAGGTTTGGCTAATGCAACTCAGGAAGCTATGTGGCTTATGCAATTGTATGCAGATTTGGAGTTACATTCCTACACTCCAATTATATTTGGAGATAATACTAGCTCACTTCATTTCGCTGCTAATCCTATGTACTATGCCAGGACTAAGCACATTGAAGTGCACTATCATTATGTTAGGGAGAAATTGCTAAGGAAGGATATTCAGTTAGCATATGTATCAACTCATTTGCAATGTGTAGATTTACTTACCAAAGCATTGGATGGAACGAAGATGAACATGTTCAAATTGATGATTGGGCTACAAGAGATCAAGGAACAATGAAGATCAAGCATGTTAGGCTTGAGGGGGAGCTATTGGTGCAATAAATCCCAGGCCTACACACTTGATCACTTCACATAAAACTTGATGTATTAGCATATCACTTGGGAAGCTCATATGTACAACCTCTTGTAACATTGAAGTTACAATTACTCATTGTAAAAGGTAATGAACCCACGAAGAGTTAGGAAGCTTGGAATCTTGTAATTCTTAGTAGTTGAATTCAAGCGAGAATCAATCCTATACTTTAGGATTAATTTTAGGTGGAGATTTGAATTCAAATTCAAATCCTTGGCTCCAACAAAAATCTATAAAAGTTGAGATGAAAAGCCTGCGTGCATCTCGAGGTTGAGACATCATTTTCTGTGTACCTTCATTGAGAAGAGGATCTCATACCATAGCTCACTCATCCCTCACTCATTGAGCAATGTCTTAATGCCAATGACTTTGTAATATTACATAATTTAGTCAATACATGTTCATTACTTCCTACTCTCATATCTTTGTCACACTACATAAGAACGATGATCTCGTCTGAGCTGGTTCCCATTGTATACTACATCATTTTGCATGATTCAAAGCATGAAATTTTGATCATACTATCTACTTTGATCCTACAAAGTTTCATTGAATTTGGTTCTTGCAATCGTTGGATATCATTTGATTAATGCTCACTGGTCTGTAACTATGAATGCCCATAAAAGTCAGGGTGTATGCTCAGCTTGCCTAACATAATTGTCCATATATATTTTATCATTTTAGATGATTCCAATCATGATTGGTAGCTTGTTAAGATAATTAAAGTTCCCCAAAAGGAATTTTACTAATTGCCATTTTACTCAAAGAACTGAGTAAAACACTAAGCATGTGTCTCAACCAAAATAGCAAGTTTTGTGCATTGGATTATATGCCTACCTATCTGTTTTGATTCTATCATTTGTGCATCATCTTCCAAGGAACATATATGATCATTTATGCTTATTAGCTAGCTAAGGAGGCCCACAAAACTCTCCAACCATCACTTATAGTAGGTGTGAAGCAGGTTTTAGCTACACCAACTCATCTCTTGTGATTATCCACCATCTCCTCCAACATGAATCAAGTTCTAGAATAGCATCTTCATTGCACCATCATTTATCATCAAAATGATTGGTTCAAGATTTTTCCCTTTGTAGATTTTTCTTATAACAAGAATGTCCCTACATCTACCAAGAAAAACCCTTTCCTTGCAAACTATGGAAGACTTCCAACGATGGATTCACAACTTTCAAATCATGTGAAAAACCTAGTTGCGAGAGATAAGGCTCGGTACCTCATGGGTATTATTCAAGAACTCAAGTAAGAGATCCATAGAGCTCAAGAATAATATAAGTATTTTGCAGAACAGGATTGTGTTTAGAATCCAAGTGTGGTTAGTAAAAAAATTATTTGCAAACTTCAAGGCCTTGTACAAAGTTGTACCATCAAGATTTGTTACTTTTACTATCCTTCTATTTCCATTGATGACATCATTGATTACATCATCATTTTTTAGACACCCTTGAAAAACTCCCTTAAACACCTATATAAGGAGGGCTTGGCCACATATATCCTTAGTCTTGTCAATGCCTAGGAGTCTTCTGATCTCAAGGAGTCACGTCCAACAAGTAAGTACTTTCCAAGTTGTATTTCTTATTCTTGTCTAGCTTCTTATTCTAAATATGTCTAGTCTAGACATTAAATATTTTTTCTTGTCATATTGTAATCTCATAATATGAGATCTTGTCTAGTCATGTCTTTTGCATCCCCATGAAAGGAGATCTTATAATTCACATATATTTTTTCATATGTATTGTATAAGGTTGTGGGATCTTGTCATGAGGAAGGAGATAAGGAAGAGAGCTCACACTCACACTCTCACTCTCAAGGAGAAACACATACACAGATTGAGGCAAGGAAGAAGGATATTCTTCTTCTTCTTCTTCTATTACATAAAAAGGAATGTACAAGAATGACCTAAACACAAGAGTACAACAAGTGCAATATATAAAGATCAGTACATAAGGAAAAAACCTAATGTTCGTGAATGAGTGAGCATGCCAGAGAAATGAAAAACTGGTACGTGTCATCGTGGATCATCACATGTTGAGCTTGATATCTCAACACTCCCCCTCAAGCTCAATGCCATATCCTGTAATCCAAGCATCTCTCAAAATTTCTTCAACTTCTCAGCTCCAAGTGCTTTGGTGAAAATATCAGCAACCTGCTCATCTGTTCTCACATAAACAAGATCAATATCACCTGCTAATACCTTCTCTCTGATGAAGTGATAATGTACCTCGATATGCTTTGTTCGAGCATGGAAAAGATGGTTCCGTGCTAACTGTATGCTACGAAGATTATTGCAATAAATAGTGATAGGATTTCCCACTTCCACACCTAAATGTGCAAGTAGCATTTCTAGCCATGATGCCTCACATGCTGCCATTACAGCACCTCTATACTCAGCCTCTGTACTCGACAAAGCAACAGTGGGTTGCTTCTTGCTGCTCCACGTAACAACTGCACTCCCAAGTGAGGATAGAAAACCACTAGTAGATCTTCTATCTGGAATGCTACCAGCCCAATCTGCATTGATGTATCCATAAACCTGCAAATCTACACCAGCCTCATAAAACAATGGATAATCCAAAGTAGCACTCACATAAGGTAGAGTGTGCCTCTGAGCATCCAAATGTGGCTTCCTGGGAACGTGCATAAACTAACTTTCAAGTCCAACAATATAACTTAGATCAGGCCTTGTAAAATGTGAGATATATAAGACTTCCCATAATTTTCCTATACAAAGTAGCATTTTCCAATGCTTCACCTGATGTAGTATCCAACTTCAAATTCTGATCTAATGGCATAGAAATTGGCTTACAATCAGCCAGACCATACTTTTGCAGCATATTCAAGTCATATTCCTTTGCGACATCCATATACTTGTTTTTGTATGTATAAACTCAATGCCCAAGAAATAACGCAACACACCAAGATCTTTCATGTCAAATTCCTGCATAAGAAGTTGCTTTACTTCTTTGATGCTTCCTTCATTATCACCACCTACAATCAGATCATCAACATAAATAGCCACAATAGTGATGCCATCATCAGCCTTCCTTGCATATAGTGAGTGATCTGCATCACACATAGAAAACCCAATGCTGGTTAAGTAATTAGCAATCCTTTCATGCCATGTACGAGGGGCTTGCTTCAGCCCATACAAAGCCTTTTGCAACTTGCAAACATATTCAAGATGCTTTGAATCTTCATATCCTTGTGGCTGGTCCATATATACTTCTTCCTGTAACTCACCATGTAGGAAAGCATTCTTCACATCCATCTGATGCAAAGTCCATCCTTTTGTTGTAGCTAATGCAACAAGTGTTCTGATAGTAGACATTTTAGCTATGAGAAAAATGAGGAGCTGAGCTTAAACACACTCTCAAAGAATATATGAGATGAGATATGAGAGACAAATAAGTGAGCAATCCTTAAATCAACAAGAATACAAAGTTCAGTAGTAGAAGCTAACTCAAGCTCAAACTACTTGAAAAGAACAAAGTTGATAACACTATCAAATGAGCTCAATGATACACATGAAGCCAATGTATAATGGTCAAAGTGTGTGGTATACACCACTCCACTTCAGTCCCTAGGATGCACTCCACAACTACAAAAAATGAGTCGACTGTCTCTCAACTCCAACCCTTTGTCTGTCTGCAGAAAATGCTTAGAAGCCTTTGTTTAAATAGGCATAACTCTCTAATGCGTGGGAGTTTGGTGAAACTGTTTTAGATGGAGATTCTCCATGATATGGGGAACAATTTTTCTGAAGAAACCATTTTGAGATGACGCACATAGCTCAAGATACAAGCTTCCAAAGTTGGCCTATTGGCCGTTTTCAACAAACTGCCAATTCTCTACCTACCAACTTGCGGCCAGCATAACTTGAGTTTGGAGATGAATTTGTGGTGGATTTTTGGTGAGATGATACTTGATATTATGGAGAACATTTCACCTTTTGAATCAACAAAAAAGGATGCACGCTTAGCGAGATATGATCCATGCAAAACTACCTTCAGAAAAGGTGTGCTGCTGTCCTGAAATTTTTCCTAAATTATAGGAACACTTTTCCAACTTGGCATTGACTTCAAATATGCTTTATTCACGACTATGGCTGATGTGGAAAACATAATAAATCACTCTAAGAATATAATGAACTTTAATAAAGAGTTCAACCTATAATAATACTTTGAAGAGATGATGTGGACTTGCATATTCCAACACCTTCCCTCAAGTCCAACATCTTCAAAATAATAAGAACCTGAAATAAAATGCTTGCTGAAGGCATATGAAGATGAGCCTTCCCTTATTTGTTGAAGATGCAGGATGAGCCTTCCCTTACTCATGACTTCCTTCCCTTAAGGGAAGCTCCATCATGCCAAGTGATGATCTATGCTTGATGAACAACTCCTTGCTGAGAGCTTTAGTGAAGAGGTCAGCCACATTTTCCTTTGTGTTGCAATGGTGTAAGATGATATCACCACTTTGTATCTTCTCTCTGATGAAGTGCTCCCTCACTTCAATGTGCTTGGTTTCGCTGATGCATGACTGGATTCTTTGCCAAAGATTCAGCTGAGACATTATCACAATGAATGGTTGTAGCTTGGTTTAACCGAAACCAATCTCATCCAAGTATCTTCTCAGCCAAATAGCTTCACAAGCTGAGGTTGTGAGAGCTTTGTATTCAGCTTCTGTAGAGGATAAGCTGATCGTACTTTGCTTTTTGGAACTCCATGAAATAGCTCCATTGCCTAGGAAGAAGGCATTTCCACTTATGCTCTTTCTATCAACCAAGTTTGTTGCATAATCTAAATCACTAAATCCATGAAGATTCAATGTATTTCCTCCATAGAGAATTCCAAGTGAAGAAGTACCTTTCAAATATCTTAGTATCCTCTTGGCTGAATTCCAATGAGATACTTTGAGAGCTTGTAGATATTTGGAGAGAGAGTTCACTGCAAAACAAATATCAGGTCTTGTGATGGTCAAATAGAGGAGAGATCCTATGAGTTGTTTGTATAGTGTTTCATCATATGGAACACCATTCTTGTCCTTCATGAGTTTGAGAGTTGACTCCATAGGTGTAGAGACCGGCTTAGAGTGAGACATCTCAAACCTATCAAGAATGGAAAAAAAGATACTTTTGTTGAGAGATAAATATATCTCCCTTCTCTAGTCGAGAGACTTCGATGCCAAGAATGTAGTGTAAGTCACCAAGATCCTTCATTTCAAACTTTTCTTTGAACATCTTCAATCATTGCTTCATTGCTTCCTGTCAACATGAGATCATCCACATATAGAAGAACAATAACAATATCTTTTCCCTTGACTTTATAATACAAACTATGATCAGCATTGCTTCTTTGAAAGCCTTGAGAGCAAAGATGCTCATCAATCCTTGCATAGCAAGCTCGGGGAGCTTGCTTCAAACCATACAAACTTTTGAGAAGTTTGCATACCATGTGCTCTTTACCTTTGACAATGTATCCTTTCGGTTGTTGCATGTAGACTTCTTCCTCAAGTATGCCATTGAGGAAGGCATTGTTGACATCCATTTGCTTCACCTTCCACTTGAATATGGAGGCAAGGGAAAGTAATAACCTAACTGAACTCATCTTTGCTACTAGAGCATATGTTTCATCATAATCCAATCCATATTGTTGAGAATATCCTTTAGCTACTAACCTTGCTTTGTGTCTATCTATCTTCCCTTGTTGAATTTCAGCTTGTGGATCCATTTGCATCCGATTGCTTTCTTTTTGGGAGGTAATGGACATAACTCCCATGTCCCATTTTGATGAAGAGCAGCCATCTCTTTGTCCATAGCTTCTTGCCATTCTTTTTGAGTACTAGCAGCCTTGTATGTTGACGGTTCTTCATGTTGTAAAATAGAGCTAAGCAAAGCAACATTACTTTGCTCAAAACTTGAGGAATTACCTCGTTGATATTGATATGTAAGTCTTTGAGGTTGTGTTCTGATCCTTGAAGATCTTCTAAGAGTTGCGCGGTGATCTTCATCTTCTTCCTCTAATTCTTCAATGGTTTCCTCATGTGTAGAAGAGGGAACTTCAACTTTAACTGTTGTTGAAGAGCTTTTATCCAAATATGAAATTGATGCTGAACTGAAGCTTGCATTCTCATCAAAAATCACATCCTGTGATAGGAATGTCTCCTTCTTACATGGATCATAAAGTTTTTAAGCTTTGCTTACATCACTATATCCAACAAAGATGCATTTCCTTGACTTGTCATCTAGCTTCTTCCTCTTTTCATCTGGAATGTGAGAAAATGCGAGGCAACCAAAAACTCTTAAATGATGTACCTTAGGCTTGATGCTGTGAAGAGCTTCATAGGGGGTAATGCCCTTCAAGACTTCGGTAGGAGACCTATTCATCAAATAACATGAAATGTTGATTGCTTCAGCCCAAAAGATGTTGCTGAGACCTTTGTCTTTGAGCATGCATCTTGCTGCTTCAAATAATGTCCTATTCTTCCTCTCATCCACTCCATTTTGTTGTGGAGTGTAGCTGCAAGTAAGTTGCCTTCGAATGCCATTCTCAAGTAGATAATGGCTGAAATCCTTCGACAAGATTTCTCCTCCATTGTCAGACCGTAGAGTCTTTAGTCTTCGTCCTGTCATCTTTTCCACCATAGCATGAAAGTGTTTGAAAATCTAAAATACATCAGCCTTGGACTTCATAAAATAAACTCAAGTATATCTAGAGAAATCATTCGTGAAGGTAACAAAATAAATATTCCCTCCAAGTGAGGGAGTGTGGGCTGAATCACATACATCAGCATGCACCACATCAAGTATATCACGTGCCCTTGAGCTGCTCTTTGAGAACTTACTCCTAGCATGCTTTCCAAGGCAGCACGCTTCACACACTTTTCCAATCCTTTGTAAGGCTGGAATTCCAATGACCATGCCTTTCTCCTTCAGCATACACATACTATTGAAGTTCAAGTGACCATACCTCTTGTGCCATAACTGGGTAGGCATAATGGGGGCTGCTTTGTCATTTCCCATTGCTGAAAATGCTGAGACTTCTCCTTCTAACTTGAAAAGCTTTCCTTGCTTTCTTCCTCTAGCAACCACTTTGTAGGAATTCTTTGGATCTTTAATGAGGCATTGCTGGCCTTCAAACTCTATTTTGAGTCCCTTCTCAGTCATAGCTCCAACTGAAAGTAGATTCTTGGTAAGCGATGGTACCAAGAGAACATTGCCGAGTGTCTTTTTCCCTCCCGTTCCCAATCGAATGGGTATGTCACCTTTCCCTGCAATGGAATTTGGAGTACTATCTACTGTAAAGATAGTACCATTATGAGAATCATCAGTATTAGAAAAGTATTGAGCATGAGAAGTCATATGAGAACTTGCTCCGCTATCGATCCACCATGGTTCCTCTTTGGGATCATGTGTATGGGCTGCTATCTCTTCTAATGATACAAGTGAAGAATCTTCTTCAAAATGAGTGGACTCATTTCCACCTTCTCCATCCGTGTAGTGGGCTGATCTTCCTCTCCCATTATCTTGATTACTCTTGCAATCTTTAGCAAAATGACCATACCTAGAGCAATTGTAACATTGGATAGAGTAATATCTACCTCTATCTTCTCCTCTTCCTCTACCTCTTGAGGAAGGATGTCCTCTTTCTTGGAAAGATTGATTACCTTCATGATCTTGTCGATCTTGGTTGTGAGTGGGCTGATGCCACCCTCTTCCTCTTTGTGTGTTGAATCTTCCTCTTCCCCTTGATGAGAAGAGTGCTTTGTCATTTGATGTTGATGCCTTTCCTCCATCATGTATTGACTTCATTGCAGCCTGCCTTTGATCTTCATCTCGAAAAATTTGTTCCATCTCCTCAAGAGATGGCTTCTCCCTCAAGATGATGAGGCCTTGAACTAAGCCTTCATATCCATCTCGCAATCCATGGATGATGATTGTAGAGAGCTCGTTGTTAGACATCTTATCTCCAACAACCACTAGTTGTTGATGTAGATCCTTGACTCTCTTGATGAAGCTTGAAGCATCCTCTCCTTGCTTCCTCGTACAATTGGTAAGTTCAACCCTCGATGCCACTTGCCTCGAGGTGCTCTTGGACTCATAGATATTCTTCAATGTCTCCCATGCCTTCTTGGGAGTCTTCACATCAAGGAGATGGCTGAGAATGTCATCTTTGACACTCAATCTTATCATATGAACTGCAAACATGGCCTTCTTATCCCATTTGGACAATTCTTCTTCACTTCCAGTCGGTCTGTCCATCAAAATTAAATCCCAACAATCTTGAAAGAAAAGTAAGGACTCCATCTTTACCTTCCATGTAGCATAGTTGTTGCCATTGAGCTTCTCAACTCCTTCTAAGTGTAGGTTGTGGAGACTTGGTGCCATCTTCAACTGCAACAAGTTGAATCGAGACTCTTCCCCCTTTACTCAAATATGCTCACACTAGGCACTTCTAACCTAGGTGCTCTGATACCATGAGAAAAATGAGGAGCTGAGCTTAAACACACTCTCAAAGAATATATGAGATGAGATATGAGAGACAAATAAGTGAGCAATCCTTAAATCAACAAGCTAACTCAAGCTCAAACTACTTGAAAAGAACAAAGCTGATAACACTATCAAATGAGCTCAATGATACACATGAAGCCAATGTATAATGGTCAAGAGTGTGTGGTATACACCACTCCACTTCAGTCCCTAGGATGCACTCCACAACTACAAAAAATGAGTCGACTGTCTCTCAACTCCAGCCCTCTATCTATCTGTAGAAAATGCTTAGAAGCCTCTGTTTAAATAGGCATAACTCTCTAATGTGTGGGAGTTTGGTGAAACTGTTTTAGATGGAGATTCTCCATGATATGGGGAACAACTTTGTTGAAGAAATCATTTTGAGATGACGCACATAGCTCAAGATACAAGCTTCCAAAGTTGGCCTACTGGCCGTTTATACAAGCTTCCAAAGTTGGCCTACTGGCCGTTTTCAACAATCTGCCAATTCTCTACCTACCAATTTGCGGCCAGCATAACTTGAGTTTGGAGATGAATTTGCAAGAAAATTTTGGTGAGATAATACTTGATATTATGGACAACATCTCAACTTTTGAATCAACCAAAAAGGATGCATGGTTAGCGAGATATGATCCGTGCAAAACTGCCTTCAGAAAAGGTGTGCTGCTGTCTTGAAATTTTTCCTAAATTATAGGAACACTTTTCCAACTTGGCATTGACTTCAAATATTCTTTATTCATGACTATGGCTGATGTGGAAAACATAATAAATCACTCTAAGAATATAATGAACTTTAATAAAGAGTTCAACCTATAACAATACTTTGAAGAGTTTATGTGGACTTGCATATTCCAACAAGCTATAGGGCTGAATGTTTCCTCATAATCAATGCCATATGTCTGTGCATATCCTTTAGCTACCAATCATGCTTTATACCTGCTTATGCTACCATCAACATTATGCTTTACCTTGTAAACCCATTTGCAGCCTATGGGTTTCTTTCCTTGCGACAATGGAATCAGCTTCCATGTATCATTTCCATAAAGTGAAGCCATCTCCTCATCCATCGCTTTTTCCCAATCTGCATATCTTCAAAGCAAGAAGGTTCACCATCTTGTATTACCTTTGTCATGTAGGCACAATGAGGAGCCATATAACTATCATATGTCAATCGTTGCACTGAATTCTGCATCCTCCCAGATGGTCTTGGTCCCGGGTCACTTCTCCTTGTATCATGTGCATGTGCCCTTCTTACTCCTAGAGTTTTCATAGAGGGTAGTCCAAGTTCCTCATCAAGACTCGTTTCTGAACTGCTTGAATCTCCATCAATGTCTTCAAAACTTGCACATGTTTTATGACCTGTAGAAAGCTTTTCTTTACCTTTCTTGGATGTATTTGATGAATTTGCTGGACTAAAATTTCCACGCAATCTTCCACTCCATGTATTTGAGTTGGAACTATTGCTTGGTGATGCATCCGGTCCACTCAAAACTTGAGATTTTGCACTTGATTTTTCAGCAATTTCTTTGTCATTTGGTTCAAGATTTAGTCCTTCTTTGGCATCTGCATAGAAGCTTGACATTTCATCAAATACCACATCTCTACTCACCTTTACCTATCGTGTGAGTGGGTTATAACATTTATATCCCTTTTGGTCAAGGGAGTATCCAATGAAGACACACTTTTCTGCTTTTGGATCAAGCTTCATCCTCAATTCATCTGGGACATGTACATATGCAATATAGCCAAAAAGTTTCAGATGTGATAAGTTTGGCTTTTTATCTGTAAACTTCTCTTCAGGTGTAACTTGATGTACAATAGCAAATGGAGTTTTGTTCATGATGTATACAGCAGTATGCACAACTTTTGCCCAATAACAATGAGGCATATTCTTCTCAACCATGAAGTCTCTTCTATTTCTGTAGTATGTCTATTTTTGCGTTCAACAACGCCATTCTGTTGTGGTGTGTACCTGCATGAAAATTGATGCCGAATTCCAAGATTTTTTAGAAAACTACTGAACTCATTTGACATGTGTTCACCTCCTCCATCAGATCTTAATGTCTGAATGTACTTCCCTGTCTGCTTTTCCACCATAGCTTTAAAATTCTGGAAGTGAGTGAACACCTCGCTCTTCTCTTTCATGAAATATACCCATACTTTGCATGTATGGTCATCAATGAAAGTAAAATAAAACCTGCAACCGCCCATAGATGTGGTCTTTGCTGGACCGCAAACTCTGTATGTACTACTTCTAGTACATTCTCACTAACATGCTTGTCATGTGGAAATGATGCTCTTGAGTGTTTACCAAATTGACATGCTGCACATACCTTTTGCATTTTTGCAACTTTGAAATTTGGTAGTCCATGGACAAATAGTAGAAATATTATTAATTGAAACAGTAGTTGTTTGTGGGGATGGGAGACGACTTAAAGCATCAGCTACAATATTAGCTTTTCCTTGGTGATATTGAATAAGAGGTTGGAAGTTTTGTAGAAATGAAGCCCATTTAATATGTCTATCGAAAATCAATGGTTGATTTAATAAATGCTTAATAGCTTGTTGGTCGGTTTTAATGAGAACTTCCGAACCCATAAGGTAATGTTTCCAAACTTTCAATGCATGCACAACAGCTAACAGTTCCTTATCATATGTACTATAATTGCATTAAGAAGGTTTGAGTTTCCTACTTTCGAATGCAAGAGGATGATCGTTTTGCATTAAAATTGCACCTATACCAGAACCACTAGCATTTGTAACTACATGAAATGGTTGTGCAAAATCAGGTAATTGCAGAACAGGCGCATGGGAAAGTGCATACTTAAGTTTATCAAAAGATTGCTATTGGGCTACTCCCCATACAAATTTTAGATTTTTAAGGGGAAGGGCTATATAAGAAAATCCCTTTACAAACTTTCAATAAAAGCTAGCTAATCCTAAAAATGAATGGACATCATTCAATGATTGAGGTCTAGGCCATTCTTCAATTACTTTAATCTTCGTGGGATCTACATGAACGCCTTGGCTAGAGACGATATGTCCAAGATACTCTATCTTGTTTTGGAAGAAACAACTCTTTTCAGAATTAGCATAAAGTTTATTTTTATGTAACAAATCAAAGGCTCTTGCTAAATGAGTTTCATGTTCACTCTCATCCTACTATAAATAAGTATATCATCAAAGAAGACAAGAACAAAATCTTGGTATTCAAGGAAAATATTATTCATCATAATGCAAAGGTGGCGGGTGCATTGGTAAGTCCAAAAGGCATTAGCATGAATTCAAAATGGTCGTGTTGAGTTCTAAAAGCAGTTTTATAAATGCATTAGGGCGAAAAACGGCCAAAAAAGGGCCGTGTAAGGATTTCAATTAGTTGTGCTTAATCGGGATTAAAGTTGTCAAATCCTTTAAGAAATTCCGTGTAAGTTCATTTAAAACGTATCTTATGCAAATTTTGAAGAGAGAGAAACTCGTATCATATAATCATGAAAAGTTTGTGTGATATCTTATGCCTCGAAGTTTGTGTGATATCTTACGCCTCAAAAGTTGAATTTTCCTCTTGTTCACGGACCTATATAATGTGTGCTGATGATGTTTTGCGCTTTTTTTCTCTACTTTTCATAGCAAGCCTGTTTCTCCCTTTCACGTCATTTTAGACACTTGCTGGTCATTTTTCATAGCAGACCATGGAGAACGTTAACCCAAATACTCTCGCTGAGCTTTCAAACAATCGAAATCATTGTAAAAAGTTCCATATCAACATTGCAGTTAGTCAGGAGTATGCGACGACAAGAAAAGTATTTCGAAGGGCTCTTCATCCTCTTGAAGTGGATGGATTGCGAAAGGAAGGCAAGAAACATATCGACATATGGACAGATGGATCTGTTTATCCAATTGATCCACAAACTGGAAGGTACCCCCCTTTTCATAATCTTCATGATCTGATTAGATTTGTGGGAGATGGTGAGGATGGTTTACGAGGCTATTGTTCAAGGCTCTGGGATATTTCAAGGAATTATGTACAATACATAAACTATTTACAAAACACACTACACCAGAAGAATTTACATATGAGGGAGCTAGAAAACAAATTATCCACTTTATCTTCTCAGTTAGAGTCTTTTAAAAAAATGAAAGAAACTCCTATAGGTTTGAGAATGCGGTCAAAACAAGTAAAACCTTTTTTAGATTTGATTGAAAAATCTGGCCAGAAAAAGAAAAGAATGAAAATTGTTAGAGATCATGTGACAAATGTGCTAGGTTTCAATATGTCGAGCAGTTTTGAGCGCATACATTTCTGTAATGAAATTTTGAGTCAAAACGATGTTTTAAGACTATTGAAACTAAATGAAAATACATGCTTGAAACGCTTTGTTTTTCAAAAACTCATGACAGAAATGAATCTTTTACTAGAACCATCTCAAATTCAAAATATTTGTGATAGTGTCGGAGTGAGTAGGAAAGGTTATAGAGCAATTTCAAAAGTTTGGCGTGAATTTTTAAAATTTAACAAAGTTAGAAGTTTTGGATTGCCTAGACCCCATCATGTAGGAAAGTTTCGGCTCTGCTTGAATAAGAAGATCACATCAGTATTTGGTGAATATAAACATATTCACGGTAACATGCCTTACAAAGTAGGAAAACAAAAGTTACATTTCACTTACAATGCATTTAACAACATATGGATAGATGTTATAAAACTTCAAACATACATGGTTCAGTTCTATAATATTAAAGAGCATGAATGTTCTGGTCTATTGAAATTTGTAATCAAACTTGATGAAGCTGAGCTTAAAAAACATCAAAAGATGGAGAGAATAAGCATTGCACTGATGAACAAAGCTTTGGACTATAGCCTTGGGAAATTGGATACTCCATCTCTCAAAGTACAATCAGAAATGGAGTTATGGTGGGTTGGCTGTGCTCAAGTTCCATCTGAGAGCCATAAAACACTTAAATGGTTATTCTCACAGACAAACATTCCAAATGTTATCCAAGGGCATCATGCAGGAGAATTGTTGAATGTCAAAGACTACGGAAACTTTCAAGTTGAGTGGCATTTGAGTGGAGACCTAAAGACACTCAAATGCATGTTTGGTATAAGTGGGGGAGCAAATTCTAAATACCCTTGCTTGTACTGCATGCAAAGCCCATGCACAAATGGATGGATTACTAGAGCTGAGGGTGAAGAGGCTCCTTCTAGACAAAATGTTATTCTTCGTAACTACTCATCTTCTTCAATGATTTGGGATCCCATACTTCCAATAGCATTGACAAATGTACACATATGTACACTACATGCAGAGTTAAGAATCATTGACAAGTTGGTCCGTCTTCACTTGGATTATGCATATTCTATCAAGCCTACAACTCTTGCAGATGAATGCATAAAAAAATGTGAATGTCTTCTTTCAGAAATGGGGTTTCATGGTGGTGATGTTCATCTAAGAAAAGATCCAAAGCTTTCACAAAATACAGGTGATGTTTTACAGGATGTCTCAATGGGAGGTGCAAAAGCAAGGAGATTCTTCAGCAACCATGATGGCAAACAATTTAATGCCATGTGGAATTCATGGAAAACATTTTGTGAGGTCACGACTAATGTAAAAAGCAAACCAGAAATAGCAAAAAAGAGAATGGAGGTGTGGGTCAAACTAGATAATCTTTTAAAGATCATGAGGCAGCAGGTAACATCAAAAAGTTATGTGACAGATTTCAGAAAGGCGACCATAGAGCTTATAGAAACCATCATAGAGGCATGGGGTGCCAAAGACATAACATACTACTTGGTGAGCTCCAAAGATATTTTATTCAATTTATTTATTTTTAATTGAAATAAAGATCTAATGAAATTCTTCTGCTTTCCAGCATATTCTTCTTGTGCATGGTGCATTCTTTGCAGAAAAAGAACCACTTGCCATGTGGAACACCCAAGGCATGGAAAAATCTCATTATCAAGCAAGGACAAGCTTCTTTAGGTGTACAAGGAAAGGAGGAGGAGTAACAAAGAGCAATGCCTTCAGAGAGCTTTTTGATTGGTTCTTTAGAAGACAATTACAAAGGACCTCATGCCAAATATAATCAGAAGGATATGGCTATCTCCAGACAAATCATGTATCAATATCACAAACTGAAAAAGACCACATTTCAAATAGAGCTTTAATATTTGCAATGTCTTTTATTTCTTTGAGAAATAAAAGATGTCATGTATGTACATTTCATGATGTATTATGCTTTGAAAAGAAATATGTCTACTACCATCAGATGACTTTGACCAGAGAATCAATAACAATTACACCAAAAAAATTTGCAATGTCTTATATCACATTGGGCAATTTCTGTATATGTACATTTGTTGAGATATAGAATTTGAAAAAATCAAGTCATTCCTTGAGCCTTTTTAAAGAGCTTGGCTCTGGCAAATCACCTCTATATCTCAGGAACTCTTTTCTCCTGTATCCAGCAATGCTTTTTAAATCTGACACCCCTGCAGCCATTGCATAGCTTGAATAACAAAGAAAGTACCCTGCCCTTGAAGCATTGAGTCCTGGGGCATATCCAAAAATTCTGAATGCAGTTGCTCTTTCAAGTAGTAAAACTCTGAAAGCATTAAAGGGTATTGGAGTAAAACCCATGTATTTTGATAGAGTCCTCAAGCAGAACAATGCAAAGTCTAGCTCCTCACTATAGTGCTTGTGAATAACACAAAAAGTGTCTGGGTTCAACTTTGGAAGATAGTGGATAATAGAATGAATATCCACCTTTGCTTTTCCTTTCTCTTCTAAGGCTTTTCTTGTTCCCTTGCCCCTGCCAAGGTAATTGTCTTCATCCAATAAAGTTAACTGTGATAAAAATGAAAAACATGGTTAGATGAAGTGCAAGCACACTTTAGGAAACATGTGAAGTAACTTGAAACTATTAGAAAGAAAAGCAAGAGACACGACTGATGCAAGCGATAAGGGTCTTCAGAGAAATTCAGACAGTCGTTATCGCTTGCATCGGTCGTCATCAATATCTATTTGCAAACTGCCTAGAAACATTTAATGTTTGATAAATGAGGGGAATTCCCACAAGCAAGACATGTATTATCATTGCTGCATGCAACTCCTAGACACGACCGATACAAGCGATAAGGCCCAGCGGAAAATATCCGATGGGTCTAATCGCTTGCATCGGTCGTGATCCATTTCTGACACTTCGAATGGAGAACTTGGACAAATCTGATACAAGAAAGAGATTTTGCATTGGTCCCATCTCATATCCTTAACCTAAAGTTCTTGAGAATATAGTTAACTGTATACCTTGACGTCATCTTCCTCAAGTCCAAACACGACCGATGCAAGCGATGAGGCCCGACGGAAAATATCTGATGGGCCTTGTTGCTTGCATCGGTCGTGATCGACTTCTGACACTTCTAATGGAGAACTTGGACAAACTGACACAAGATAGAGATTTTGCATCAAGCCCATCTCATCTCCTTTGCCTTTAAATCATGAGAATATATTTTACTACATACTTGACCTCATCTTCCTCTTCAAGTCCGAACACGACCGATACAAGCAATAAGGCCCAACGGAGATTATCTGTTAGGTTGTATCGCTTGCATCGGTCGTGGTCATTTTCTCACTTAAAAATGGAGATCTCGGACAAAAACTTTAATTAATAGAATATATCAAACAACATACCTTGACCTCATCTTCCTCCTCAATGAGCTCTTTTGAGTCAATACAAATTGTTCCTTTGTCCTCAGCGACATCCAAGAATGAATAGCCACGTCCAAACGAGTATATTCCAAGTTGCTTCTGATGCTCATCAAACTCTTCATCAGCAAGTTTTGGCTTCTCTGAGATAGCTTTCTCAAAGCATTTTGAAAGAGCTTGTGATGAATCTTTGAATTCTTCATTAGACAAATCCAAATCAAGACGCAAAAATTCCTCTCTTCTTTCTCCTTTCTTATTGATGAATCTCCTTGCAACTTCTTCTGCCTCAGCTATAGCTGCAAGACAGTAATCCTCCCTTAGATTGAAAAGTTCCTGAATGTAAAATAGAGGTATGAAGTCTTTCCCAGAGATAAAGTAAAAAGGTAGATTTGGGAGAAGTATGGACTTCTCAGACACTTGAACTTCTTCAGTTGGCTCCCTTATTGCAGTCTCTGCTTTAAAAGTGGCCACATCAAAATCTTTGACCTGCTCTTCTTCTGCTTGGAGATTGATCTCCTCAACAATCTCCATGACATCTTTCATAGTTTTTGAGCTAGCCTCAAGTGCCAGCTCTAAGCAAGGCTCGTCTTCATCATGAACATTTTCCTCCCATATCAAGAAAGCAATGTTTAAAGGGAGCAAGCAGCAGTCCTTTTCATGCTCTGGGCATAAATCAAGCTTCCCTGGCAAAGGGGATATCCTTTTGCATTTTCTTGTGATTTTAGCCCTATCTATTGGATCCTTCCCAAAGATGTGAGGATGGACATAGGTTTTCTGAGAAATAGAAAGGATCCTCCCATTGACCAACCCCAAGAAAATCTCCCACTCATCCTTAAGAAAACTTTTCGAGTTCTCTAAGAGTTTTTCAAAATCAATTTCGGGGTTGAATATGGTCATTGCATCAGGAAAATAATCTACACTTAAACCCTCTTGAACCATGAAATCAAGAAGTTTCTCTGATGGAGAGACACTAAGGATCTCATTCATTCCCTCCATCTAAGCTGCAGCTTCTCTTGTATGTCTATTAGGAGAACACAACCGATGCAAGCGACTAGAGCGAGTCAACGTAGGTCAAACGGCAAAAATCGCTTGTATCGGTCGTGTCGGCGATGAAAGAAAAATACACATGTAGGTGAGACAAATTCTCTGAAGGTTGAAAGTTTGAGTTTGTGAAGAAATAGGTATTTATAGGCGAGGAGGGAAGAAACGGTCGAATGAGGTGGACCAATCACAGAGTGCCACGTGGCAAAGTGTAATTGCCCGATGCAACGGATAGATGACGTGGATCAATCAAATCATGCCACGTGGCAAAAGACGTTGGAATTCGCAACGGGTATCTGATGTGGACCAATCGGGGCATGCCACGTGGCACAATGGTCAACTCAGTTTTGGGACCTATTTAAGCTTCCCTATTCATTTGCTTCATTTTTTTTTGTCAACACTTGCCAAGCGTGGAGGTTCCATTGCCACCAAGTTTTTTGGCTACTTCACAATTTCTATAGAGAGCGCTCTCTCCGTAAGGTAATGTGGACACGACCGATGCAAGCGATTAGGGACATCCGAGATTTTTGGATAACCCTAATCTCTTGGATCGGTCATGTTTTTTAAATAGCATCGAGTCCTTGATCATACCTTGCAAATTTTGGTTTCCTTTGTGTTGCTTGAGTATAACGCATTGTTACCTTTATTTTAACTTCTATTTATTGAAATATGATGATGAATTCAGGGACGACCGATGCAAGCGATGAGTGACATCCGGGCATTTACGGATGACTCTTATCGCTTGGATCGGTCGTGTCTCTAGTGAGACAAGTTCTCTGAAGGTTGAAAGTTTGAGTTTGTGAAGGAAGTAGCTTTCTATAGGCGACGAGGGAAGAAACGGTCGAATGAGGTGGACCAATCATAGAGTGCCATGTGGTAAAGTGTACGTTCCCCGATGCAACAGATAGATGACGTGGATCAATCAAATCATGCCACGTGGCAAAAGATGTTGGAATTTGCAACGGGTATCTGACATGGACCAATCGGGGCATGCCACGTGGCACAATGATCAACTCAGTTTTGGGACCTATTTAAGCTTCCCTATTCATTTCCTTCATTTTTTTCTGTCAACACTTGCCAAGCGTCGAGGTTCCATTGCTACCACGTTTTTAGGCTACTTCACAATTTCTATAGAGAGCGCTCTCTACATAAGGTAATGTGGACACGACCGATGCAAGCGATTAGGGACATCCGAGATTTTTGGATAACCCTAATCGCTTGGATCGGTCATGTTTTTTAATATCATCGAGTCCTTGATCATAGCTTGCAAATTTTGGTTTCCTTTGCTATGCTTGAGTATAACGCATTGTTACCTTTATTTTAACTACTATTTATTGAAATATGATGATGAATTCAGGGACGACCGATGCAAGCGATGAGGGACGTCCGGGCATTTACGGATAACTCTTATCGCTTGGATCGGTCGTGTCTCTTACAGTGGAACGAGTCATTGATTATAGTTTTCCAATTATCTTTTTCTTAGTGGTAATTGAGTATTTTGCATTGTAAGATATATTTTATTGATATTTGATGATAAATTTAAAGACGACCGATGCAAGCGATCAGGGACATCCGAGCATTTCCGGATGACTGCTATCGCTTGCATTAATCGTGCCTCTGATAGTGGAAAGAGTCATTCATTATAGTTTTCCAATTATCTTTTTCTTAGTGATAATTGAGTATTTTGAATTGTAAGATATATTTCATTGATATTTGATGATAAATTTGAAGACGACCGATGCAAGCGATCAGGGACATCCGGGCGTTTCCGGATGACTGCTATCGCTTGCATCGGTCGTGCCTTTGATAGTGGAAAGAGTCATTGATTATAGTTTTCCAATTATCTTTTTCTTAGTGATAATTGAGTATTTTGCATTGTAAGATATTATTTATTGATATTTGATGATTAATTTAAAGACGACCGATGCAAGCGATCAGGGACATCCGGGCATTTCCGGATGACTGTTATCGCTTGCATCAGTCGTGCCTCTGATAGTGGAAAGAGTCATTGATCATAGGTTTTTGAGAGTAAGTTTTGACAGTGGAAAGAGTCAGTGATCATAGTTTTTTGAGAGTAATATTCCACTTTTCCTAATTCCTTGCCTAAAGACTGATTTTTTGCAGAGTATGGCTAGAACCAAAAAGACAGCAAGGAAGTTGTACCCTGAGGGTCAGGACAAAAATGCCCAAGGGGAAAATGTCCAGGAGCAAAATTCCCAGAAGGTTCAAGCCAATGTGCCAGACAAGCCTTCAAAAAAAAGGGTCAAGTACCATGTAAAGTCCTTGAGGGAAATTAGAAGAGCTCAAAAGTCTGTGGGATTGTTGATCCCAAGACTTCCATTTATGAGAGTTGTCAAGCAGATCTCAGCCAACCTTTGTTCTTTGATGAAGAACTCATCCTTTGTCAATGTGAGGTGGCAAACTCAAGCACTGCTATGCCTGCAAGAAGCTGTAGAGGACTTTGCTATTGATTTTATGAATGATGCCTACTTATGTGCTGCTCATTCTCATAGGGTAACACTAATGGCGAAGGATTATGTTATTGTTTCAAAAATAAGATATAAGTTTGATAAAGCTCTGGTTCCTATTGATCACCACGATAAAAAATTCTTCGATATTTTAAATATACCTCCAGCTCCAGCACCTAAAACAACAGTTGTCATTGAAGAGATCAACGCTCAAGTCACTCATGATCATGAAACTAGAACTGCAGCAAATAGTGAGGAGGAGAGGAAAAAGCAAGGATTATTTACAGAGGAAAGTGCCATCTTAACCCAGATTCAAAAGTTACAGAAAGCAAATAAAGAGCTCCTCAAGAAAGGAGATGGGCAGGTAATAGTTAATGTTGCAATGCCATGGCAAAATGAATTGTTTCTTGACATTAGACCTGAAGACAACAAAATGTTGAGGGAGCTTCATGTTGAAATATCAGATAGTGTGGTCAACATTTCACTCAGGTATATCTAGAGGCCTTAAAATGCTTTTGTTTTGCATAATTTCCTAGTTCCTTAACTGCATTTTTATTTCTTGATTTGTAGGGTTCTTCTTCAACAATGTGAGGAAGTGGTCAAAGAAAAGTATTTATTTTAGATCCTCTGGTGACACAGTGTTCTTTGCATAAACATGGAGATGCCAAGTCCTTTCTACAGGATTTTACAGAAGAAGTAGAATGTGTTATTTACCCATATATTGAAAAGTAAGTATTCATCTTCATTTTGGAAACATATTTGTTTCATTTAAGAAAGTATATTTACATGCAACTCATTGACAGGGGCCATTGGAGTTTGATTATTGTGGACTTCAATGCATATCAAGCTCTTTTCCTCAATTCTCTTCCATCACAGCATGGGAATTGCAAAGTGTAAGTTACTATACATTTTGTTGTTCTCTATTTTAAAGCCATGCCATCCGTTTTGATTTTCACTTTACAATGCAGTGCTGCAAAGCTTCTCAAGATGCATATTGATCAGAATTTTCTAGGAATAGCTAAAATGAATGAACAAAAGCAATTTGGATACAGCCAAATTCATGTGCCATTGCAGAGAGACTCAACATCATGTGGCTGGAGAGTGATTGCAAATGCTGTAAGATTCTTGGAAAGAAGGTTCCATAGTCGTGAATTGAATTTATCAGACTACCCAGATGCATGGATCATCTTGATCAGAGAGAGAGCAATAAATAGTATCATGAAACATGCAATCTGCCCATATGATCCAGACTCACCTCCACCCCCTCCACCTGATAAAAAACAGTCTGAAGATAAAAAGAAAGGGCTTCCTCTTCACTCACCACTAAAGCATGGGAACAACATAAAGAGTCAAGCTGAAAGCTCCAAAAAGGGACAGAAGCAACAGAGAAAGCAAGGCTCTAAAAAGGATAGAAAGGGTTAAATCAATTTTTGAGTCTTAGATTGAAATCAATTGTAAAACCAACCAAGGTTGGAAGATTTATTTATGTACAAATTGTATGTAGTTATGCCAATCTTCATCTGGAAGATGGTCACAGTTGTATTGAACCTCTTGAGAGTTTAACAAAAGTTCATTGGATGGTCCAATTAAGTTTATTAATGTCACAATTATGAATGCATTGTGGGTTTCTTACTTCATTCCTGTTGGAAAGTGTTTAAATTGGAGAAGTTACAGAAGGACATAAAGAATTAAGAGGACACGACCGATACAAGCGATACGGGGAATCGGAGAATCTTGGATTGCCCCTATCGCTTGCATCGGTCGTATTATCCATTTCATCGCTGTTGCTAGTTTTTATACTCGTGAGTCAAATCTTTACGCAAGGTCACTTCTTGAAGTCTCTCGCGGTAGTTTGCTAACACGACCGATGTAAGTGATAAGGGCCATTCAACAATTTCAGATTGCACTAGTCGCTTGCATCGGTCGTCTTCACTTATCTCGTCTCCTCTGCTTTATGCCTTAAGACATGCTCTTCTAATATTGAAATACCAAACCTTGGATTGGAATTTGCACCAAGTTCTCCACACTCTCTTATATTACTTGTTATGTGTACCATGATAATTTCTCTTGCATTACTTGAGGACATAAAAGTTGGATAGAATCAAATTATTTAACTGAGACTAGTGTGCACCTTTGATAGACTATAATTATTAAATTGAAATTAGATATTGAATTCTAGATCTCTTCTTCATCTAGAATTAACTTATGCAAGTTCCTGTATAATTATTTCTTAGTCATCAATTCACTCCTGCAAAAAAAAATCAATGGAAATATGAAATTAAGGACCTAAAAAATATCTAAGACATTTAAAATTAATAATTTAACACACATTGTTTGTAACCATCCTGCCAAGAAAATTCAATGGAAGTATCAATAGAAGCTTCTATTAGATGAAGATACATTATGTAAGAATGTCAGGGTTAACGTGTTACAATCTTAAAGGTTGGAACTTAATCACCCTTGGTGGCAGGCATCTTATGCAAGATAATGATTTCTCTGATCTAATGTTAACTATTGCATCATCAATTGAGAATCTACACTGAGATGATACCTCATCAAGGTATTCTAGAAGTTCCCTTACATTTCTGAGATTCCAATTTGCAGTGACAATTATTTTCCTTGATTGAAAATCTGGATGAATCAATACTTCTAACTCAAATTTTGGACAGCTCTCCTCTGAGTCCAAGGCTATCCAAAGTCCAAGCTTTTTTTTCCACCTTCTATAGTCATATCCTAGAACCAGAGATTGTCGACATATCTGATATGAGATTGAAAGAGAATTGGGACTAACTTTACATAAAATAATGTCACCTAGCTTTTGAACTTCTTTGCTATCCCATTCCCTACCTAAAACATCATCAATCTCTGAAATAGGGACTCTCCTATTCAACCACATTGTTTTTGTTTTCTGTAATAACATGTTTTTAAAGCATGCTACAAAGACATGAATAGGCAAAAACCATTGAATCTTTATCCTTCTCGAAATTCGGCCTGCTGACATTGCCTTCTGGATGTCAAATTTAATTTTGCAGAGAAAACTTGAAACTGTTGAATGATCAGGAGCATCCCAATCTAATGAAAAGATGCAAGGACTAGGTACGTGTACAAGAATTCCATAAGAACTCCTCCCTGACGGCACTTGATAATCTGCATAATGGACAAATAACTCTATGCTATTGAAAAATTGAACAAAATTCTCTGCATACATGAGTTCTGCATATTCCTTATGAAGAACTCTGAATGTTCCTGTTAAACATTCAACAGGTTGCCATTCCACAATATTGGAAGGAAAGATATCTACAGTACAAAAACATATGTTTCATTATACAAAATCAACTGGAATGATAGAAGAGCATTGTCAAACTTCACTTACAGTACGAAGGGAATTGCAGATGATTTTCTAGAACAAGATCCTTAGTGGTGTACACATGCTGTACTCGTGCAAACCAACCGCATCTCTTCAATTTGAAACTGAGAATACGTCCCTTCCAATGGTTTCTTGTGTTGTCTCTTTTGGCACGCTTGACTTTATGGGCACCTCTACAGCTAGGAAGCATAGTTACCCAGTCATTTACTTTCACGGAAAGAGGTTTCCACAAAGAATCCTCTCTTCTGTTGTAAACCTCACATGAAGTTATGCGATTGGAAGGACGACGAGAAGAAGAAGCCATTTGAACTTAGGAGAAGAAGAATGTTCAAAGCGAGAAACCGACGCTCACAAATTTTGGCAGTATTTATAGAAAAAAAGGCTTTGTACACGTGGAAACGTTTGATTTGATGTTAACCCTGTCGTTGAATGATCATGACATTTTGTGAACCCAAAATTATTTCGTATCTTCAAAAATCAATTCCTTCTTGGAAATTCAAGAATATGCTTTGTGTAGTGTGCAAAAGTATCTTTTTTTGCATCAAACCGAAAAATTGTACATTGAATACGAGACTCTTCATCACTTTAGCGGCGCTTTGAAAGAAAATTGTATTAAAAAAAGAAATTCTCCATACGGTTAAAAGAGACAGCAATGTTATATTCTTGTACACGTGGAAAGACGCTATTTGTCAATTTCCTTAATCTCTCATTAGCAAACAGCCCCTTTTCGGCCGTTTTTCGCCCTAATGGTCATGCGATGTCATTCTTATCTGATGATATCTATATTTGAGGTCGATTTTACTGAAGACGCAAGCTCCACGAAGTTTATCTAGCAAGTCATCTATCCTAGGGATAGGATACCTATTCTTAATGGTAATTTTATTAAGTGCTCTATAAGCAATGCACATTCTTTATGTTTTGTTCTTCTTTTCAACTAAAAGAATGGGGGCTCCAAAAGGAGAAGAGCTAGACCGTATTAGTCCTTTGTTGAGTAAAACTTTAACTTGTCTAGCTATTTCATTTTGGTGTAAAGGTCCATGCCTATAAGGTGCTTTATGAGGAGGAGAGCTACCAAGAATTAAATCAATCCTAATGGTCAAGAGATCCCCTAGAAGGTTGTATTGTAGAAGGAAAATGAGCCATAAAACAATCCTTATACGAGTTCATAAATGATTTATGTGCACTTGGAAGTGTATGTGTATAATGAGTTATATTATTCACAAAGACAATACATGAGTTATAACCTTTCCTAAAAGCTCGTTTGACTTGTGTATGACTAATGAACGGGAAGGGTTGAAAATCATGTATCACAGACAGTGAAACATCTTTATTTTGAAATTTGAAAGTAATCATGTGTGTATCATAATCAATGCAGAGGTTGTAATTATGTCAAAACGGCATGCCAAGTATAACATCATATGACTACAACGGAGCAATTAAAAATGAACGTTCATCTACATATGAGCCTAACAAATTTGAACATTACGCACCTCATTCGTAACATTATACCTATAATTCCCTATAAACGCAGCCTTAACCTTATACATAGAAGGATGAGCAGTAAGGTTAAGATTTTTAACTAGCTTATGAGAAATAAAATCATGTGAGCTACCATCGTCGTATAAAACATTTATTACTATGCCATTAATGGTGCCATGCATGCAGAGTAGAGAATGGTTAGAAATTTTGTTACCCAGGGTACTTAGTTCTTGCTCTAATACTTCTTCAGACTAGTTAGGTTTAGTGTCATGAGAAAAAACCTCCATGTTGTGTACTTGAGCTTCAATGGGTTGCCTATTAGTAGGTCTCATCCTACAGGCAGCTTTGGTATGACCAATCTTTCCACAATTCCAATAAGTTATACGGGGTCATTTTTGTTGAGCATTCATCGTCGTATTTTGAAGAGCGGTAGGTTTGTGAGGCTGGCCAAAGGTTGATTTGTTGGAGGGTACTAAATGGGATTGAGGAGGGCATTGGAAAGTAGGTGAAGCGAACGTAGTAAAAGGATGCTCAAAAGGAAAATTGACTTTGACGGGTGGTTGATGTTGACGAATTTGTTATAAGCAAAGTGTTTTGGTGATATATTGAAACTGCTTTTCAGCATCATGCGCAAAAGAGATAGCTTCATACAAGGTTGTAGGTCGGAGGGTATGGAGCTTTGCTTGGATTCCCATCTCCAAGCCATCTTCATATTTTCGTTGCAAACTTGCTTTAGAACCTGCTTAAGTGAATGAAGTAATAAAAGACATTGCCAAAAATGTTCAGTATAAATGGATACATTATCTCCTTCTCTCCATCCAAAAGTTATCCATGCACGACGTGCATGTAGATGGAACTAGGAAGGAAGGAAAGACTCCTTAATTTTTGCCTGAAATACATCCCATGTGGTAGGAGGGTTGATACTATTCTGTAAAACATTCCACCATAGCTGGGCTCTCCCTACCAAATAATTGGTAGTAAACTTGACTTTCTCACTTTCTAAATAGGACTCATCAGAGTAGAAATCGTCGAATTGAGAGAGCCATAACATGACAAATTAGCCATCTTTT
>CM035442.1:56124631-56469631 GCA_020310875.1 Ceratopteris richardii
GGTTATCGTCTGTATCATCCACAGACTAAACACATTTAAGTTAGTCGTGATGTTGTTTTTGAGAAAGATGTTATTCAGCCTTTACTTTCATGTACGAAAGAGACATCTGTTAGCTCCAAAGACATGTATGATGCCTTGCTGCCTCTTTTTACAGGTGGACAGTCTAGTGCTGGTCCTTATGAGGCAACTTGTCAGCCTTTATAGGTTTCATGTGATGATGTAGATCATTTTATTTCTGATGCAGATTTACATGATGCATTTGTTGATGAGAGAGTTGATATTGAGGAGGCAAAAACTATGCCAAAACGGCTGGTGCAAACTTTGTGTGACAGCAAATTAGATGCATCTATGTCATATCATACTCGCTTAGGCTCTCATAGTGTGTCTTTTGCATCAGATTGCTATGCTATGGCTGCCTCTAGTCTTCATGATGAGACTGAGCCTGTTTCATTTGATGAAACACAAAACTTTGAACATTGGATGGCTGCAATGCAATCTAAATATGATGCTATCATGAAACATGGTACCTGTGATCTTTATGTGACTTGCCTCTTGGCAAGAAGGCCATTGGCACTAAGTGGGTATACAAGCTGAAGCGTAAACCTGATGGAACAGTTGAAAAGTATAAAGCTAGTTGCAAAGGGTTATCTGCAAGAAAGAGGCATCGATTTTGATGAAACCCTTGCTCCTACTTGCCGAATGACTACTGCTCATAGCATTTGTGTACTTTGCAGCTCATCATGGTTGGAATGTACATCAGTTGGACATTAAAACAACATTTCTGAAAGGTGACTTGCATGAAGAAGTGTATGTTTTTCAGCCCCATTGCTTTGTGTAGAAAGGGCATGAAAACCAAGTGTGCAGGTTAAAGAAGGCATTATATGGTTTAAAGCAAGCACCACGTGCTTGGTATGAAAAGATACATGCCTATCTGATTGCACATGGTTTTGAGAACAGTCCAACAGAAAGCAACTTATATGTTAAGCGTGCTAATGATGTGCTTCTGATCATTGTTGTGTATGTTGATGCCGTGCTGCTCACTGGACCTCATGAGAAGCATATTGCTGATTTCAAGGCTGATTTGTAGGCCTCATTTGAGATGTCTGATTTGGGCCACTTGCATCATTATTTGGGCATTCAGTTTATGCAAGTTGATGTCAGAATAGCTTTGTGTCAAACAAAATATATTGACACATTATTGTAGCGTTTTGGCCGTGAAGACTGTAAACCTATTGCCATTCCTATGGAGATAGGTTTACGATTGAGTCTTCATGATGTTGGAGTTGGATTTGATGTTGTTCTATATCAGTGGGCTATTGGAAGCTTGATTTACTTATGCATTACTCGACCATATATTCAGTTTGTTGTCTCAGAGATGAGCAGGTTTATGCATTGCCCAGGTGTCAAGGATTGGCATGCAATCAAACGCATCTTTTGCTACTTGAGTGGTACCCAGCTACTTGGGTTGTTCTATCCCAAGGGGGGATCACTACCGGTATATTTGCATGCTTTTTCTCACTTTGACTGGCCTGGTTGCTATGACACTCGTGTGTCCACTAGTGGTTTTTGCTTCATGCTTGGTAGCTCATGCATATCTTGACTGAGCAAGAAGCAGCCTACTGTGGCCACTTCCAATTGTGAGGCTGAGTATAGGACAGCTTTCACAACGACTACTGAGTGTGTGTGGCTCACACGCTTTATGGCTGAATTGGGTGTTGGTCAGTCTTTTGCCACCACCATCTTCACTGACAGTCATAGTGCATTGGCAGTTGCGAGGAACCCTGTGTTCCATGATTGCACTAAGCACATTGAGGTGCATTATCATTATGTCAGGGAGAGGTTCTCTTCTAGAGAGATCAGCTTGGCATATGTGCCCATCCAAGAGAACATTGTAGACCTTTTCACAAAGGCTCTGCCTTGGGAGAAGTTTGAAGCTTTCTGCAAAGCTTTGGGCTTGCTTCCTTTCGTGGATTGATTCCACATAGCTTTGCACTTCCTTATACATGAGTGCTAGCTCCTTGTTCATCGCATCACTCCTAGGGGGGATTTGTTGATATATTTAGGCAGTGATGTGTGTGAAGACTCTAGGACTGCCAAGGCACTTTTTTCCCTCTTTAGGAGGTTTTCTCCCCCGGCTTGTATATATGCCTATAGCCCTAACGGGTTACTTATCTTTGTACATTCTAGTGGTAATACATTCAGTGTTGTGTGTTTTCATGCGATTTTGAGACTATGATTGGAGGGGTGTCAACGATGCCCTAGATGAAGTGGTGACCTATTATGGTACCAATTGTTGGAGTTTGAGGTCTGTAGAAGCATGCGAACAACACAAGGAAGAAGAAGAAGCATTGAGCACAACACACAATACTGAATGTATTACTACTAGAATGTACAAGGGTAAGTGAACCCTTAGCGTTATAGGCATATCTACAAGCCGAGGGAAAAAAACTCTTGAAGAGGGAAAAAAGTGCCCTGATAGTCCTAGTGTGTTCACACACATCGCTACATAAACATATCAACAACTCCAAGTTTATATCTACTTGTAGTTATAGTAATTAAGTATGTGGAAGGAAAAACACAAGTTTTTTATATCCTTAAAGGGATTTCTTAAAGGTGAAATCCAAAAGCATTAGTAGATGCTTAGACTTCAGCAGTAGAGAGAATCCTGCAAAATCTTGAGATCTAAAAGATTCAATAACAAAGGAATCCAAAGACAATAAGTAATACAACCCTTGTCTCTAAAAATTGGTTGAGTAAGAACCAATGAGACTTGAATGTGAGGAATTCAACTAACTTGAAACTATATTGGTTTTCTTTATTATGGCTACTTAGTTGATCAAAAGGTTCTAAAAGCATCCAAATCAAAGTATAGGTCAAAGCATAAGATCATGGAACTATCTTCTGGTGGAAGCACTTGAAACCTAGTAAAGATCAAGATAGAGGTAATGCCTTCACTTCAGCTTCTCTTAGAATATTTGAGTAAGAAGGTACTCTATAGAGATCTTTTTGGGATTTAGGATAAATATCACCCACATGTCACTATGAATATAAAGTACAGTAGTATGGGATTCCATACTTTATACTCACATTGATATAGGAAAGATAGTATGGGACATTGGACCTTGGGATAGTATGTATTCTTTAGTCTTGCAATGACTCTTGACGTAAGAATGAATCCCCCAAGGGGATTGAAATTTCAAAGGAGAAGCTCAAGGTGGTCAATAGCATGATCTGAATAGAAACTTCAAGTTTGAAGATAATGAAGTAATTAACTTCTAGAATCTTCATTTAGATTTCAAGTATGACAAGTATGCTCTTACTTGAATTGTGAGCACTTCAAGGTAAAGTGTATGTGTCATAAATATTACATAAATTTATGAAGAAATAGAACTTTGAAATTATTCTTTCAACCAAGGTCCAATCGACTAAGTTAGAGGCACAGACTGAGATTAACCCATGCACACCAGAGTGATTTCAAGGATTCATGTATATCCACCTTGATATGTATGTGAAGTGAGTGCACAAGCCTCACCATCAGAAGTCTTTTTCTTTAATTACTGCACCATATTCGTTTCTCCATGCATTTCAGAGTATGCATCCAATAAGGCTACATTAATTAAAAGCCACGCATAGACACATATCTTTTGATCCATGCACATAACAAATTCAGTAAACTGCTATTTGTGATGAATTGATTTTTGAAGCAACACATTATTTGGCCCATCGAGGACGTTGTGCAGGTTTGGTGGGGGTGAATGTCGTAGAGATTCCCATCTCTACTCTTGATGAAGCTGAAACCAATTAAAAGGGTGTAATACAAGATGAGCTACATATTTAGAAGTGTCATATTTAATGGATCTCTAGTTGGCAAATGTTTCAAACAATAGCCCCATGTTTTGCAGTTGTTGCATGAAATTCAAAGAGATTTAGCTTTCAGTACACTGCAGACATGGAGGAGATGAAGAATATTAAAGCATAAGAAAGGAACATGATGGGTGACATTTCAAGGAAGGAACATTGAAGAGAGCCTAGAAAATTCGGAATAAGGAGGTTGATATTAGAGTGGCATCAAATTTTAATTCCTAAAGTGTGCAAACTCCAAAGGATGGCTGAAGAATACATTAGATCTGAGCTACGAAGATGTTATGGACTCGACATTTGACTCGTCAATAATCTACATCGACGGACATCTCTAATCCATCCTCAAAAGTCCACTTATGATCTTGAGAATTATGACCGCTGCCACCTTCATTCATCTGATGAATTCGATTGCCTAAAGGGGTCCTCTTGATTCACTCGAAAGAGAAATTGGGAGGAAAGAGGAAAGTGGCCAGCTTGTTTCCGATAACTCCGTATTGAACCCACAGGAATGTAGAGATGTTCAATATAATATAATAGATATAATATAATGGATATAATATCTGCCAACAATAAAATAGAAAGCGAACCATGTAAGAACGCAGTTTATGAGACAAAAAGAAGAGAACGACTTTATAATAAAAGGGACGCTCGCAGAAAAAAAGTTTATGATCACAAAAAAGGGGTAAACAATATAACAAAAAGATTTGTCGAGCATTTGCAATTTGCTTTGAATGGATGATCAGAAATGGGAGACCTCGATACTTGTAAGTTCTTGACGGAAGAAACTGGAATAGTACAATTTGTGACTCAATTCAACTATTATCAGCTGTGCATTTTGTCACTCCATATACTTCTTGTTGCCCTGCAGCGATCCTCTAGTATTTTCTATCATGGCTACGAACGTAAAGACGAGTACTAGCATGACGTGATCTTATATCCATTTTTTTTCTCTGCGCTGAAAATTTGAATCAATTCTATAGAAAACATGACAACGAATTATATGTAATTGTACTGTTATTACCACGCAATACAATGTTTCAATTCTACTTTCAGTGCTTGACATAAATAACGATCAATCTATGTACACTTGAACATTTTGCTCGATGATCTACTATGGATATAGATTATGTACGCAAGGCTGAAATTGACTTCATGATGATGAAAGCTTAGGAAGCGTGATCTAAGATGAGCATGAGACCCTTCCCCATTGCACACCCAAACTATTACGATTACAATTATCTCTGAATGTATGCATTTAATTCTATAGGTGCATCTTGATTCTATGCTTTTTTTTCGGAAGAGAGCTGAGTTGAAGTACAAACCTACTATACTATTGATCTAAGTTTATAGTGTTATTATGAGGCCCTTACAGGCAGAAAGAGAAGGCTTATGCATCATGTGAAATTTTTCTGTTGAGTGATCTTACTTATAAATGTTATTCCAATGTACCATCCGACGCAATACTTTCACTATTGATATGGGACGTCAAAATGAATCGTTTATAGAACTGATGCAAGGATCAAGTCACATGTGCATATGAATATAAGGTCATTGATTCAACATGTTCATATCTATTATTGAATTGTAATCACATAATCGATACATTTTGATCAATCTATCAAACATAGTTAATGCTTTGTTCGAATTAGAATTCACATGAAACTAGACCATTTATATGTCCCTTGTATTCTTAATGTTGCAGGATAAAAATCTCTTAGCTAACTAGTTTATTGCCAAAAGAGTAAAAACCTGATAGACCATGCATTTGTGAATCACGACTACATGATTAATGATACGACAAGGGTTTTTTAGCCTGATCTAACTCATTGGCTTTGCGTTTTCAATCACCTGAGCTTGCTCCAAGCATCCGGCATGCATTGTAATTCCAGCGGTTGATCTGATCCACCAACCCTTACTTTCGCACCTACACCGTGCCGCAAGCACGAGGGTCATTGGAAGGGCATGTAGTGCCCTTTGATTTACTGTGTATATATTTATTTTCATCTTTACATCATTATGCTATCAAAATTTTTAAGATTTAGCATGCATGTGCATAAAAGTAGATAAAGCATACTAAAATTTTCTTTCTTGTCATTTACTTTATGCAAAGTCTTGTGATTTGCCAATTTTTACTAGCACTTGGATATCTTAGGTGTACATAAAGCATAAAAAAAGACATAGAAAAATCATAAAACCATAAAAAGAGATCTACACCTTATCCTAGCATGGAACCATGATCCTCTTCACCAGATAAGACTGATACACTCATGGGTGAGCACACTTCTGACCCCATAGAGACCATGAGTGCTAGGATATCACATTTCGAGAGTGCACTTCATGAAATCTTGGAACACGTGCATGGTTCCAAGAAAGAGGAAGTGATTCCTGAGACCGAGTTGCCAGGGATGGGGGTAGATGCTCTAGGCAAGCATCAAACTCCAGCTATCCCTAGAGATAGCATACTAGTCAGAGAGGCGTGATCGTAGCTTAAGGACCTTAAGCTACCTAGATATCATGGCTCGACTAGTGCTAGGATTGTTGATAATGTTGTGCAGTGGCTTAGCAAGTGGGAGTAGTGCATCTGCTTATGCCATATCATGGATGATAGGCATAAGATTTAGCAATTTACTTATAACCTTATGGACGTCACCCATAGGTGGTGACGTAAGATAGAACAAGACAAAAAAGAGCCCATGACTTGCGAACAGTTCAAAGTCTTGTTCTACAATAATTTTGTACCACCTAACGAGAGGTCTAGAACATTCGACACTTGGTTCTTCATCAGCCAAAAGAACCAAACCGTTCAAGATAACTCAGATAAGTACAGAGAGGTACTTCTTAAAGTACTTGATACTATCCCAAAGTTTCTCTAGGTCCACAAGTTTGTCTTGGGACTTAGAGAAACTATTAGACCTTTAATGAGCAAGGAGAGGTGTTCACTCCTTGGCACAGGCCGTGGAGATGGCTTTAGTCTATGAGGCTCCCAAGGTCACATGTCCTCATAGTTTAAGATGAGTTGACACTCTTCTTCATCTACTCCTGGCTTGATCAGTGCATAGCCTCAGAAAGAGGCTACATAGGTGCACATAATCAAGACAGTTTTAGGAGGTAAAAGGAAAGTGTCTGCTCTCATTGAGAGGGCATATAATAAGTCTATTCTTACCCCTCAGCAAAAAGAGAAGGCAATGGAAGAGGGGTTATGCTATGCGTGTCTAGGACAACACCTTTTCAAGGACTCTCCTAAGAAAAAGGAAATAGAAGCCACCATACTCATTAATCCCACTCAGGTAGGGAGTGATGGAGATGAGGACTTTGGAAATTCCCCATTCTATATATCATCTCCTATAGTGGCCATGGCAATCACGAAGAAGGTTCCTACTATGCCAGTTCACTAGTGGCACATAAAGGATATCAATTTTGAGATACCAAGCTCATTGTCATGAGTGGAGTCCTGGTAGGACAATATGTCAAGGTACTCTTTGACATTGGGTTGACACATAATGTGATTAGTTCTTGACTAGTTAGGAGGCTATACTTAGAGACTGTGCAGTCAGACTATGCCTACACAATAGATTTAGCCGAAGAGAAGGGAATTAAGACATGGGATTGACAAGTTGTTGGTTTGCCCATTCAGAAAGAGAAGGCAATGAAAGATGGGTTATGCTATGGGTGTCTAGGACAACACATTTTCAAGGAATGACCTAAAAAAAAGAAAATAGCAGCCACCATAGTTATTAATGATGGAGATGAGGACTTTGGAGATTCCCCATCCCAGATTTCAGCTCCCATAATGGCCATGATGGTCATGAAGAAGGTTCCTACTATGTCAGATAGTGTGCTTTCACTGTGGCACAGAAAAGATATCAATTTCTGGATACCAAGCTCATTGTCATGAGGGGACTCATGGCAGGACAACTTGTCAAGGTACTCTTTGACACTGGGTTGACACATAATGTGATTAGTTCCTAACTAGTTACGAGGCTACACTTAGAGACTATGCAATTAGACTATGCCTACATGGTAGAGTTAGCTGACAGGAAGGGAACTGAGCCATGGGATTGATGAGTTGTTGGTTTGCCCATTCAGATCCAGTCCTATGAGGACAGACTGGATTTTGAGATAGCTAGGTTGATATGTTTTGATGTAGTCCTAAGTAAGAAGTGGCATGCTAGGAAACAACCATTCATTGGCTTTTCTTCACATGTGTACTAGTTTGAGCATGAGGGGAGGCGATTATTAATCCTTGGAGAGCTAGATTGTTGATATATTTAGGTAGTGATGTGTGTGAACACTCTAGGACTGTTGAGACACTTTTTTCCCTCTCTAGGAGATTTTTTTTCCTCCGGATTGTATATATGCCTATTGCCCTAACGTGCTACTTATCTTTGTACATTCTCTAGTAATACATTCAGTATTGTGTGTTATGCTCCAAGCTTCTTCTTCTTCCTTGTGCTATTCGCGTGCTTCCGCAGACGTCTAGCTCCAACAATTGGTATCAGAGCAGGTCGTCGCTTCATCTAGGGCATCGTCGATATCTCTCCGATTGTAGTCTCAGAATCGCACGAATTTTGGTGAGCATACTCAGCATGTTTCCGAGATCAAAACAGCTTCGCATCTGTATCATCCAAAGAATAAATGCATTTTGGTTAGCCGTGATGTTGTTTTTGTGGAAGATTTTATTCAGCCATTGCTTTCATGTACTAAGGAGACATCTGTTAGCTCCAAAGACATATATGATACTTTGCTACCTCTTTTTACAGGTGGACAGTCTAGTGTTGGTCCTAATGAGGCAACTTCTGAGCCTTTGCAAGTTTCATGTGATGATGCAAATCATTCCATTTCTGATGCAGATTTGCGTGATGCACTTATTGATGAGAGAGTTGATATTGAGAAGGCAAGAACTATGCCAAAATGGCTGGTGGAGACCTTGCGTGACAACAAATTAGATCCGCTATCATATCATAGTTTATCAGGATCTCATAGTGCCTCTTTTGCATCAAATTTCTATGCTATGGCTGCATGTAGTCTCTGTGATGAGACTGAGCCTATTTCCTTTGATGAAGCACAAGATTCAAAAAATTGGATGGTTGCTATGCAATCTAAATATGATGCAATAATGAAGAATGGTACTTGGTCTTTATGTGACTTGCCTCCTAGCAAGAAGGCCATTGCCACTAAGTGGGTATACAAGCTGAAGCGTAAACCTGTTGGTACAGTTGATAGGTATAAGGCTAGGCTTGTTGCAAAGGGTTATGCGCAGGAAAGAGGCATTGATTTTGATGAAACCTTTGCTCCTACTTGCCGAATGACTACTGTTTGTAGCATCTGTGCACTTGCAGCTCATCATGGTTGGAATGTACATCAGTTGGACATTAAAACAACATTTCTAAATGGTGACTTGCATGAAGAAGTGTATGTTTTTCATCCCTGCGGCTTTGTGCAAAAAGGGCATGAAAACTAGGCGTGCAGGTTAAAGAAGGCATTATATGGTTTAAAGCAAACACCACGTGCTTGGTGTGAAAAGATATATGGCTATCTGATTGCACATGGTTTTGAGAACAATCCAACTGAAAGCACCTTATATGTCAAGTGTGCTAATGATGTACTTTTGATCATTGTGGTTTATGTTGATGACATGCTGCTCACTGGTCCTCATGAGAGGCATATTACTGATTTTAAGGCTGATTTGCATGCCTTATTTGAGATGTCTAATTTGGGGCATTTGCATCACTATTTGGGCATTCAATTTATGCATGTTGATGGTGGAATGTCTTTGTGTCAAATGAAATATATTGACACATTATTGTAGTGTTTTGGCCTTGAAGATTGTAAACCTATTGCCACTCCTATGGAGACAGGTTTACGATTGAGTCTTCATGATGCTGGAGATGCATTTGATATTGTTCTCTATCAGCAGGCTGTTGGGTGCCTAATTTACTTATGCATTACTCGACCAGATATTTAGTTTGCTGTCTCACAGATGATCAGGTTTATGCATTGCCCAGGAGTCAAGCGTTGGCAGGCGGTTAAGCGCATCTTTCCCTACTTGAGTGGTACTCGACTGATTCGGTTGTTTTATCCCAAGGGGGGATCATTACCGCCAGATTTGCATGCTTTTTTTGACTCTGATTGGGCTGGTTGCTATGACAATCGTGTGTCCACTAGTGGCCTTTGCTTCATGCTTGGTAGCGCATGTATATCTTGGTTGAGCAAGAAGCAACCTATTGTGGCCACTTCCAGTTGTGAGGCTGAGTATAGGGAAGCTTTCACAACGACTATTGAGTGTGTGTGGCTCAGATGCCTTATGGATGATTTGGGTGTTGGTCAGTCTTTTGCCACCACCATCTTCACTGACAGTCACAGCGCATTGGCAGTTGCGAGGAACCCTGTGTTCCATGCTCTCACTAAGCACATTGAGGTGCATTATCATTATGTCAGGGAGAGGTTCTCTGTTGGGGAGATCAGCTTGGCATATGCGCCCACACAAGAGAACATTGCATACCTTTTCACGAAGGCTCTACCTAGGGAGAAGTTTGAAGCTTCTGCGAAGCTTTGGGCTTACTTCCTTTTGAGGAGTGATTTCCACATAGCTTGGCACTTTCTTATACATGAGTGCTAGCTCCTTTTTCACCGCATCTGTCCAAGGGGGGATTTGTTGATATATTTAGGTAGTGATGTGTGTGAACACTCTAGGACCATCGGGGCACTTTTTTCCCTCTTTAGGAGTTTTTTTCCCCCGGCTTGTATATATGCCTATTGCCTTAACGGGCTACTTATCTTTGTACATTCTCTAGTAATACATTCAGTATTGTGTGTTATGCTCCCAAGCTTCTTCTTCTTCCTTGTGTTGTTCACGTGCTTCCACAGACATCTAACTCCAACATAGATATCTAAGAGACACGATTGGTGACTACTACCAAGTTGCTCAAAATTGATTGTAAGTATTCATTTTCTTTATTTTTTGTATTTGTCGTGTAGAATGATGGATTCATGTAGTCATGGAAAATCTACTTGGAATGCTCAAGAACTTTCGAAGAAAGTAAGAGCAGAATTCCAAGAGTTAATCTTGAAAGAATTACCTTTAGGTTTACCTCCTTGCAAGAACGAACATCGAGCATAGAATCAAATTGGTACCAGAAGCGAGTCCGACCACTCGACCACCATTTTGAATGAGTTTGTAGGAGGAGAATGAAGTCCGTAATGTCATGGAAGAGTACTTACAGAAAGCTCTAATTAGACCCAGCTATTTTCCCTTTGCAACACGAGCTCTTCTTGTGAAGAAGAAAGATGGATCTTATAGGATGTACGTCGACTACCGAGCACTCAATAAGATTACCATCAAGCACATATATCCCATGCCTAGGATAGATGATCTTTTAGATGCTCTAGGTGGAGCCATTGTATATAGTAAAATAGATTTAAAGAGTGGCTACCATCAGATTAGGGTAAAAGATCATGATGTATATAAAATAGCTTTCAGGAACCCTTTTGGGCATTATGAGTATTTCATTTTGCCACTTAGTTTGACTAATGCACCTGCTACTTTCATGATGTTAATGAATGATATTCTACGATCGTTCATTGGAAAATATGTTGTGGATTTGTTGATGATTTGCTAGTGTATAGTAGATCTATATATGAGCATGAAAGTCATTTGAGATTAGTATTAAATTTATTAAAAGAAAATAAGTTGTTTGTAAATCCAAAAAAGACTCAGTTGTTTCTTCCAAACATAGAGTGTTTAGGGAATGTGCTATCGATCGATGGGGTCCAGATGGATCCCAAGAAGGCCTCAGTTATTCTAGCTTAGCCTACTCTTTTTAGGATGAGGGGCAGTTACAATCATTCTTAAGACTTTCTTATTTTTATCGGAATTTCATCTCTTCTTAGTCATCCATAGCAGCACCTATGATGAACTTGCTTCAAGGCAAAGTTCCATTTGCATGGAAGCAAGAGTAGCAAGAAAGTTTTGACACTCTAAAACAAGCTGTTTCAGAGGCTCCTATACTTAAAGTGGTAGATCTGCAAACCATTTGAGTTGGAGACAGATGCTAGTGGCATAGCCATAGGGGTAGTCTTGAGCCAAGATGGCAGGGCAATAGCTTTTGAAAGCAAGAAGTTAAGTAGTGCACAATGCACTTAGCCAGTGCATGAACAATAGTTGTACGTAGTGGTGCATGCTCTTAAAGTATGGAGACACTATCTTTATGGTGCAGACTTTAAAGTATACATAGATCACCATACACTTAATTACTTTTGTAATCAGCTAGATCTTTGAGGCAGACAGGCTCATTCGCCTGAGCTCATGCAGGAGTTTCATATGGAAATCCTGTATAGAAGAGGCAAAGAGAATACAGTAGCTGCTACATTATCAAAGATAGTGTATCAAATGAGATTTATAGTTCTAGAAATCTCAATGCTTCAAGAAATAAAGGAATCACAGGTAACAGATCCACATTTTTTACAAATTATTAGAGCCATCGGTGATGACTCTATGATAGGAGATGAGGCAGTTCTAGCTGTTTCTTCCCCTAACAAAGCAAATAAGTTTAGTCTGTATTCCAATTTCTCAAAGGAGAATGGAATAATCAAATGGAAAGGAAAGGTTTGTGTACCAGATTTTTGGGATTTGAGAAGAAATGTCATGCATGATAACCATGATGTTCCTTGCACAGGGCATCTTGGTGTTGACAAGACAATACAACTTGTTAGAATAACATTTTGGTGGCCTGGATTAGCCAGAGGTGTCCACACTTATGTTCAACCATGTTTTATGTGTCAAGTCAACAAGGCAGAAGGGGTAAATACACCAGGTCTTTTGAATCCTTTATAGATTCTAGATCATAATTGGGATAATGTATCCATGGACTTCATAGTGGGTTACCGTGGACCCAAAGGACGCGGGATACTATCTAGTGGTAGATAGATTGAGCAAGATAGCTCATTTCATACCCATGCAGGAGATGATAGAAGCTCAATAGGTAGTGGAGTTGTTTATCCAACATGTCTTTAGATTGCATGGGTTACCAACATCCATAGTTTTAGATAGGGATATCAGATTCAGAGGACACTTCTCGAAGTTTGTATTTGACAAACTGAAAGTTTCATTGAAAATGAGTAGTGGTGATCATCCACAGATAGATGGTCAGACTGAGAGGGTCAACTAGATACTAGAGGACATGTTGAGGGCATATATGTTTGAGAGGCAAACACATTGGGATAGTTAATTGCCACTAGTAGAGTTTGCTTATAACAATAGACCTCATAAGGTGAGAGGAATGTCTCCTTTTGAGATGAACTATGGCATGAATCCCACTACTCCCAATATCTTAGGAATGCTGAAGAAATGTCCTAGTGCTTCTGAGTTCTTAGCAAACCTCCAAGCAAATATAGAAATAGCTAAAGCCAAGATGGAGCAAGCATCTGATAGGGCAAAAGAGTATGCTAACAGAAAGAGATCTCCTAGAGTCTTTGAGGAAGGAGATGAGATTTTTTCTTCAGGTGCCAGCTAGATCTACTTCACTATCCACAGGTAAGTGTAGTAAGCTTTCACCAAGGTTTTGTGGACCTTGGAAGATAGTAAACAAGCTTAGTGATGTTGCATATCGATTAGAGCTTCCCTGAGATTGCAGAGTCCATCTAGTATTTCATGTCAGTAAACTTAGAAAGTATATTTCTAGGAAGGATAATCTAATAGAGGGTATTGTTTCTTTGCAAGAAAGTGATGGAACAAATCATTCTCCAGATAGGATACTAGATTGGAGATAGAAGTGGTTGAGAAAGTGGGTCATCTAGGAGTATCTAGTATCCTGGAGAGGATTACCGCTTACTGACTCTACTTGGGAATCAGAAGCTCTAGTTTGCAAGTGCTTTTCCTCATTGATCATTGAGGACATTGATCTTTAGAAGGGGGAGAGAGTTTCAGACATTGGTCCAGAGAGACCACTCCATGTGTGTGTGGGACAAGGGCCAACCATAGCCAAGATCCCAAGCTTGGGGGATACCCTAAGGTATTCAATGATAATGGGGATGAGTGTTGCATGATGAACACATGGTGGCACTAGACTATTCCAGATCATTTACTATTTTGAATGCAAGAGGATGTAATGGATGGGAGGAGAGTGGAACTCACATCATTCACTAGTCTTTGATTTTTCAAGCTTTGAGAGATTCTAGTTCTCATAAAAATGGTCTTTGCCTTGCAAGTTATAGCTCCTCCTCGGAACATTGGCACTAGACCCTGATCCACTAGATGTGCTTGAGACCTATGATGCCATGATGGTAGAGAACTGAAGAGAATGATAATGGAGCTAGAAGAGTCGAAACACCACTAAGGCTCAAAGAAGGATGACCAAGTGTCAGATTTTGGGGGAGAATTCAACATTCTTCCCAAAAAAATGAATTATTGAACAATAATGACCAACCAAAAAGATTATGTGAGAATAAATGTGCTCACACCAATAAGTGTATTAAGGAGTAAATTGACCACTGTATGGCTGACGAAACCAAAAGATCTGGAAAAAATTTGCCAGAGTATCCTCTACAAAATGAGCATATGAACGATGTCAAAATCTCATAAAATTGCAAGTACTGACATGTTTACTTGTATAGTAAATCATTGACTCCACTACATATAACCAATTACCTGAAAGAAGCCAACTAGGCTTATCGAGCACCTATGAGCAATTATCATACATCTCCTATGGCAAGGCCAGGTAAGTCTTCCACCTTCATCACCAAAGAGACCCCAACATTTGGGTGTATCCTAGTTAAGAACACCTCACCATGACCCTCTTTATCAAATGTAAAAGGCTTTATGCAAAATCGTAACTGCTACATCAATGACCACATGAACATACATAAACGATATCCATAGAAGTGTATATAGTGTGTACATGCTCAATATATGCAATAAAATGGCATTGGAAAGTTGAGTTCACTGACGTGCAAGTGTCTGTCAACTCTATTCTTTAGGCTCAAAAACCTACATAGACTTGTGGCGGCGTCTCCCACCATAACTAAAAGCTTTGAAGAAACCTATAGATTAACTAGTGTGGCTGAAAACACATCCCAAAAGGTGAACATTCATTGTCAAAGAAGTACAAATAACACTCTTCTTGATGTTCTTGTACCTCTATGGAGAGAACTATGCATGGAAGTACTCCAAAATGGCTCCAAAAAGCACCCAAAAAATGCCTCAAAAATAGGCTTTGAAAGTAAAGAATAAATCTTTGAGGGCACAAAACTTGTTGAGGATAATGTGAACCTTAGTCTTTCCCCTTCTTCAAGCACCACAATAGTGTAGCTTAGTGGCAAGAGATTGCCACAATTAAGCAAACTCCAGAGGGAACAATATCAGGATGGGTGACCTCCTGAGAAGTTATGGGAACCTCCATCTTCCTTGATCATTGAGGTCCTCCCTTGCCCGTAGCCAACAGTGCCAATGGTGACTTCGGTGACTCGGATGACAAGGTATGCCAAGGTCTATGCCTTGGTCACTGCCTTAGTCATAAGCCTTGGAGAAAGCCTTGTATATTGTGTGCCCACTGGCACATTTTCTTCAAAGTGTGTGTAGTGCACTTAGTTAATATTTTTTTTTTCTAATTTTCATTTGCTTGCCAAAATGTTGTCGAAATTTCCAAAATTTTTACATGCATAAACATAAAAGTAGAAAAGCATACTAAAAGTTTTCTTGTTTGTTATTTCTTTAACGGCTTGTGACTACTTACTTTCTGCTACCACTTTCTTAATTTAGGTGTGTATAAAACACACAAGTTAAAAAACCATAAAACCATCAAAATCATAAAAAGATTTTCATTTCCCTAGTATGGATTTAGAAGCTTCTTCACCACTTAGGGCAGACACACACATGACTGATCACCCTCCAAATGCCATAGAGACCATGAGTGCTAGGATCTCACAACTAGAGAGCACACTTTATGACATCTTGGAGCACATATGTAGTTCCAAGAAAGAGGAAGTAGTGTTAGAGACCAACTTGCTAGGAATGGAGTTAGATGTTCTAGGTGAGCATCAAACCCCATAAATTCCTAGCAAGAATATTCTAATAAGAGAAGCCCGATGGAAGCTTAAGGATCTTAAGTTGCCAAGCTATCATAGATCTACTAGTGCATGAACTCCTGATGTTGTTGAGCAGTGGCTCAGCAAGTGGAAGTAATGCTTTCATCTATGCCATATCATGGATGATAGGCATAAGATTCAGTAGGCAATTTACAACCTCAGTTGGTGGCATAAGATCGAGAAAGACAAGAAAAAGCCCACTACATGGTAATAATTCAAAGTCTTGTTCTATAACAATTTTGTACCACCCGACAAGAGGTCTAGAGCACTAGAAACTTGATTTTTCATTAGTAAAAAAACCCAAACCATTAAGGTATTCTGAATCTAAAACATATGAAATCATAAATGAATTTCCCAATATCTGGTGTTTTGGTCCTTTTGGTATTGGCTACTTCTAACCATCTAGTCATGTAATCTAGTGCCACAATGATGTACTCCTTTCTTGAGCTTGTCCTTTGTAGGGGTCCAATCACATCGATCCTCCATTTCTTGAATGGTCCATAAGATATGATTGGTATCCTTAGTTTGTACATAAGCTAATTATTCCCTATAATTTGATATTTATTGCATGCTTTACACCAATACTGAAAATATTTATGACATGTCGACCAGAATATATCTTGCTTGAAGTACCTTCCCTATTGTTATTTCATGTGAGAATTTTCCTTCACATGCATGGTTATGACAGGATTCCATAACTCTCTTTATCTCATCCAATGAAGGGAGCCTTCTAAGGATAAGGTCCTTACTTTTTCCATAGAGATCATCTCCTATGAATTAGTACTGTAGAGCCTTCTTCCCTAGTTTATGCCTTTGTAAATTGTTAAGGTGTTTGGGTGGTTCTCTCGTATCAATGGTTTCAACAATCTCATCTAGCCCTTCCTTAACAATAAATTATTGATCTTGTTTCTTTTTTTTTTGCCACAAGAATTTCAAATGGCTCATTCACTAATGCATCTACCTCCCTATTTTGGCTCCTTGATATATGACATATCTAAATTCCGTCAAAGTTATGCAATTAATTCTTTACCTTTTTCAATCATTCCAATAAATTTTCACTTTTATAACATCGATTAACTTGCAATTGCTTTATCACTAGCATTGAATCTCCTTTGATAATTAATCTCTTAATACCATGTTTGATACATTCTTGCAATGCCTTATACAATGTTACATATTTTTCTTCGTTATTTGAATGAGCATTATAGAGGTTCATACCTTTCTTGAAGGCAAGGTTATTATTTTGATTATAGATTATGAATCTTGTTGTTGCTTTGTCAGCCTCCTTCTAGTAAGCACCATCAAAGATATAGGGTATGTGCACCTTGAATTTCTTCTTCATGTTGGGTCCCTTGATTCTTGGTCTCATTGCTTATTCCTTTTTCCTATGTTTTATGGTTCAACATATCTGCAAGACTCACTCTAGTGCTTTCCTCTACTATAAAGATATACTCATATCCTTGCAATTCAAGAACCCATTTTGCTATTCTAGATGAGATACTCATTTGTTGCACCACATATGGAAATGAGTGATCTGTATTGAGAACAATAAATGGTCTAGCAAGAAGATAAGGCCTTAGCTTTCACACACCAAATATGAGTGCATGCATGAGCTACTCTACACGTTTATATCTCTTTTCACTCTCCTTCATCACCTTGCTTGCAAAGAACATGGGCTCCATGCAGGATGTTTTTACATCTCTCTATAGTAAAACAACTCCTCTTGCTTCCTCGCCTGCACTTGGACATACATAAAAGGCATCTTCAATGATTGAAGGAATTAACGTAGGTAGGGTGCTAAGTACCTCTTTTAGTTATTTAGAAAATTATTGATGAATGTCATCCTAGAAAAAGGCATAATGCAAGATTTTGTAAAGGATAAATTATCTCTGATAAAAGGTGGATGAAGTGTAACATGTAGTTTAACTTTTGTACAAATGTAAGAGCTTTCTTTGTAGTTATTGGAGGTGGTAGTTCTAATAGAGTTTCTACCTTGGTCGATGGATCTACTTGGATTCCTTTTTATGAAATAAGGTGTCCAAGAAGTACCACTTCTTTCTAAGAAATGTGGCACTTCTCTAGATTTACTTTCCCTCCTAGATCACATAGTCTTTTTAATCCTTCCTCAACCTGTTGATAGTGAATTATTTTGCTATTCTACATACAAAAATCATCCATATATAATCTTATTAATGATCCAAAGAAAGGTTGAAATACATAATTCATGAATCTTTATATGTTGTAGGTGCATTAATGAGACCGAAGGGCATCACTCTTTATGCAAAGCATCCCCATGGTGTGATAAAAGTGATCTTCCTTTGATTTTTGCTAGCTATACATATTTGAAAATATCTTGAATATCCATCACATATAGTGTATCATTCATGGCCTATTACTTCATTCAATATTTCATCTTGGAAGGGTAGTGGAAAGTGATCTCTTTTGCTTGCAACATTCTATGTCTTGTAATAAACACAAACCCTCCATTGACCATATAAAACCAGCCTTAAGAAGTCAATTTACCTCTATCAACAAAACTTCTTCTTGTAGAGCCTCAATCCTCATAAGCATTTGCACCATTGGATTGGTGTTTGGTTTGATTTCAATATAGTGTTGGATGGCATTTACTCCTTATATATTAGTGCATTCTTTGATGAATATCATGGGATATCTCTTTAGCATGTTTATGTATTGATTCTCTTCCTCCATTGTAGGATCATCTGTTCACATCCTTTTGAAATCTACTTCTTGTATGAAATCCTGATTTTTCGGTTGTTGATGATCATCCCCGTTTGCTCCATGTTCCTATTGGAGTTCAAGGTCTATGAAAGCACACAAAAAACACAAGAAAGAAGAAGAAACGTGGATCACAACACAATAAAAAATGTATTAGCAAGTGAGTGTACAGAGATATGTGGTCCATTAGGGTTATAGGTGTATATACAAGGTGTATAGTCCTTAGTGTGTTCACACACATCATTATCAAATATATCAATGAATCCCCTTGGGAGGGATGCGATGAACAAGGAGTTGGCATTCATATATAAGGAAGTTCCAAACTATGTGGAAAGAGATCAGTCCTCAAAATTAAGTAAGCCCAAATCTTTGCAAAAAGCTTCAAACTTATATCTAGCCAGAGCCTTTATGAAACGATTTGCAACATTATCGTATGTGGGCACATGAGCCAACCTAAACTCTCTAGTAGAGATCCTCTCCATGCCATATGTTAGAGAAACAATCACTAACTGGACATATATTTGAAGGTCAAATCTTAGGAAGAAAACCCCATGCCTATGTGAAGGGAAAAATTCACAAATGTATCATATTTGTAAAGTTAGTTCACTTTAGTTCTAGAAGTTTTTTAAAATCACGAGAATACGAAAATCTATATAAGTTAGTTTGTATCAACTGACGCGGAGAGAGAGAGAGAATAGAGAGAAAGAAGAAAGGAGTTCATTTTATACGATTGATTATAGTCGGGCTTCTCTGAGTGAGAAAGCATCTGTAAAACTTCTGAGTTTCCATAGCTATGAGAAAGAACTGAGTAAAGTTCTGTGTATGAGTCTCTCTCCATCATCTCCATGCTTGCCTATTGTGTGATGAATTAAAAAGATCAAGTTTTCCAAGCAACTCGATGCCTGGCATCGAATTCCAGTTGATAAGTCATATTCTAAGTGTGCATGAAATCACCTATAGTTTTGGTGTCCAAAAGATCAAGATTTTATGCGGGAAGTCGATGCCCGGCATCGAATCCCTGCTGAAAAGTGGCCAAAAACATCCCAAGTCGATTCCCGGCATCAAATTCTTGTTGCAAGTCGATGCTAGGCATCGAATTCTAATTTTAAATAGGCGCTCTTACTATAACAGGAAAGATTTCTAGTTTTGGAAGGTCATATAGGGTCATCTTGTGAGAGCCATAACTTGAGTTCTAGAGATTCGTTTGATGCATATGATAGCTTGTTGGAAAGCTCTACTCTTCTAGTTTCAGCCTATAAAGTTTCATGGAGAAATAATACTTGAGGTAGGAGAAATTAGCAAAATATTGAAGGTATGTCATTTCGGTGACTAGGAATTTCTGTAGAAGCAAAGTTCTCACTTTAGGCTATCATTTCTCAAAGTTTGGAGTGGCAATGAGTTAATGGTGACCATAGAGGTGTTCTAGTGTCACATTAATTTATTTCTTGTGGTGTTTCATACATCAACAAGTGGTATCAGAGCAGAAAGATTCTCGAGAGCAGAAGACGACAAAGGTACGAGAAGTTTTGTAAAGTTTTCCATTAAAGTTTGAAAGGTGAAGCATTTGAAGACACAAGACATCAAAAGGTTACTTCAAAAGTATCCTCATACACAAAGAACTTCAAAAGGTATTATCCTTTATCCTTTAAGCTCACAGGTTGCAGCAGAAGAAAAGAACTATGGCAGATCATATCTCCATTGACAAACTGGACAGAGATAATTACCCCGCATGGGTAATGAGAATGGAAGCCTTACTTATGAGTAAGGATCTCATGGTATATGTAATAGGTGAAGAAGAGAAGCCAGTATTTGAAGATGAAAGCCGACCAAAGAAAGAGGAACTTGATGCTTTAAAGCATTGGCAGAAGAAGGATGCAAGTGCAAAAGCCTACATCTACAATACAATCTCTGATCATTTGCTACCACACATCAGAGGATTGGAATCATCTGAAGATATATGGAATGCATTGGAGTATCATTTCCAAAGTACTACTAAAGCACGGAAAGCAAGTCTATGGTCAGAGTTTACAACATTCAAGAAGAAGCCAAGTCAAACCATTAGTGATTATGTCACTAAGATGAAGGATCTTGCAGATAGTCTTGGATCCATAGATGAAGATGTTGAAGATCACAGATAGATTGCTCAGCAACTTGCAGGTTTGAGAGGGGATGAAAGGTGGAAACATTTTGTCTTATCAACAGAACTTTCATTAAATCATTATGTTCCAGATTTGAACCAGTTGCTTGGTTTGATGCTCACATATGAGCAAGACTTGAAGGGAGATGGAGATAAAGGACAAAGTTCTGCAATGTACATGAAGAACAAGAAGAAAGGAGATAAAGGTAAAGCAAAGGATGAAGAGGATTCTAGTTCTCAAGCTTATTATGCAGGAGGTAAAGGCACTGGCAGAGGAAGAGCAAGAGGTTTTGGAAGAGGAAGAGGTAATCAAAATAACAACAAGAAGGCTTGCTGGATCTGTGGATTGAGTAATCATTTGGCTCATGACTGTTGGCACAACCAACAAGGTTCAAACCAGAATCAAAACAACAATAGCAGAGGCCGAGGTGGAAGATATCAAAGTAATTTCCAAGAGGTAGACAAAGTCAAAGAGGAGGCTATGGTAGAGGTGGAGGAAGAAGTTGGGGACAGAATCAATCCTACAACACCACCTACTACAACTATGCAAATGACACACAGAATGAAAGTCATACATCATTGATGATGAACTCAATCAACACATCAGATAAAGAAGATCTAAAGGTATTTTACATTGACTCTGGATGTTCTAATCATTTGTCAGGAAACATAGAATTGATGTCAGAATTGGAAAAAGGCATTTCTAGTCACACAGTTCAAATTGGTGATAATACAAGACATAGTGTACATTCAATTGGAAAAGTGAAATGCAAGAGTGGAGCAGATTTGCTAACCAATGTTTTGTATGTTCCAACAATACCTAAAAACTTGATTAGTGTGGGACAGATAGTTGAAAAAGGTTTTCAAGTCAGGTTTACAAATGAAGGAGTATTTCGGAAGATCCAGAGAATGGATATAATCAGATTGTCTCTGGTAAGAAAGAAGGTAGACTCTTTACTTTAAGAGTGCAAGGGAACATTGGTCAAGCTTTGCTCACACATGGTGAAGGAGTGATTACAGATTTTGATCTCTGGCATAAGAGATTAGGTCACTTTAATGAAAGAGGAATTAAAGCTATGGTTGCTAATCAGTCTGTACTAGGATTACCAAATGTGCAAAGTCAACATATGGTTTATAAATGTGAAACATGTCAAATGGGTAAAGCACACATGTTACCATTTCAGAAGAAAGGATTCAAACATGATGGATTACTAGAGCTCATTCATACAGATGTATGGGGACCAACAAAAGAAGGATCTATCAGTGGCTCAAGGTACTATGTTCTTTTCATTGATGATGCTACAAGATGGATAACATTATATGTTTTGAAGGAAAGATCAAAAGTGTTTGGAGCTTTCAAGCATTTTCATGCATATGTAGAGAGAGTCACAGGTCAAAAGCTTAAGAGACTGAGGTCTGATGGAGGGGGAGAATATTTCTCCCAAGAGTTCAATGATTATCTTTGGAATGCAGGTATTAAGAGAGAAATAACTTGCAGGTATACACCACAACAAAATGGTGTAGCAGAAAGAAGGAACAGGACTTTGGTTGAGTTTGCTAGAGCTATGCTAAAGGAGAAGAACTGTCCAAATTATCTTTGGGCTGAGGCTGTAAATACAGCTACATATCTTGTGAATAGATTACCATGTGCAGCTCTGAATGGAATGACTCCATATGAAGCTTGGTGGGGTAAGAAACCAACACTAGATCATTGTAGAGTGTTTGGATCAATTGCATATGCTTATGTGCCATCACAACTTAGGCATAAACTTGAACCAAAGGCAGAAAAATATGTGTTCATTGGTTATGATGAAAAGCAGATGGGTTACAGGTTGTGGAATCCTCTAACAAAACAATTTATTGTTTCTAGAGATGTTACATTTGATGAACAGAAAAGTTGGTATGCAGATCAAAGTCATACAGCTGAAGAATTTGAAGAAGAGGTAAGAAGATGTGAGAAAGGAAAATCAATTGTGCAGGTAAATAGAGATGAAGACTATATGCAAGCAAGTACATCCACAAGTGGATTAACAAGAAGAAATGAAGAAGCTCATATATTTGATGAAGAAGTGTATCCAGACACTTATGAAGAATGTGAACCAAGAAGGTCAAGCAGGACTAGAAGACAACCAGAAAGGTATTCTTATGATACTTCTTACATAACTCAGAAGAACTATGCATATATGGTGAAAGATGATGAAGAACCTCAGAACTATGATGAAGCTAAAGGTAAGAAACAATGGGAAGAAGCAATGAAGGAAGAGTTCAATGCACTAGAGGAGAACAAGACATGGGAACTTGTTCCTAAACCAAATGGTAAGAAAGTAATTGGAAATAAATGGGTTTATAAAGTGAAGAAGCTTGTAGATGGAAGTATAGCCATATACAAAGCTAGACTGGTGGTGAAAGGCTATGCCCAAACCTATGGCATAGATTATGATGAGACATTCAGTCCTGTAGCTAAGATGTCAACTATAAGGACAATTATTGCTATTGCAGCTTCAAAAGGATGGACCCTAAGTCAATTGGATATAAAGAATGCATTCTTGAATGGATACATATCAGATGAGGTATACATGGAACAACCTCAAGGGTTTATAGATTCCAGGTATCCAAATTTTGTTTGCAGGTTGAGAAGAGCATTGTATGGATTGAAGCAAGCTCCAAGAGCTTGGAACTATAGACTGGTGAAGTATCTCAATGATCTTGGATATCAAAGTTCAAAAGCAGACCCAAGTCTACTTATCAGAAGAACAGAGGAAGGTACAATCTACATTTGTATTTATGTAGATGACATTATAAACACAGGTAATTCAGATGAAGGAATCAAGGAGGTAAAGAGATTACTTGAAAAGAATTCAAGATCAGTGATCTAGGAAAGTTGTCATACTTTCTTGGAATGGAAGTTACTTATACAGATCATGGCATATATGTGTCACAAGAAAGGTATCTTCTGAACTTGTTGAAGAAGTTTGATATGGAAAATTGTAGAGAAGCTTCAACTCCACTTGAAGTTAATCACAAGCTCAGTAAATATGATGGTGCAGAATACAAAGATATGAGGAAGTATCAATCTCTTGTGGGTAGTTTGATTTATGCTACACTAACAAGACCTGATCTTAGTTATGCAGTGGGAGTCTTGTCACAATTCATGCATTGTCCAAAGGACCCACATTGGATTGCAGGTCAAAGAGTTCTCAGATATATCAAAGGAACTATAAAAGAAGGATTATATTATCCTTTTACATCAGATTTGAAGTTGAGAGCCTATAGTGATTCAGATTGGGCAGGTAACCAGGATGACAGAAGATCAACTCATGGTTACATGATATACATTGGTGATAAGCTTGTAAGTTGGTGTTCAAAGAAACAACATACAGTAGCATTATCATCAACTGAAGCAGAGTACAAAGGACTTGTGGAAGCAGCTAAGGAAGTCATATGGATGCAGACATTGTTCAAGAGCTTAGGCATTGATCAAGGTACATCTACAATACATGGAGATAATATGAGTTCACTTTATCTTGTAGCAAATCCAGTATTTCATGCAAGGACAAATCACATAGAGATACATTATCATTTTCTCAGAGAAAAGGTAATGGAGAAGGAGATTGAAGTGGAGTACATTTCTACTAAAGATCAGATAGCAGACATAATGACAAAGAGCTTGGATGGTGTGAAGACTAGCAGATTCAAAAGCATGGCAGGAGTAAAAGAAAAGAAGATGATATGAAGAAACAGGGAATGTCAATTAGTGATTGAGGGGGAGCTATTGGAGAAACAATCTCTAACTGGACATATATTTGAAGGTCAAATCTTAGGAAGAAAACCCCATGCCTATGTGAAGGGAAAAATTCACAAATGTATCATATTTGTAAAGTTAGTTCACTTTAGTTCTAGAAGTTTTTTAAAATCACGAGAATACAAAAATCTATATAAGTTAGTTTGTATCAACTGACGCGGAGAGAGAGAGAGAATAGAGAGAAAGAAGAAAGGAGTTCATTTTATACGACTGATTATAGTCGGGCTTCTCTGAGTGAGAAAGCATCTGTAAAACTTCTGAGTTTCCATAGCTATGAGAAAGAACTGAGTAAAGTTCTGTGTATGAGTCTCTCTCCATCATCTCCATGCTTGCCTATTGTGTGATGAATTAAAAAGATCAAGTTTTCCAAGCAACTCGATGCCTGGCATTGAATTTCAGTTGATAAGTCATATTCTAAGTGTGCATGAAATCACCTATAGTTTTGGTGTCCAAAAGATCAAGATTTTATGCGGGAAGTCGATGCCCGACATCGAATCCCTGCTGAAAAGTGGCCAAAAACATCCCAAGTCGATGCCCGGCATCAAATTCTTGTTGCAAGTCGATGCTAGGCATCGAATTCTAATTTTAAACAGGCGCTCTTACTATAACAGGAAAGATTTCCAGTTTTTGAAGGTCATACAGGGTCATCTTGTGAGAGCCATAACTTGAGTTCTAGAGATCCGTTTGATGCATATGATAGCTTGTTGGAAAGCTCTACTCTTCTAGTTTCAGCCTATAAAGTTTCATGGAGAAATAATACTTGAGGTAGGAGAAATTAGCAAAATACTGAAGGTATGTCATTTCGGTGACTAGGAATTTCTGTAGAAGCAAAGTTCTCACTTTAGGCTATCATTTCTCAAAGTTTGGAGTGGCAATGAGTTAATGGTGACCATAGAGGTGTTCTAGTGTCACATTAATTCATTTCTTGTGGTGTTTCATACATCAACACCATAATCATAGTGCACCTCAATTTGCTTTGTGCGAGCATGGAGCACAAGGTTCCTGACACTTACCAATGTTCTCTCACTGTCAATGAAGACGGTGGTGACAAAAGACTAACCAACACCCAAAGAAGGCTGGTCAACATCCAAATCAGCCAAAAGGCATCTGAGCCACACACACTCAACAATCATTGTGGAAGTTGCTCTATACTCAGCCTCACAACTAGAGATAGCCATAGTAGGCTGCTTCTTGCTTAAACAAGGTATGCATGAACTACCAAGCATGAAGCAAAGAACACTAGTACAGACATGAGTGTCATAGAAACCAACTCAATCTAAGTAAAAAAAATCATGTAAATATGGTAGATAAAACAATCCAAGTAGTTGGGTGTTAAGGTCCTATTGCCAAGGAAAAGAATCATGTATACACTTGTGCTGTGCCAAAATCACTCAAAATTGGTCCACTTGTCTTACCCGAAGTCACCCAATAGCACTCAAATGTATGTGCAAAAGGAAATGAAATGGAAGCTGAGTATGCATGCAAACCAATACCAACCCCAAAAGTTGACCCTCGCAATCACACTCTCTCACTTGCTTCTTTTACCCCCCCACATACACTTCCGATCCATTTCACTCTTGCACTCTCTTTCCTTTACCTCTCTTCCTCTCTTCCTCACTCACTCTCTATCACTCTTGCTTTTTCCCCTTGTCCCCTCTTGCAGCCACATATACACTCCTCAATATCTCCCCTCTACGCACACTTTATCACTCTCTCGTCAACTTTCCTTTCCTTTCCCTCTCTCACCCAGTTTATCCTCTTTCCCTCTTACTCTCATGCACACACTTATACACATACACTCTAGTAATGACTTTTCTCGCTCTTTATCTAGTACTCTCCCCCTCTCCCCTCGTCTCCCTTATTCATTTTCTCCTCTCACCCTTTCTTACATACCCACATTTGCATCCGCTCACACACTCCTTCATCCTCGTTCCCACTCTTCCCCACACTTTCTCTCACTCACGTACACACTCACATACATAGACACCCAAACACACACACTTATACATACATGTGCTCACACTCCCCCTTTTTTTCACTTTACATTTTTTCTCACACCCCCACTCTTTCTCACTTTCTCAGACACTCCCCTCACACTCACTCTCTTTTCTCATTCCTTTTCTCTTTTCCTCACTTTCTTTTTCACTCACTCTCACACACTTTTCTCACACGCTCTCACCTTCTCATGCCCTCTTTTACTCACGCACACACACTCATACATTTTTTTCTCCCTCTCTCATTCTTCCCCTCTTGCATATCTACACTCCCTTATACCTCCTTTCTTTCTCTCTCCAACCCCACTCTCTTTCCCTCTCTTTTCCCACTCCCTTTTGTTATGCCCTTTCTCTTTTGCACATACACACATACACTCATGCATACATCTACTTGCACAACCTCCCCCACTTACCCTCATACCACAAAGAATTCACCTTAAATTTTCCCATGCTCTCCTCTTCTATTACAAGCTTGCGAATAGATTCTTAATACGAGCACGATATCTAGGCAAAGAGAAATTTAAGAATAGATCCTTGATACTCACAATAATACTGATCACTAGATGGTATGCCTAAATTATTGGAACATCAAGCTTACACTATGCTTGAGGTGGATTTGATCTACATCTAAAGCTATCTCTTGGATTGTGTCAAAGGAATATCCATTGGAGAGTTCTTTTACTTATGCTCATTTATTGTATTTTTAAAAGATTTTTCATGGATCTTTTACCAGTGTAAAAGCCTAGAGCTTTACGCATGTAAAAATAGAAAGAGAGAGCCCAAATTCCATGAATTTGTGGTAGTTGAGTTGCAATCAATCAAGTAATCAATCATCGAAAAGTGGATCAAACTAGATCTTCACTTTTCCTAAATTATAGGAAAGTGAATTGACTCCCTCCAACAACTCTTACTGCCTTCATTTGAATTCAAAATCCACTTGTAGAAGTCATGGATCACTTCTAGAGTCTATCTAATGACTTTAAATTGCTTGTAAAATATGTTAATATGTGATCAATGTTTACTCATGATTGTATGCACATTTTGTAAGGCCCCCATTATGAGGAGAAGCCAAGCATGCATCACCCTATTGTTGGGAATCCCAACTTGCATGTTGGATGAAGGTCATATTGGACCATGTAAGGTATTGTAAGGAAATGGAGTTACCAGGGTCCCCAATTGTGGGGTCCAAGGCAATGGTGAGTAGCCTTGGTTGGGGGTCCAAGGGGGCCAGCGGGCCCCCTAACACGATGATAAAGGGAATAGGAATATTCCCTATCAGAGTCCAAAATCATTTATATTTGTTAGGTCGGTTTAATCGGCCTAAGCCGTGTATGGCAATTATGCGGGTGGTGGCTGCCCACGCTCTATCGCCCATGTATAGCCGTCCATAGAAGGCCACCCATGATCCTATATATACATGAATTTTACACTACCTGAGCCATCGAATTGAGCCATCATACCTCTAGCTTGTATTTCCCTATCTAGATTTGTCTAGACCACCATTTACGCTCTACCTTGAGAATGCATGGGTGGACAACACCATCATCTTTGTACTTGCTGTTAGTAGAAAATTGTTGAGATTCTCCTATATCTGTTATCTTCTCTGCTACTGCTCTTGTGTTATATTGCTGGGATTCAAAGTGATAAGCAATTGCGATATTTCACGATGGCTTATGATCTCATCATGGATGTGCAAACTCCAGGCATCAACATCTTTCTTGGACAACTCTTCAATCAAGAGGCCAATAATAGCATAAAGGAAGGTAACTCCTATCATGGTAATTCAACTAGTGCTCTATATGCAGATAAGAAGGATAAGAAGTTGAAAGGCAAGAAGAAGGAAGAAAATGAAGAGGAGACTTCCCAAGCCAACTTCGCAAGCAAGAGCAAGTGGAAAGGGAAGAAGAAAGGACCAAAGCATGACAAAGCCAAAGGTTAGAATGTTCAACCTTGTGCCATCTATGATAAGACCAACCACACCACTCAGAATTGCTGGTTCAATGGGAAGACCCAGAAAGGAAGTGGAAGAGGTGGATATGGCATCAATAGAGGAAGAGGTGGATACAACTTCAAAAATAACAATAGAGGCTATAATAGAAGGGACTCCAGTAATTTTTTAGAAGATCAACCACATGAAGACTGATTACTTCTTATGAATCTAAGCCACAAAGAAGGTAAAGAAGATGATCATTTGTTCTACATAGATTCAAGATGTTCAAATCATGTTGCAGGCAACATTGCTCCTCTATCTGATTTGGAAAGTCCAAAGCATAGACATGAAGTTCAAACAGGGGATGACACAAAGCACAATGTGGAGAAGATTGGTAATGTGAAACTTCCAATGGAAGGACAAACATTCCAAGTAAGGTTCTCTATGTACCCACTATCATTAAAAACCTAATAAGTGTAGGCCAAATAGTTGAAAAAGGCTTGCAAGTTAGGTTCACGCAACATGGAGCTTTTGTGGAAGATCTATGTCAAGGCTTCAAGAAGATAGCCAGAGGTGAAAAGCATGATAGGCTCTTTACTTTTGAAGTAGGAGAAACCAAGAACATAGCTCTATTCACTTTTGGGTCTCAAAACCTAAGTGAGCTTGAAGCGTGGCATAAGAGACTTGCTCATGTGAATGAAAGAACCTTGAAGGATATATGCAAGGATCAAAGTGTTCTTGGACTGCCAAACATATCAAAGCAACACATGATCAACAGGTGTGATGCATATCAGATTGGAAAGGCACAAAGACAACCATTCAACCACAAAGACTACATCCACAACAACTTATTGGACTTAGTATATACAAATGTATGGGGACCAAGTCAAGAACCTTCATTGGTAGGATCACGGTATCATATCTCATTTATTGATGAACATAGTAGATGGACTATTCTATACTTCATCAAAAGTAAGAATGAAGTGTTTGATTGCTTCAAAAAGTATCTAGCACATGTGGAGAATCATACAAGTAGATCACGCAAGAAGCTCAGATATGATGGAGGGGGAGAATACTTCTCCAAAGATTTTGATGAGTTCTTGCAGGACAAATATATGAAAAGGGAAGTGACTACCAGGTACTCTCCTCAACTAAATGGAATTGCAAAGAGAAGAAACAAGACATTGGTCTGATTAGCTAGAGCAATGCTTGAAGAGAAGAAGTTCCCACATTATCTATGGGCAAAGGCTATTTCAACTACTGTGTACCTTGTCAATAGACTACCATCCAAATCACTTCAAGGTATGACTCCTTATGAAGCATGGCATGGAAGAAAACCTAGTCTTGGACATTGCAAGGTGTTTGGTTGTTTAGCTTATGTTCATGTACCATCACAAATAAGAGGTAAGCTAGATGAAAGGGCAACAAAGGTAGTGTTTATTGGCTATGAATAAACTTAGATGGGTTACATGTTCTATAATCTTTCAACCAAGCAATTCACTACAAGTAGAGATGTTGTATTTGAAGAACACAGGTCTTGGTATGATGAAGACAAACAAAAGGTAACTCTACCATATGATCTTGATTTTGATTCTCATCAATTAGGAAGCAAGCATGATACACAGGTCCAAGATCCAAGAAGTGGTACAAATGATGAACAGGATGAAAGAGAAAAGGATTACAAATTATGGAAGTCAAGAGGCAAAGCAAAGGTGCAAGAGGTTCGAGAATGCTCCAAACAAGCACCTAGAAGATTAGCAAGAGAGAAGAAACAACCAGAAAGGTATGGATATGATTCCACACTTGTTACAAAGAATTCAATCTACTTGGAAAAAGATTCAATTTCAAAAGAACTATCAACCTATGAAGAGGGAAAGGGAAACCCGAATTGGGAAAAGGCCATATATGCATTGAAGAAGATGGACACTTGGGGTTTGGTTCTAATGTCACCAAATCAAAAGGTAATTATTGCTCTCTCTATAGAGCACGAAGTTGGATGAGCAATGGCTCATTCAAAAGATTTTAGTGCCTAGTTTATGCCTGTAAATGTTCATAGCATTTGGTTTAGTACATTGGGAGAAATCTCAGTTTTTTTGTCTCTATTCTTGAAAAATAGGAGGCACCATCGTTGAGTATTTGGTTCACTCCAATAGCATATTTTGCTTATTCCTTATACTCTTGTGCATTATATACACTCAACCCTATGTGTATCACTACCATAAAAGGATTTTTTCTAATTGTGATCACGCTGGTCGCTATGAGCATTTGAAGTTCATTGTCTCATCCATAGATAGTAAGTTTTTTGAGCTAGTCGATCCGCAAACCTATCTGTTTTGTATCGGTTCTTTCTTGTTGATGCTCCAAAGTACATAGTACATTTTATTGCACTTATCGCATGCCTATAAGGTCTATTTGAGTCTCCATAAGCTCAAGGGCTAGTCTTGTGCCGGTTGGCTGGACCAAACTTCGTCACTTCACAACTCACTTTTCTACCTCCTACAAGCTTCTCCAAGTTCTTTCATAAATCACTTTGCCGCAACAAATTTATATTTGAGTAGGAGCACTAGAACAAACTGCTGTTAATGAAGGTCCCACAAGACCAACCTTAGAACAAGGCTTCAATAGGGAAAGGCTATGCAAAATGATAGAAGATTTGAAAGGCGAATCCATGGTTTAATAGATCAGCTTCAGTTTCAGGTTGAGGAAGCGAGATACGAGTAAATCATTGGGTTCCGGGTAGAATTAAGTGCATTGAAGGAATAAAAGTTGTTAGAAATAAGAACCTATAAAGGTAGACAATTGAGGATAAATTGCGGTAAATGCTTCCAACATTGAAGCAACACCATCATAAGGCTCATCTATCACTCCAGCATCTATGCTGTAAAGGCAATGACCATGGACCGCATGTCCAGGGGAAATGAACATGCCATTCATCTAGCCTTTATGAAATCTTCTCGAGGCATGTTCACAAATGTAGCATGTTCTTCTAAAGAAAAAGAACAAACAAAGGCCAACATATGGAAGATCAACGTGAGTATTGAAGCTTTTCCCGACATAACCATAAGTCAGCATTAGACCAAACACTTTGCTACACAATAACATCAACAACGTCGATGGTAGTGTAAACAAGAATATTCTCCACAGTGCGTTTAGCTAAGTAAGGAACATTTCCATGCAAGAACAAATTACATGAGGGTGATGAATATATACAGAATAGACTTTACCGTTAAACGACTCACAACCAATTCCCAATGCGTAGGCATAAAAATGTCGACCCCAATGGAGATATTTCACCTGGTCGAAATGGGCATTCTCCTTGCATAAATGAATCGAACACACCTTAGTGCTTGTAGAATCTTCCTTCTTCCTGTCTATTCTCCCTTTCTCTTGTGAAGTTCCATCTTTAATGAAGGAGATCTAGATGGATGGGACTACCCTTTTGCTTCAACTCTCTTCAAGGTGTCCACCTCTACTTCCCGTATCATCCACTACAGCTGTCTCCCTCCTGAACTCCCTAGATCCCATTCACCTGTAAAGTGCTAAGGTTGTCGACACCTTTCTTTCGGATCCTCGAGACTCGTTCCTGTTCTTCTCCCCCCCAAAATCATCAGTCACTTCAAGATACTCTACTACACACCTGTCGAACGGAAACAGAACTGCTATTCTCCATCCTCTGCCTGAGTGCACTCCAAAGGGTCTCTTGCTTTAAGGTCCGTAGATGCCATGATTCATTGCATGTGCAGAAGATGTTCCCAGGTCCTCCTTCCCTCCTTTGACACTTCCTGCCTAAAAATAAGAAGCCCCTAGCACAGAGCAAAACAAGACCAACAGGGAATAGGGCAGCCCAAAAGACAACCACCGTAGCCCCTTCACAGACTCCCTTTTGAAGAACTTCCCCCATCCTTGTCTACAACTCCTCAAAAAAGGCACCCTACCGATTTGTGCGTGCCATCGACGAAGAGAGAAAAACTTGAAATAAATGGATTTACTGAAGCATCTGTAGAGCTTTAATGTGCTCAAATCTACTAGGTCCGTTCTCTATATTTGATGATGCTGCCAAGATTGTTTCCTCGACAGCAATGCCAAGACCGTTGCTATGTGCTCCTACCATCAATATCTAGGATAGACTCTCTAAATTTCATCACCAAAAATGTGGGAGCAAAACTAAAAAATCCCTTTAAAGTTGTCATGCTGATCAAGCTGCTTGAAAATGCCATTACTGCCAACCCCTTGAAAGCTAGCACCAAAGAAAACCAGAGTCGATGAAAACTATGATGAATATGGACAAAGGGGTGGTTCTCTACAAAAGAGCTTTTGCCCAATTTCTTTTCTGCAGGTGACCTTCTCCCACCTTGAATGATAGCTTTGCATTTAGAAAAGAAGGGTGAGTCAGGATCTAGAGGCCATTGAAGCTCAAAATAAGCTGATGATAAAAAATACTCGTTGAAGTCATCATAGTTGCACCATTTTGAATGAGGGACCTTTTTGCCTCCATATCCATGATTTGCACTAGCTTTCTTTTCCACTGACTTGTATATCACTAAAATGACTCTGTTTTAGAAATGATGATCCACGATCAACTTCAGCTTCCAGTTCTACTTATTCTAGATGAATTCAAAATGATGAGGAGTTCATATGCCATCCTATGAAAGATGTAGCACATACATTCAGGCAAAAATCAAACATTTGCTGCTTCACCCCAAACCAAAAGATACAGAGATGCTAGCAGAAGCTTTGTCTGGTTACCCCCATGACTTTGATAAAATGGTGGCTTCTCTTCACCAGTCCGTTGATTTCCATCTTCCATCTTTGTAATATGAATAGAGGTGTGATTGGGCACTCGCGAGAAACAACACAAAATGTTCTCGTTGGTTGCTTGCATTGTCTATCTGAAATCCAAAAATATATTCAAGTAGATCAAATACATCAACGCGTCTGTAGTGTGGAAACTCAAAATCATTAGGTAAATTCTTGACATAAACATCCAATAAATCTTCACCATCCCAAGAGTTCATTGCTGCCAAAAGCTCTGGAGTGTCTCAATTTCCATCAGCTATTCCAAGAGCTTCCAAAAGAAAAATACTATAAGCCTTAATTTGTTCAATCTTTACAACATCTGCTTCCAGTATCCTTCTGAAATATGTAGTTATGGCATCCGAAGGGAGGGAATCATCAACACCCTTCATGGATTTGAGAGCCAAACTTCCCAAAGCTAACCCCCCCTCGTTTCGTATCTTGAAAATACACACAAGTATTTAAGACACCAACGTAACAACTTTCAGCAAGAATAAAAGCGTTTTAGTGCATAGAGATCAACAGTTTCCATAGCTAACATTGGGTACCACTTAACTAGTGAAAGATGCACTCAATTACCTACCAATGCTTGACATATGGACAATGTACAAACTTGATCATCTAAGAGACAACAAATTGAATATCAAGCTGAATTATGTATAAGTAAATCAAGCATCCAACAGTAGAGAAAAACATCAAATACATCTCCAATATCATGAAGAATTAACCATATACCTATTTCCATAGCACTCACAATAGGTTTGCAGTCTTCAAGGCCAAAATGCTACAATAATGTGTCAATATATTTTGTTTGACACAAAGCTATTCCTCCATTAAATTGCATAAACTACATGCCCAAATAGTGATGCAAATGCCCCAAATCAAAAACTCAAAAGAGGAATGCAAATCAACCTTAAATTTAGCAATATGCTTCTCATTATGGCCAATGACCATCATATCACCAACATATACAACAATGATTAGAAGTACATCATCTACACACTTAACATATAAGGTACTCTCAATTGGATTGTTCTCAAATCATGTGGTAGCAAGTAGGCATGTATCTTCTCATACCAAGCATGTGGTGCTTGGTTCAAACCATATAATGCCTTTTCCAATATGCACACCTTGTTTTCATGCCCTTTTTGTATAAAATCATGGGGCTAAATTACATACACTTCTTCATGTAAATCACCATTCAAGAATGCAGTTTCAATGTCCAATTGATGTACATTCCAACCATCATGAGCTGCAAGTGCATAGATGCTAAAAAACGTGGTCACTCGCCATGTGGGATTAAAGGCCTAATCGAAATCAATGCTTCTTTCTTGAGCATAACCTTTTGAAACAAGCCTAGCCTTATACCTATCAAACTGTTCCATCAGGCTTATGTTTCAACTTGTATACCCATTTAATGACAATGGCCTTTATTCCCGAATGCAAATCATATAAAGACCATGTACTATTCCTCATAGTAGCATCATATTTTGATTGCATAATAGCCATTCAATTTTTTGAATTTTGTGCTTCATCAAAAGAAACAAGCTCATTCTCATCACAATGACTAGGAACAACCATTCCATGACATTTTGATGCAAAGGAGACACTATAAGAGCCTAAATGAGTACGATATGATAAAGATGCATCTAATTTGCTATCTATTAAAGTTTGCACCAAACATTTCGGCATAGTTTTCAGTCTTCTATGTCAGCTCTCTCATCAAGAAGTGCATATGTACATCTGTATAAAAAATGGAATGATATGCATCATCACTTCAAATATGTAAAGGCTTAGAAATTACCTCATTTGGACTAGCACTTGAATGTCCATATGTAAAAAGAGGCAACAAAGTTTCATACACATCCTTTGAGCTAACAGAGTCTCCTTGGTACATGAAAATAAGGGTTGAATTGCAACTTCCACAAAAACAATAGAAGGGCTAACCAAAATGCATTTAGTATGTGGATGATATAGACAATAGCCTTTGATTTTAGAATTGCACCCAACAAAAATACATTTCATTGCTTTATCATTAAGTTTTCTGTGTTGTTATTCATGGTCTAATGCATATGCCAAAAACCAAAGACATGTAGATGTGAAAAAAATGGCTCACGACCATGCCAAGCCTTATATGGAGTGATCAATTGCATTGCTCTGGTGGGACACCTATTAAGTGCATATGTTGCACACATAACAACTTGAAGCCAAACGCTATGTGATAAAGTTTGAATTTTGAACATACATGTTATTGTTTCTATGAGAGACCTATTCTTTCTTTCAGCAACTCCATTTGGTTGAGGTTTATATGACACTATGCATTGATGTTTTATCCCACGCTTATTGAGAAATGCATTAAAATCAAAAGACATGTATTCTTCTTCATGATTAGAATAGAGGGTGCCTAATTTCCATGTTGATAGATTTTCAACCATAACGAAGAATTTTGTAAAGCACATAAACACTTCAAACTTTGATTTCAATGGATACACCCATGCATGCCTAGAAAATTGATGAATAAAATTCACGAAGTATAGGTAATTCCGAAATGAAGGTGTCTGCATAGGACCACATACATCATTATGACATACCTCTTTTGATTTTTGCAAAACCTTATAGCACTTGCAAAACGTTTTATGATTTTTTGTTTTCATCTCATCATTTTTTTCTTTGACTGTCCAAAATTAGTAAATTTTTTATTACAAGTAAATGAGCTCCATTTACCTTTGACCTTCTAACTAGCTAAGAAATCTTGATTTAGAACATGCATAATTAACCTATTCTGCATGAACTAATCTTCCTGCAAAAAGATAGAGACTAAATCCTCAAAAGACAAGGCATTTGGATTGTTTTTCATCATCAATCAAAGAGTAGAAGCAAAACTTTGATATGAATCTGGATGACCATTAAGAATAGTTTGCATAACTAAACTATTTGGCGAGATTTCATTAGCAGCAATCAATTGCTCCAAATCTTTGATCTTTTTTAGAAAATCATCCATAAAATCTCCTTCATACATATGCTCACTCTCCAACTAGTTTTAGAGGTAAGCAACATGAGCCTCATCTCTAGCTTGGTATCATCTAGTAAGAGTATCCCAAGCATCTTTTGCTATCTTGCAAGATCTATAGAAGGGATGATGGGACATTTGATTGATAATGGCATGTGCCCATGCGTGTCTGCCATCCCAAAAATGTTGCTCTACAATATGTGCAACATGAGCCACAACACATCCAAGAAACTAAAGATCATCATCATCAATGCCATCTCCATCGCCTTCAATAACTATATTTGTAAGTGTAGTGGAGTATTTTTCAACACCTTGCACAATATTTGTGAAGAGATGGATAGGTATGTGCTTGAAGATGAAGAGGTGTTGCAAAATCCTTGATCTACACCAGCCAAATGAACTCCAGGAGTATGTGGTGGGCCCTTTTAGCTTTCCAATGGATGTATTAGACACCCTATGTACCTTGGAAGATCACTCTAGAAAAGATAGATCAAAACAGATAAGTTGGAGTTAGCTTAGAGGTGAAGAACTTGCTATTTTGGTTCATACACCTGTCCAGTGTTTTGCATAATTCTCTAAGCATAGCAACAATTAGCTTAATTCCTCTTAGGGAAGTCTAGTTAACGTAAAGAGCTAACTTTCAAGAGTAATCTCATAAAAAATAATGAACCACACACTGAGAAAGATGTTTAACAAGTGATGATATCATCCCGATTTTCACGGGCTGCTACAATAATGAGACCAGTGAGCAGAAAAATGACCTTAACTCCAGATTTAAGAATCCAATGATTATGAAAATTTGTATGCTTATACTAGACAGTATGCTAAATCCAACAAACTTTAAATCATTGAATTTGGCAGTACAGACTGAGAAACAGCTCTGACAAGATGAGTAAAAAAGTCGGGTACCTGACAGAGAAGTGAAAATGAACAGACACTGTTGACTTCAACTGAACATAACTGAAGATTGAAACACCCAAATGAAATGAAAATTGGTGAGCATATAGTAGACGTATAGAGATAACTTTACCAAGTTAAATCACTGAAAATGATCCACCAAGCTCAGAGAAACCATCTCTGCAATCTGACTAAGAAAATTGAGAGATATGGGAGTGAGTAGTACACTTCACAAGAACATGGAAATATGAACTCAAATGATCATGAAAAATGAAAGTATATTGCTTTTACAATACAATGGACTTACTGATACATATGTGTGCCTTGGAATCACACCTTGATATGGCATAAAGCTTAGCTCTTGGAGGTCTTCACATAGGTCTCTCTAACCATGACTAAAACTACCATCTATTTATAGTTGAGCTTGGGAGGCTAACTTCCCTCAATCACTCTCCAATCAATTAGTGATTGATTTGATTATCTACCTACCACAATCACGAATTCATGGCTCCTCTTTCCCTTTTTGATCAAGTGGACTCAACCACTTAAGATTCTTTCACTTTTACATTAAGTAAAGTCTTCAAAAGTTACAAGAGGTAGTTCACAAGTGAACTTTACATAGTCTTCATTTTAAGGCTTCCTCTATGACTTTGTGGGACTCAAGCCAATACTTAGGCTTGTCATAGACTTGCTCCAACAGCTCCCCCTCAAGCCAAGTATGCTTAAGGTCTTCAATCTTCCAAGATTACCTGCAAACCAATCATGGCTTTGAACTTGCAGAGCTTTGTACCATCCAATGCTTTGGTTAGAATATCTGCACATTGTTGATGAGTGGACACATATGATATTTGAATCTCTTTGCTTAGAACTTTCTCTCTTACATAGTGATAATGAACTTCAATATGTTTAGTCCTTGCATGAAAAATAGGATTAGCAGCCAAATGAATAGAACTCATATTATCACCATAAATAGTTGGAGTTCCAAACTCCAATCCAGGATCTTTGAATAATGTCTTCATCCACATAGCTTCTTGTGTAGCTATGGCAAGACCTCTATATTCAGCTTCAGTAGAAGAGAGAGCAATTGTGGGTTGCTTCTTGGATGACCATGAAATAAGCTTTGAACCTGCAAAGGTAAGATAACCTGAAGTGCTCCTTCTATCTTCCTTGGAGCCAGCCCAATCTGCATCAAAAAATAGCTTCAAACCTAAATCAGGTACATAAGGATAATAAAGTCGTACTTTGAGATACTTGAGAATCCTTTTGGCAGCATCCATGTGTGGTTTCCTTGGTGTGTGCATAAATTGACTTAGCACACTCACACTGTAACATATATCTACTCTTGTCAATGTGGCATAGTTGAGACTACCCACTAGACTTTGATATGATGTGATGTCCTCTATGAGTTCACCTTCATGTGAGCTCAATTTGTGATTGACCTCCATTGGAGTACCTGCAATCTTACAATCTTGCATCTTGAATTTTGCCAACATGTCCTTAATGTACTTTCTTTGAGTGAGAAACAAACCATGATCTTTGTAGACAACTTCCAAACCTAGGAAGTAGGTAAGTGAACCCAAATCACTTATCTTGAACTCTTCTCTCATCTGATCTTTGATCTTCTTCATACCATCTGCATCATTTCCTGTCAATATAATATCATCTACATATAGGTAGATGATCTCAGAATTACTCTTTTTAATAAAGAGTGAAGGATCTGCCTTGCTTGGCTGAAAGCCTTTGTCCTGCAAGAATGAAACAAGTCTGAAATTCCAAGCTCTTGGAGCTTGCTTGAGACCATACAATGCTTTGTTAAGTTTACACACATAATCAGGATAAACTTGATTCTCAAAACCAGGTGGTTGTGCCATATATACCTCTTCTGTTATCCAACCATTCAAGAATGCATTCTTTACATCTAGTTGAAGTATCTTCCAATTCTTGGAAGAGGCAATACTAAGCAAAACCCTAATAGTAGGCATCTTTGCCACAGGAGAGAAGGTCTCCTCATAATCAATTCCCTGAGTTTGTGCAAAGCCTTTTGCTACAAGCCTTGCCTTATACCTATTAATGGAACCATCAAAATTCTTCTTGAGTTTATAGACCCATCTTGAGCCTCTTGGGCACCAAATCCCAAGTGTTGTTTTCCTCAAGTGCTTCAATCTCTTCCTTCATTGCATGCTTCCATTCTGTTTTTGCTTTGGCCTCTTCCAATGATGATGGCTCCTCTTGGTTTATGTCCTGTGCTATGTAGATAGAATGTTTAGTTACTAATGAGGTGTTAAACCCATACCTTTCTGGTTTTTTCTTTTCCCTCATAGATCTTCTTAGTCCATGATGTGATGATTCTGCCTCATGTCCAAGTTCCTGCAATTTTGCTTTACGTTTAGACTTCCATGCTTTGATCTTTTCCATCTGAGATTCTTCATCATCCTCCGAGGTGTCTTGTTCTTCAATCTTTGGTTGTTCTCTAGCAAGCTTTGGAAAATCTTCTTCAAGATCATATGGTAAATTGACCTTCCTGCATGAATCTTCATACCATGAATTGTTTTCATCAAAAACTACATTTCTGCTTACTAAGAATCCTTTGTTGGTAGGGTTGTATAACATGTAGCCCTTTTGATTGTTGTCATATCCAATAAATACACGCCTTTCTGCCTTTGGATCCATCTTGCCTCTAACTTGTGAAGGAACATGAGCAAAAGCAATACATCCAAAAATTTTACAATGATCTAAGCTTGGTCTTCTTCCATTCCAAGCCTCATATAGAGTCATCCCATCAAGGGATTTTGAAGGCAACTTGTTAATCAAGTAAGGGGCTGTAGATACAGCCTCAACCCAAAGATAATTAGGCAAATGCTTTTCATTTAACATGGACCTTGCAGCTTCAACAATTGTCCTATTCCTCCTTTCTGCCACTCCATTTTGCTCAAGAGTGTCCCTTGTAGTTACCTCTCTTTTGATTCCTCTTTCTTGAAGAAAAGAATCAAACTCATGGGAGAAATATTCTCCCCCTCCATCTGACCTTAGCCTTTTTAGAGATTTACCTGTTTGATTCTCCACAAGAGCCAAATATATTTTGAAACATGAAAAAACTTCATCTTTGCGTTTCATAAAGAATAGGATAGTCCATCTGCTACAATCATCAATAAAGGAGAGATAATACCTTGATCTAGATATTGAAGCTTCCTTGCTAGGTCCCCATACATCTGTATGAACCAACTCTAAGATATCTCCATGTATATAACCTTTCTTCATGACTGGTAACCTGTGAGACTTTCCGAATTGACATGCACTACACTTATAAATCATATGTTGTTTTGACAAGTTAGGAAGTCCAAGTACCCTTTGGTCCCTGGAAATTTGCTTTAATGACCTTTCACCAATATGTGCTAACCTTTTGTGCCATACTTCCAATTCTGTGAGTGTCTGACTACCATAATTAAAGAGAGCAATTTTTTTAGTGTCTTGTAATTCAAATGTGAACAATCTTCCTGTCTTTTCACCTTTTGCAATTCTTCTGAATCCTTGACTTGGATCTTCAACAAATGCTCCTACTTTTGTGAACCTGACTTGCAACCCTTTCTCTACTATCTGCCCAACACTTATCAATTTCTTTGTAATGGTAGGGACATAGAGTACCTTACTGAGTAGGTTGATGTTTCCATCAGGTGCTTTGACATTGCCTATTTTCTCCACAAGATGTCTTGTATCATCTCCTGTTTGTACCTCATGCTTATTCCTTGGATCTTATAAATCTGATAGGAGTGTCACATTTCCTGCCACATGATTTGAACAACCTGAATCTATGTAGAAAACATGCTCATTAGATATACCTTGTGGCATAGCCATGTTCATGATCAATAATGAATCCTCTTTGTTTGAGTCTTCTGTGTAGTTATTGAAGTCTCTCCTTCCTTTGTAGCCTCTTTGATAGTTTGAATGATTGTAGTTGTTGTAGTTGACATGATAATTGTTGAACCTTCCTCTTGAGTAGCCATAACTTCCTCTATTGTATCCTCTACCTCTGTGATCCTTGGAATTCCTAAAGCAATTTTTAGTTGTATGATTAGTTAATCCACAAATAGAACATGAGTTGGAGTCTTGGGATCTCCCCCTGCCTTGTCTACCTCCTCTTCCTCTACCTCTGCCATGTCTTCCTCTATCTGCATAGTTAGCTTGATATGTACCTGCTTCATCATCCACTTTCTTTGCCTTTCCTTTGTTATCTTTTGACTTGCTTTTATCAGTGTATAAAGCTGAAGATTGATTACCTTTAGAGCTTTCTCCATTTTTGATAAGCTTTTCCTCTTGAGTAAGTAGTTGTCCAATCAGTGTATTGAAATCAGGTACATGCATGTCCATGTACAAATCCATAGCTGTGGTGAATGCTTCCCACTTGTCATCTGCCTTCAAGCCATTGATGACCTGCCTTACAATTTGCTCTTCATCTATTACCTCTCCAATGCTTCCCAACTAATCTCCTATGTCCTTGAGCTTTGTGACAAAATCAGTCACATTTTGTTTGGGAGCCTTCTTGAGAGTTGTGAAATCCAGCCATAGTTGATGCTTCTTAGCTTTAGTACTTGAAGAGAAGAAAGCTTCAAGTGCATCCCACACTTCCTGAGATGTCTTACAACTTCTAATGTGAGGCAACAAAAAATCTGAGATAGATTTGAGGAGATAAGACCTTGCAAGTGCATCCTTGGAGCACCATGTGCTCAATCTTTCTTGCTCTTCTTGTGTTGGTTGACTTTTGTTCCTAAAACTTGGCATAACTTCATCTTCAGCCACATAACCATATAAACTTCTACCTTGGAGATAAGCTTCCATTCTTAATGACCAATCTGAGTAGTTACCTCTGTCCAATTTGTCAATTGATGAAGGAAATCCATCTGCCATGTTGTCCAACCTTGCTCTGATACCACTGTGAAGAGATGGATAGGTATGTGCTTGAAGATGAAGAGGTGTTGCAAAATCCTTGATCTACACCAGCCAAATGAACTCCAGGAGTATGTGGTGGGCCCTTTTATCTTGCCAATGGATGTATTAGCACCCTATGTACCTTGGAAGATCAATCTCAAAAAGATAGATCAAAACAGATAAGTTGGAGTTAGCTCAGAGGTGAAGAACTTGCTATTTTGGTTCATATACCTGTCCAGTGTTTTCCATAATTCCCTGAGCACAGTAGCAATTAGCTTAATTCCTCTTGGGGAAGTCTAGTTAACTTAAAGATCTAACTTTCAAGAGTAATATCATAAAAAATAATGAACCACACACTGAGAAAGATGTTTAACAAGTGATGACATCATCCCGATTTTCACGGGCTGCTACAGTAATGAAACCAGTGAGCAGAAAAATGACCCTAACTCCAGATTTAAGAATCCAATGATTATGAAAATGTTTATGCTTATACTAGACAGTATGCTGAATCCAACAAGCTTTAAATACTTGAATTTGGGTAAGTACACACTACGAAACAACTCTGACAAGATGAGTAAAAAAGTCGGGTACCTGATAGAGAAGTGAAAATGAACAGACACTGTTGACTTCAACTAAACATAACTGAAGATTGAAACACCCAAATGAAATGAAAATTGGTGAGCATATAGTAGACATATAGAGATAACTTTACCAAGTTAAATACCTGCAAATGATGCACCAAGCTTAGAGAAACCATCTCTGCAATCTGACTGAGAAAACTGATAGATATGCCAGTGAGTAGTACACTTCACAAGAACATGGAAATATGAACTCAAATGATCATGAAAAATGAAAGTATATTGCTTGTACAATACAATGGACTTACTGATACATATGTGTGCCTTGGAATCACACCTTGATATGGCATAAAGCTCAGCTCTTGGAGGTCTTCATAGGTCTCTCTAACCACGACTAAAACTACCATCTATTTATAGTTGAGCTTGGGAGGCTAACTTCCCTCAATCACTCTCCAATCAATTAGTGATTGATTTGATTCTCTACCTAGCAAAAATCACGAATTCGTGGCTCCTCTTTCCCTTTTTGATCAAGTGGACTCAACCACTTAAGATTCTTTCACTTTTACATTAAGTAAAGTCTTCAAAAGTTACAAGAGGTAGTTCACAAGTGAACTTTACATAGTCTTCATTTTAAGGCTTCTTCTATGACTTTGTGGGACTCAAGCCAATACTTAGGCTTGTCATAGACTTGCTCCAACAATATTCAACAACCCTTTTGCTATCAATACATGACACATCATGTATGCCCACAATGGTTAATTAGTACCATCCAACTTATCCTCAACAACCAACATATAGAATACATCATTACTTTCAACCATGGCTAGTGATTAAATACCTTGATGAAGAAAATTGAATATACTCAAAAAGTTGAGCATAAATATCTCATCGAGCTTTACTAAAAATTGTAGTAGACTTCGAAGGCTTGTATTGGAGAACCAAAACCTATATATATCTATGGGACAAAAGGATGAAATTTCTTTCAGAGTTGCTGTGATAGTGCATTTAGAGGCTAAAACGAGCTCAAATCAAAATTTTTATGCAACAAAACAAAATAGTTTTGAACTCCTAATCGCTTCGAGTACCAAATGAATGTACAAAGATATGTGATCCATTAGGTTATAGGCATATATGCAATCCGGGAAAAGAAAAACCTCCTAAAGAGGAAAAAAATGTCGAAGGTCCTAAGTGTGTTCATACACATCACTACCAAAATATATTGATACATGCTTTCCCCGAATGATAACTCACATGACTTCTAGTATAGATGAATGATTACTCACATGTCTTCTAGAATCGATGAGTCACTTTTACTTCTTGATTCTTCACTGTTAGAATCACTATCAGAGAATGAACTTTCTTTATCCACGATTGTTTCATACATGTGATCATCCTTCTTTCTATCCTTCAAATCATAATTAACTAATTTTGTTTTGTCATTTGGTTCGACAACAAGAAGGCCCAAATTTTTATCTATTTTCACTGCCATTAACCATGTGCATCCTAATATGATGGGGTTAGCCATCCCCATTGGTTGCAATCACATACATATCCAAGGAAACTTCTATATCACACACTATAATGGTTAAATTTTCAATGACATGATCACATTTAATTACATTATTATTCACCATTCCAAAATTTTCACTTGCCTTTGGTCACCTTGAACCATTGTGATGGGTGGAATTGTTGCTTACAATTGTTGTTGTTGTTGTGTAGGTGCATCTTGTCCTTGTACATGTTCTTGGGTCTCCTTATAGGGTATATATCCCTAGGCTCCTTCAAGGGTGAGGGCAATTATACATACCATGACCATGTTCATTACAATTAGAGCATATCTTGTACTTACCATATCTCATAATAAATGCTTCATGTACTAGTTCTTGGGTCTCTCTTGGCTCTTGTGATAGGTTTTTATACCATATTCTTGCCTTGTCCTTTAGAACCAATGGGAAATCCCTTAGCTTGATAGTTTCTTGATCCCTTCCTTAAATGAGGTATGCCATTTTCAAGTTTTCCAAAAACTCCACAACATCCTCATTGGGTCTGTTGGAGTTCGAGGTCTACCAAAGCACATGCACAACACAAGGAAGAAGAAGAAGCTTGGAGCACAATGCACAATACTGAATGTATTAGCACTAGAATGTACAAAGATAAGTAACCCATTAGGGCAATAGGAGTATATCCGAATCGGGGGAAAAAAACCTCCTAAAGAGGGAAAAAAGTGCCCTGGTGGTCCTAGTGTATTCACACATATCACTACCTAAATATATCAACAAATCCCCCCTGGGAGTGATGCAATGAACAAGGAGCTGGCACTCATGTATAAGGAAGTGCCAAGCTATGTGGAATCAATCCACAAAAGGAAGTAAGCCCAAAGCTTTGCGAAAAGCTTCAAACTTCTACTAGGCAGAACCTTTGTGAAAAGGTCTATAGTGTTCTCATACGTGGGCACAGATGCCAAGCTGATCTCTCCAGTAGAGAACCTCTCCCTAACATAATAATAATGCACCTCAATGTGCTTAGTGCGAGCATGGGACACAGGGTTCTTTACAACTGCCATGTGCTCTCATTGTCAGTGAAGATGGTAGTGGCAGAAGACTGGCCAACACCTAAATCAGTCATAAGGCATGTGAGCCACACCTAAATCAGTCATAAGGCATGTTAGGGAGAGGTTCATAGAGAACCTCTCCCTAACATAATAATAATAATGCACCTCAATGTGCTTAGTGCGAGCATGGGACACAGGGTTCTTTACAACTGCCATGTGCTCTCATTGTCAGTGAAGATGGTAGTGGCAGAAGACTGGCCAACACCTAAATCAGTCATAAGGCATGTGAGCCACACACACTCAACAATCTCTGTGAAATCTGCCCTGTACTCAACCTCACAACTGGAAGTGGCCACAATAGGTAGCTTCTTGCTCAACCAAGATATGCATGAGCTACCAAGCATGAAGCAAAAACCACTAGTGGACACACGAGTGTCATAGCAACTAGCCCAATTAGAGTTAGAAAAAACATGTAAATTTGGTAGTAGTGATCCCCCCTTGGGATAAAACAATCCAAGTAGTTGGGTACCACTCAAGCAATGAATGATGCACTTAATTGCCTGTCAATACGTGACACTTGGGCAATGCATAAATCTGCTCATATGAGAGACAACAACCTCAATATCTGGCCGAGAAATGCATAAATAAATTAATCATCCAATAGCCTGATGATAGAGAATAACATCAAATGCATCTCCAGCATCATGAAGACTCAATCGTAAACCTGTCTTCATAGGAGTGACAATAGGTTTGCAATCTTCAAGGCAAAAATGCTGCAATAATGTGTCAATATATTTTGTTTGACACAGACCTATTCCACCACAACTTGCATAAACCGGATGCCTAAATAATGATGCAAATGCCCCAAATCTAACATCTCAAATGAGGCATGCAGATTAGCCTTAAAATCAATAATATGCTTCTCATGAGGACCAATGGGCAGCATGTCATCAATATACACAACAATGATCAGAAGCACATCATTAGCATGCTTAACATATAAGGTGCTTTCAGTTAGACTGTTCTCAAAACCATGTTCAATCACATAGGCATGTATCATTTCATACCAAGTACTCATCTTAACTAAGTGTGTATGTCAATTATGCTCTGGTACCAAGTGTTGGAATTTGGGGCCCCAGGATCGTTCCAAACTAAAACCTTTTGAGCATACACAACTTAATTAACCAAGATGATATGTGAGATAGAGAAAGATAGAGATCTTGAGACAAGATTAGAGAACGTAAGCTGGATGCTTACTCATTAAAAAATAAATGTCCAAATTACAACATGAGAGTACTACTCAACCATATAAAGTGGTGCACTCACTAATGGAAGAATATCCAAGAAGATAATGATACAAAATTTAGATTATGTTGAAATAATCTAAGTGTGTGAAGTGAATGAGTAATGAAGCTAACCTTATTCTCACAAAATAGTGTAACAAAATTGTAAATCAACCAACCCTAATTTTGAGATTAGGGTAGAGAAACCCTAAAAACAAAATATAAGGTTAAGTCACAAAAGATAGTTACCACCACCTTGTAGAAGACTTCTTCCTCCAAGAGAGTAGCCTCTTCTTCACCAAAACTCCACCTCCTCAAGAGTGTGTGAACACTCTCTCTTCGAGAAGACCTTCAAAATCTAGCTTGAAATCTTTGAGTGAGTGATTTGAACAATGAGCATTGCTCTCCTTATATAGCTTTGAATACCCCATGAAAAAGCATAATGAAAAACTTTCAATAAAGCTTCGATCTCCACATTAAAGTAAGATCACTAATTCGGTGTTGATGAAAAACTACGAAAAAACGTCCGCTTTTGTTTCATTAAGAAAAACGCATTCGTTGCCGCTGCTCAGATTCGAACCCGAGTGGGTTAAAGAAGCTTTATGAATTGTTTGAGCTAGACCACAACGCCCGTCAGCTTTTGTTGTACAGTAAGTCTATAAAAAGAAACTAATATATGTATGCCCGCTTGAGACTTGAAGATGGAACTACTTGTTGGACCATGACATTGACTCCAACAAACATATGGAATATATAACTGCCTTTAGCCATGGCCACTAACTAAAATTCCCTAATGCAAAAAAGTGATTGTATCTAAAAGAGTTGAACAAAAGTACCCTTATGAGTTCTGTGAAACCTGTAGTAGACTTCGCGACGCTTATACTAGAGAATTGAAAATATATATGGTTGGCACAAAAAGACAAAATTGCCTACAGAAGCACTACGATAGTGCATTTGAAGGTCAAAATGAGCTTAGATCGTGATTTCGGAACCACAAGGTGTGGAAATTTTTTATTCCTAATCACCCTAAGTATGCTCACCAAATTTGGTGCGATTCTGAGATTGTGGCCAGAGGGGTGTTGATGACGCCCCAGAGGAAGCGACAACCTGCTCTTATACCAATTGTTGGAGTTCAGGGGTCTATGGAAGCACATGAACAACACAAGGAAGAAGAAGAAGTTTGGAGCACAACACACAATACTGAATGTATTACCAATAGAATGTACAAAGATAAGTAACCCATTAGGGCAATATGTGTATATACAAATCGGGGGGAAAAAACCTCCTAAAGAGGGAAAAATGTGACGGTCCTAGTGTGTTCACACACATCACTACCTAAATATATCACTAGGTTCTTCCATGGAAGTGCGGGAAAATCGATGCCATGGTTGAGCTTGAAGATGGATTTTTTATAGAAGAATAAAGATCCAAACATTGAAGCTAAGAGTATACTCTAGAAGTGGGAAAATAATTGTTCTTGAGATGCAAGGATTTCTCCTAACTGCTTAGATCCAAAATGATAGGCTATGCATTGTTGAAAAAGATTTTCTTACTATAACTGATGTTGGTTTTGATAAATGAGAAGATTCTGGTTGTTAGGGTTTTGGAAATTCATCAAATAGAGTTCCTCAATGGGAGCATTCTGTTATGAGAAGTTCTAAGGAAATTAACTCTAACACTTCCTCGGTACTCAACTCATAAGGAGAGAATAGAATTAAGGATCAAGGATACTAGGCTCCTCAAATTATGCACACAATATCATTTACATAAAACACAAAGAACACTGTAAAGGTAGGGGTGGTCCCATTGCTTTATTACACGAACACAATGGCACTCTTAGGGTAGGGGTGATCCACACCACCCTCTTAGTACACTAAAAAAGAAAAATAGGTGATCTACACTATCCTCTTAGTACCAATACATAAACAACATGAGGGTACTCTTAAGGTAGGGGTGGTCCATGCCACCTTCTTAGTACGAATGCCTAAAAACAGTATCACTCACAAAAGAGGATTCTTAATGACAAAAGAGGCCAAGTACTCCCACAATAATCAATGTTACCATTAGTGTCCGTGTGAAAGGCCGAATGGCCACCAGACACTTTTGTATATGTTCTTTAATAAAACATATAGTGGCCTAGTCAGCCATAAACTCTAAGTTCGATCGCATTTGTAACATCTAAGAAGTCTGTGTTTGTGCTCCCTATGTACTATGTTTTTTACGTATCCTACAGCCTCTATGCGAAGTATCGTGTGTGGTGCTTGGAGCTTGGTTTTCTACTCCAAGGATATCGTCATGGAGCTCTCAAGAAGGAGAGCACGTTGTGGTGCATTGCCATCAAAATACTTCACTAGTATCAGAGCATTTTGATGCAAAAGCTTTGTTCGTTTTGTGTGAGCGAAGCGAGCACCCACCCACCCACCCAAGGCTTTCTCCAAGGCTTATGCCTAAGGTGGCAACCAAGGCATAGACCTTGGCACGCCTTGTCATCCAAGTCACCAAAGTCACTGTTGGCACCGTTTTCACCGTTGGTTGTGCGCGAGGGAGGACCTCATCGATCAAGGAAGATAGAGGTTCCCGATACTTTCTGGGAGGTCACCCATCCCACTATTGTTCCCCCTGGAGCTTGCTTAACTGTGGCAATCTCTTGCCACTAAGCTACACTCTTGTGGTGTCTAAAGAAGGGGAAAGACTAAGGCTAACATTACCTTGAACATGTTTTGGTCCCTCAAACCTTCATTATTTTCTTTCAAAGCTTGTTTTTGAAGCATTTTTGGGGTGATTTTTCGAGCCATTTTGAAGTACTTTGGTGCATAATTCTTTTCGCACATGTCCAAGAACAACAAGAAGAGTGTTTTTGTACTTCTTCAACAATAAATATTCATCTTTAGTGTTGTGTTTTCAGCCACACTACAGGTTTCTCAAAAGGTTTTCAGTTGTGGTGGGAGCAACTATTGCAAATGTATGTAGGTTTTAAAGCCTAAACAAAAGAGTTGACATACACTTTTTGGGCTATGCATTCAACCTTTTAGTGTCATTTTATTGCATATATTGAGCACATACACACTATGTATGATTTTGTGGATACCGCTTATGTACATCCATGTGATCATTGATATAGCGGTTATGCTTTTGCATAAAGCCTTTCACGTTTGATAAAGATAGTCATGGTGAGGTTTTCTTAACTGGCAGACACCTAGATGTTGGGGTCTTTTCGATGATGCAGGTGGAAGACTTACCTAGCCTTGCCATAGGAGATGTATAATGCTATCCTGACTAACCTAAGCATGTCAACCATGCCTATATCCAAGGCATTCAAACCACCATCATCAAGAGCAATATGTCCTGAGATATCTGTGTCAACATTTGGCATGAGCAAACTCAAGAATGACTGCATGATCATTGACTCATCAACATCTAAATCAATCATCCTATCAACTAAGGATGTGTCTAGTTGTGCATCCTGAGAGCTAGTATGCTCTGGCATACAGTGCATATTATAAGAGCTATCTTGCTCTACCACACCATCATGCTCCACATGAGCTAACTACACAACATCAACACCAAGATCAAACTGATGATCACACTCTAATTGAGTATCATATAATGCTCTACATGAGCATCCACATCATGCTCTAAGGCATCCAACTGATCATCCAATGTGTGCTCCACAAGAGCATCCATATGATCAATAAAATCATGCTCTATATATGCATCATGAGCATCCAGACATGCTCTACATGTGCATCCATCTGAGCATCTGAATCATGCCATATATATGCATCAAGAATGTCAATAGACCTATCTGTAGGTAGACAAAATGAGACATGACGAGTCTCACACTGCACATAAGGCTGAACTCCCACTGAGATGAGACTGTCTCTTACATGAAGTACCTGTAGTGGATACATGTGCCCAATCCTGGCACCTCTAATAAGCATAATTTGTCCCAACTATAACTGAAAAAATGATGCTCACCAAGGAATGCACAACATCTGCTCTCTTGTAACTAGCTAACTGAAATCAAGCTCATAGGGAATGAAGGCACATAGCGTACGTGTCTGAGTATAAGTGATGCTCCACTAGGTAGCATAAGGCATATATCTCCTGCACCCTCAATGTCATATGTCATACCATCAGGCAAGTGCACACATCCATGACTCTCACCTGAGAATCGACAAAACCACTCACGATGTGGAGTAACATAAGAAGTGGCTAATGCATCAAGCAAACAAGCCATACGTGTGCTATCCAATGAACAAGAGGAATCCTGAGATGAACCATAGGAGAAAATGATATCACCATCACTAGCATAATCATTTACCATAGACTCTCCTAAAACCACTACCTGAACTACATCACGTACATACCTCTGACGTCGTCATCGCATCCGCTTGAAGCAATGCCATTGAATATGGCCCTCAAAACCATAGTGCCAACATCAAAGCTGTCGATGTGATCTATGTCTCACATGAGTCAATGGACTCACATACATATCATGTAGTCTCTACCATAATGCACTACTTGTCTCCTCATGCATAACAGACTCATATATAGAATCCACAAGTTGTAATTGGATAGTGGAGTTGGCCAATGCATCCATATCCATCCATACCTGATCGGGCATGTCACGAGGCCTTTGTGCATCTTTATGCACATACATGTGTAAACCCTACACAAACCAATGTATGCCACATTTGAGCTTTCCATCTCGGAAAGTCAGTACCATCAAACCGAGAAGACACCATGCTGGCAATCCAAGAGGCTAGCAATGTGACAAGACACTAGAAATAATACTCTATCCTCAAAAGGATCACACCTACATATCCATATGCATAACTCACATCACATATGTCTCGCTGGAGAAGAAAACATGTGAACCACCTATCACATAACCATGCATCTAGCATGCATATAATACCATGAGCATAAGCCTGCTCACCAAGTCTCCAAACTGACTAAGTAGATGTGAAAGAATCCTGGAAAAAATTCAACAGAGTATCCCCTATAAACTAAGCAATCAAATAAGATAACCAATAGCAAAAGAATAATAAGTAACTTGTCACCATCTGTCACTGATCCAACCAATGATAATGGTAAATACACATGCCAAAAACTGATGGTGATATATGCCAATACAATGGCGATACACCTCCCAATAGAGAATAAATATTGCAAGATGGTCCAACCTATCACGAAAAACCTATGACCAAGTCTAAGTAAATGGAGATAATTAATGATCCGAAGCTATCTAACAAGCATAAAGGATCTACTAGATCATCTGTCTAGCATAAGGTCTAACAAAATTTTGGCAGCATCTCCCCTGAAAAATGGACTCTGAACCAAAATAACCATATGGGAATCACCATCCACATATGCCAAGAATCACACTGGCAAATCAATATCAAACCAATTACCACATGCTAAAATAATAACTACTGAGGCTTCAATCTAGATCATGTACCTATAAAGAAAAAAAAATATGCAAGTACCAACCAAGATCCAAGAAATTTATGTGCAACTAGCAAGTAAATCCATAACCAAGTGGCATAAGCAAGATATAAACCGCAATGCCACTTTACATCCATGATCAAACTCATGATGATATAAACCTCAAAAAAGGCTATGCCTCACATACCAAACACGTGAAAAGATCATGCTCTACTCTCATATGGAGGAGCTACCACAGTGATCATACATGGACAATGCCTTCAAGATCTAAAAATAAGAGCTCGCACACTAAAAAGTTCTCTCTGGAAGAATTTCCAAAGCAATTTTAACCCCCAAAAGCAACTAGGGTTCTTGTGGTGAAAATATGTTGCTCTATGTTTTGCTGTTTCAGAGATGATAACCTCTGTATTTGGACTTTTGCTCTTCAACAAACTTCAAGAAATCTTTCTTGACTATGTATCAATATAAAAAACTTCTCAATCGGAGGTGTGTAGCTTAAGATATACACAAAATAAGCATCTGCTGTGAATTTCACCTTCACTTGCAGTACTATTGCTCTGTATTTTGCAATTTTGGCAACCAGATACTCTGAATTTGAACTGCGTTCTTCTACAAATTTGTAGTTATCTGTTATGCACAACAAGATGAATTGTTCAAATCCGACTTGTAAAACTCAAGTTATGACCCAAAAACTGAACTGCTATCCAAATGATTATAGATTCGTCTTTTACATCAGTCTGCATTTTTTGAGTTTTTGGCACTTTAGAACTTTTTGAGGCAATCCTCTATAAATGATGTATATATATATGAATATGGGAGTAAGGTCACATGACCCTTACATCCCCAACAAGAAGCCCAATGTGAGTTACTTCAAAGTTTTTGGTTCCCCAGCTTATATTCACATTGAGAAGAAGGATTGTGGTAAGCTTGATGTAAAAGCCATTGAAGCCATCTTTATAAGTTATGCAATTGAAAGAAAAGGATACAGATTCTATGTTCCAGATATAAGTGACATCCTACTCTCACTTAATGCATATATTGCAAAAAGTCAAATTTATGATAAGAAAGAAGAGATTCCAGATTTCATAAAGGCAGATGACTATGCATTTTTTAGAAGGAATTTGGATGCTTACATTTAGCCATACAAGGAGGGTGATGAACCTACTCAAAACCTAAGAGATGTAAGGAAAGAGAGAGTTTCATTATCTACACCATTACCTAGTCCATCATCAATACCTCTTGAAGTTTCAACACAAGAAGTTGGAGAAGGTTCTAGAGTTCCAAAAGAAAAAGATACTGAAGAACCAGAAGATATACCATCACTTTTCAAGAATACACTAAAGTGGTTATATCAAACTTGGAAGGACAGTGGTATAAAAGAATATACTAGAATAACGAGAAGTCAAACAAGAAGACAACAAGAAGACTAGGTAAGTTATGAAGAATATTTTGAGAATCATAATATTTTAGCACTTAGTTTAGTTGAGAATGAACCAGCTAGTGTTCAAGATGCACTACAAAGTGATATGATTATCACAAGTCCTAGGATTGAGATCAAGTATAGCGATGAGTGTATCTACATGAGACAACAAAAATACATTGAGAAAATATTGGAAAGGTTTGAGATGACAGATTCTAAGCCTATGTAGACACTTATGAATGTCAATGTGTTATTACAATTGGTTGCTTGATATATCTATGTAATACACATTCGGACATTCAGTTTGCAGTCTCTCAAGTATACAGGTTCATGCACAGTCAGCTCAAGATTCACTAGAAATCAATTAAAAGATATTTAGAGGCATAGGAAGTTTTGTAGCTTATTGAATCATGTACCATTGTGACATTGAAGGGGGGTTGTTAGAATCAATGTCATATGGTTCAAAACTCTTCAACTAGTAGTGTTAACTTTCTATCTTTAGAAGTGTCCACAAGAGAAATTATGGGCGCAAGAACAATAACATCTAGTAAATCCTTTGTGAGCTCTACAAGAAAATGTGATGGATGTGTTGATTTAAAGAATAGTGTCTCATCCATGCAGCGTGGATTCAAACTGCGCCTGTAGTGCCCACAACAAATTAAGATTTTTTTAATAAAATCTCCATGAAAATTGTGGGAAATAAAGCATGAACGCATGTCAGTTTTGGAATAGCTTTTGGACTTTGTTGTTTAGCAATCGCTCACATAGCAATCATAGCTTTTTAGTGATTTTAGTTATGATTTTGAAGGGAGCACAACACTGTATAAGAAGGCCATGGGCTTATTCTTTTGTATCATGTCAAGGAGAAAGCTCAAGCTTCTAGCTCAATGCAAGGAGGAGGTCTTTTTGGAGGGAGAGTGTTCATACACTCCTGAGGAGGTGATCACTAGGAGGTGCTCTACCTTGGAGGAGAAGTTCTCACACTCATGTTGGAGTTTTGGTCTACATCTTGGTGATTATCGGGAGGAGATTCTGCCAGCTTACCATAAAAATGCATTGTTGATTTACTATCAGTAGCAAGTCTATTTCGGTTCTTACTTGCTAGGTCACTCATTCTTTTATTTAGGTTGATCAAAATTTGGGTTTTTTGTAAAATAGTTCTAAACTATTTGTATTCTCCATATTCTCACACACATACTCTTCATACCTCTTAGACACACAATCTCATGTATCTAGTTCCTATTTCTATCTAGATACATATATTGTCAATTTGTATCATATTCACACATTATAATTTGACATTGGAATATAGATAATGTAGGTGAACCTCATAACTTCCTTTTACACTTGAAATCTCGTTTATTCTCTCTATCTCTCACTCATCTGTTTTTGAGTACTAAGGTGTGTATGTTAGGGTTCATCTATTGGAAGATCATGTAAACATGTGATTTATTTTTATTATGGCCTACTCCCACTTCCAACATATGGTATTCAGATCTTAGAATGTCAACAGAAGACCACCTTGTAACCAAGGCCATCAAGTTGACCAACTAATATCAAACTACATGATAACTGAGGTACATGGCATACATTATATATAGTAAATTTTGAAGCACCAATGAACTACACAACCTCATCTCAAATCCCAAAAACATCACATTGATAAGATTCACCAAGCCACATGGGGAAAGAGAATCAACCATAAGAGCCTCACTTAGCACAATAATATCAAGAGTAAACACATCAACATCATCAAAATTAGCATTAATTTCTTCAATCTTCATAGTTGAAGCAGATGATGCAGGTAGTTGTTTAACATGCCCATCAATATTATGTCCTTTACCTTTAACATTCTTTAATGCATAATAGTCTTTCTCCATGTGTCCTTTCTTATGAAAATAATGGCATTCAATATCCCTCTTTCTTGATCTACTTCTACTCTTATTCTGTCCACCATTTTTATCCTTGTTCTTGGTCCTGCCACGTTGTTGATTCTTTCCTTGTTAAGGATCATTAACATTATATGCATCTCCACTTTGAGTTCCAACCATAGATTTTCTATGAATCTCCTCACTCAAGAGTGCTCCATATATGTCATCATAGATTAGTTTACCACTAGGTCCACTATTGCTAATAGCTATGCAAAATGATCCCATGATGATGACAAGGTGCATAACAAAAAGACTACTTTCTTTTCATTATCCTTCTCCATTTTTTGAGCCTGCAATTGAGAGAATATAACATCAAACTCATTTAGATGAGAAGCAATGCTATCTATGTCCATGCAAAGGTCATATAACTTTCTCACCATATATACTTTATTTGATGCTCTTTCTTTTTCATATGTATTGCATAACTTCTTCCAAAGCCCCTATGTACTTTCACATTTCGATACTATAAAATAAACATTATCAGCAAAGTTCAATTGAATGGTAGACCTAGCCATTTCAGCCAACTAATCCCAATTATCATCATCCATATCAATATGCTTCTTTGAGATTCCATTTATTGGCTTCCATTATTTCCTTTGAATCAACACATCTTTAATTTGATTCTTCCATAGAGCAAAGTTTGTGCCATCAAATTTTCATATCTCAAAATGATCTTTGCCCTGCAAGTTATAGATCCTCCTAGGAACACTGGCACTAGACCCAGATCCATCATATGTGCTTGAGATTCTTGATGCCATGATGACATAGAACTGACTAGAATGATAATTAGGCTAGAATAGTCCAAACACCACTAAAGCTAAAAAAAGAATGACCAAGTGTCAGATTATAGGGAAAATTCAATAAAGTCTCTCGAGAAAAATGGATTAATGATGACCAACCAAAAGGATTATGTGAGAATGTATGTGCTCACACCAATACATGTGTCAAGGAGTAAAATCGATCATTGTATAGTTGAAAAAGTAATAAATTTGGAAAAACTTTTGCTAGAGTCTCCTCTGTAAAATGTGCATATGACTAGTGTCAAAAAAATCATAAACTATGAGTATTGACATGTGAAACCTTCATAGTGAATCATTGAATCCATTGCATATAACCACTTAACCAAAAGAAGCCAACTAGGCTTATTGAGGACCTATGAATAACTAGCATACATCTCCTAGGGCAAAGCTAGGTAAGTCTTCCACTTGCATCACCAAAGAGATCTTGATATCTGGGTGTCTCCTAGTTAAAAAAAACCTCACCATGACTCTCTTTATCATCATCAAAGGCTTTATGCAAAAATGTAACTTCTATATCAATGACCACATGGATGTACATAAGCGGTATCCACATAAGCGTACATAGTGTGTATGTGCTTAGTATATGCAATAAAATGGAACTACAACGCCGAGTTTACAGCCCAAATACTAGCCAGTGAGACCTACAAGTGTCTCTCAACTCTGTTCATTAGGCTCATAAACTTTCATAAACTTGCGGTGGCTGCTCCCACCACATCTGAAACGTTCCATGAAACATATAATATACTAGGGTGGCTAAAAACACAACCCCAAAGCTGAATATTCATTGCCAAAGAAGTACAAAGAACAATCTTCTTGATGTTCTTGAACCTTTGTAAAGAGAACTATGCATGAAGGTACTCCAAGATGGCTCCAAGAAACACTCCAAAAAATGCTTTAAAACAAGATGAAAGCAAGGAATGAAGCTTTGAGGCACCAAAACATGTTCAAGGAAATGGGAAACTTAGTCTTTCCCCTTCCTCAAACACCAAAAGAGTGTAGCTTAGTGGCAAGAGATTGCCAATTAAGCGAGCTTCAGGGAAAATGGTATTGGGATGGGTAACCTCTCGAGAAGTACTAGGAAGCTCTGTCTTCCTTGATCATTCAGGTCCTCCCTTGCACATAGCCAATGGCACCATTGATGATTTGTTGACTTAGATGACAAGGTATGCCAAGGTCTATGCCTTGGTCGTTGCCTTGGTAGTAAGTCTTGGAGAAAGCCATGAGTGGGCACGCAAAAAGGATTATAGAAGCTCCATGTGAAGTGGTGTAATTCAAATGCACCATGGTGTATTCCTTTATGAGAGAGCTCTACAATGATGCCCTCTCACTAGAAAATGGAGCTATGGTGGTGAGCACATGCTCCGGACAGATTGTAGTAAACAAAGACTACACAGTACATTGAGAGCATGTCTCATAGTTCCTAGGTTTTACAACTGTGGTCAAGCATCAAGTTCGTGGCTGACCATACCACTATTTGTTTTTATTAAAGAACATATACAAAAGTGTTCGATGGCCATTTGACCTTTCACATGGACACTAATGATAACATTTCATGCTTCTTAATAAGGAATCACTCTCCACACTTTGTCATCAATCATATGGCCATACATCCTACCTTAGCAAGATATCAATATCTCAATTCATTGAGGGTCTGTCAAAGGTTAGTCAAGTGCAAGATGTGTGCCAAGATTGCACTTAAACACATGGCTCTTGTACCAAAAGAGGCACACACCCAAGCAAGGAGTCTTCTAGCCCTTGTCCATGTGGGTCTTTGTGGACCTATGAATACACCATTTTTGAGTGTGGTGATCTCATGGAGTTGCTACAATACATAAGAGAATACAAAGAGAGTTAGCGGTGAAGAAGGAAACTTCAATAAGGTTTCCTATGTCCGAAACAACAAAGATTACATAGAGTATGGAAGTACTGAAAAGTGCCCAGGTAAAATGTACAGTATCCGTAGAGGAAATACTATGTGCACAACCACATGTATGGCAAAAAATGGCCAAATATGTGGATCCCATATCCATTGAGACTAAACCTTTAGAGTCTAAGCCTAAATCACATTCTTTGAGTGTGAACCAAGTGCCAATTGACAAGGTAAGGGAATATAATGAAGAATTTGAGGGCAATACTTGCCTACCTATCATGTTCAATGAGAACACTACAAAAGTAATTTTAGATAGTGGAGCAGGTGTAGAAATATCCACAAAATCCTTAGTATGGGAAGAGTGGGAAAACCTGGATTGAAACTTCTCTTTCAATTGTTGTATAATTCTTTTTAGCCTATTCACTTTTCTACTTGCATAGGCAATAGGAAAATCCAGTTTGCTTCCTTCAATAGGTTGTGCCAATACACATCCTAGGGAAAAGTTAGAAGCATCAACATGTACATGGACTATTACATCCCATTGTGGTGTTTTTAAAATTGATGTTGTGACTAGACAAGTTTTTAAAGTTTCAAAGGCTTCCTCACATTCTTTGGTCCACTTAAATTTAGTAATTAATGCATACAGAGGTTTGGCAATTTTTGCAAACTTATACACAAATTTCTTGTAATATCCATTGTGATCCATGAATATTTGTAATTCTTTTACAATTGTTGGTTGTGTCATATTTAATATAGCTTTTATCTTATCTTCATCAATTGATATTCCATTTTTAGATATTATGTGTCCTAACATTCTTCCTTTTCTAACAAAGAAGACACATTTTTCTAGATTTAGACACACCATGTAAGTTCTATATTTTTTGAATATATTCTCCAGATCTTGTATATGATCCCTCCTCTAGTTTGAGAAGGTTCATAAGTAATCCACATAAATTTCCATTATATTTCTTAGAACTTCTTTAAACACATGACACATCAACCTTTGGAATGTGGCAGGTGCATTTTTCAAGCCAAAAGGCATAACTCAAAATGCATAAATGCCCCATTCAGTTGCAAAAGTAGTCTTGTGTTGATCTTCTAATGCAATTGGTACTTGGTTATATATTGAGAATCCATCCAAAAAACTATAAACCTCTTCTCTTTTTGACAAATTATTTGTTATTGGTAGTGGATAACTATCTTTGATAGTTGCAGCATTGAATCTTTTAAGAATAATGCAAACCCTGAGTTCACCACTCTTCTTAGGGACTACAACTATTGGAGAGGTCGATTACTTTCAAATCCTTGTAATTATAAGTAAATACATCCCTAAATTTTCTTACTAAATTAATAAGATTCTCTTCTTCATCTTTTTCCATGTCATCTGCTATTACTATGTGTCTATCTTCTCCCTCTTCTTGAGTAATTACAACCTTTTTTGTTTCTTCTTCATTATCATAGGACTCTCCTTTCTATTGGAGATAGATGTCTGCGAAAGCACGTAAACAACACAAGGAAGAAGAAGAAGCTTGGAGCACAAACACACAATACTGAATGTATTACCAGAGAATGTACAAAGATAAGTAGCCCATTAGGGCAATAGGCGTATATACAAGCTGGGGGAAAAAAACCTCCTAAAGAGGGAAAAAAGTGCCCCGGCGGTCCTAGTGTGTTCACACACATCACTACCTAAATATATCAACAAATCCCCCCTGGGAGTGATGCGGTGAACAAGTAGCTGGCACTCATGTATAAGGAAGTGCCAAACTATGTGGAAATCACTCCACAAAAGGAAGTAAGCCCAAAGCTTTTTAGAAAGCTTCAAACTTCTCCCTAGGCAGAGCCTTCGTGAAAAGATCTGCAATGTTCTCCTGCGTGGGCACATATGCCAAGCTGATCTCCCTAGCACAGAACCTCTCCCAGACATAGTGATAATGCATCTCAATGTGCTTAGTGCGAGCATGGAACACAGGGTTCCTCGCAACTGCCAATGCGCTCTGACTGTTAGTGAAGATGGTGGTGGCAGAAGACTGTCCAACACCCAAATCAGCCATAAGGCGTCTGAGCCACACACACTCAACAGTCGCTGTGAAAGCTGCCCTATACTCAGCCTCACAACTGGAAGTGGGCACAGTAGGCTGCTTCTTGCTCAACCAAGATATACATGAGCTACCAAGCATGAAGCAAAAACCATTGGTGGACACACGAATGTCATAGCAACCAGCCCAATCTGAGTCAGAAAAAGCATGCAAATCTGGCGGTAGTGATCCCCCCTTGGGATAAAACAACCCAAGTAGCCGAGTACCACTCAAGTAGCGAAAGATGCGCTTAACCGCCTTCCAATGCATGACTCCTGGGCAATGCATAAACCTGCTCATCTGTGAGACAGCAAACTGAATATCTAGCCGAGTAATGCATAAGTAAATCAAGCATCCAACAGCCTGCTGATAGAGAACAGCATCAAATGCATCTCTAGCATCATGAAGACTCAATCGTAAACCTGTCTCCATAGGAGTGGCAATAGGCTTACAGTCTTCAAGGCCAAAACGCTGCAATAATGTGTCAATATATTTCGTTTGACACAAAGCCATTCCACCATCAACTTGCATAAACTGAATGCCCAAATAGTGATGCAAATGCCCCAAATCAGACATCTCAAATGAGGCATGCAAATCAGCCTTGAAATCAGCAGTATGCCTCTCAATAGGACCAGTGAGCAGCATGTCATCAACATAGACAACAATGATCAGAAGCACATCATTAGCATGCTTAACATATAAGGTGCTTTCAATTGGACTGTTCACAAAACCATGTGCAACCAGATAGGCATGTGTCTTCTCATACCAAGCACGTGGTGCTTGCTTTCAACCATATAATGCCTTCTTTAACCTGCACACCTGATTTTCATGCCCTTTCTGCACAAAGCCACGGGGCTGAAAAACATACACTTCTTCATGCAAGTCACCATTCAGAAATGCTGTTTTAATGTCCAACTGATGTACATTCCAACCATGATGGGCTGCAAGTGCACAAATGCTCCGAATAGTAGTCATACGACATGTAGGTGCAAAGGTCTCATCAAAATCAATGCCTCTTTCCTATGCATAACCCTTTGCAACAAGCCTAGCCTTATACCTGTCAATTGTACCATCAGGTTAACACTTCAGCTTGTATACCCACTTAGTGCCAATGGCCTTCTTGCCAGGAGGCAAGTCACATAAAGACCATGTACCATTCTTCATTATATCATCATATTCAGATTGCATGGCAGCCATCCAATTTTCTAAATTCTGTGCTTCATCAAAAGAAACAGGCTCATTCTCATCACAGAGACTAGACGTAGCCATAGCATAGCAATCCGATGCAAAGGAGGCACTATGAGAGCCTGAACGAGTACGATATGACAAAGGTGCATCTAATTTGCTGTCACGCAAAGTCTGCACCAGCCATTTTGGCATAGTTTTTGCCTGCTCAATATCAGCTCTCTCATCAACAAGTGCATCATGTAAATCTGCATTAGAAATTGAATGATCTACATCATCATATGAAACCTACAAAGGCTGAGAAGTTGCCTCATTAGGACCAGCACTCGACTGTCCACCTGTAAAAAGAGGCATCAACGTATCATACATGTCTTTAGAGCTAACAGATGTCTCCTTAGTACATGAAAGCAATGGCTGAATAGCATCTTCCACAAAGACAACATCACGGCTAACCAGAATGCGTTTAGTCTGTGGATGATACAGACGATAGACTTTACTTTCAGAATTGTACCCAACAAAAATACATTTTACTGCCTTATCATCTAATTTTCTGCGATGTTGTTCAGGCACTAATGCATATGCCAAACAAGCAAAAACACGCAGATGAGCAGCAGATGGCTTGCGGTCATGCCAAGCCTCATATGGAGTGATAGACTGCAGTGCTTTAGTGGGACACCTATTCAGTACATATGCTGCACACATGACAGCCTCAAGCCAAAAACTATGTGGTAAAGCCTGACTCTTGACCATGCACCTCGCCATCTCCATGAGTGACCTGTTCTTTCGTTCAGCAACTCCATTCTGTTGAGGTGTATACGGCACTGTACACTGGTGTTTTATCCCACGTTCAGCCAGAAATGCATTAAAATCAGAAGACATATATTCCCCCCCTCGATCAGAACGGAGGATGCCCATTTTACATGCTGATAGATTTTCAGCCAGAACCAAAAACTGTTTAAAGCACATGAACACTTCGGACTTTGCTTTGAGTGGATATACCCATGCATGCCTGGAAAAATCATCAATGAAAGTCACGAAGTAAAGGTAATTCCCAAAAGAGGGTGTCTGCATAGGACCACATACATCACTATGTACAAGCTTCAATTTCTGCATAGCCCGAACTGAACCATCTTTTGGAAAAGAGGAACGCTGCATTTTGCCCAAAATACAATCTTCACATACATGTTTTCCAGGTGCTTCAAGCTTGGGCAAAGAAGACACCATATCAAATTTCTGCAGGCGTAGCAAACTAGCAAAATTCAGATGACCAAACGTGCATGCCAAAGCTTTGCATCTGGCATAGCCTGAGAAACATGAACTGCACATGCCGAATCATTCACACATCTTTCATAGTCTATGAGCTTATACAACCCACGACACAAAATGCCAGAAGCAATAATCACATCGCCATTTGATAGATCATGAACTGTACACCTGTCATCAACGAATTTCACAACCAAGCCAATCTTGGCTAATGCAGAAATTGATAACAGATTCTTCTTGATCCTTGGCACAAATAAAGCATCTGACAAGGTGAAAGAACTACCATAGAATGATCTTTCCAACTCCCATAACAGGATAAGAGGAGTTGTTGGTGCATGTGACAGTATTTCCTGTAGGGGCATGCTCGAGTGAAGAGAAGAAACTGCGCTGCGAGGTAATATGTTTGGTCGCCCCACTTTCAAAGTACCAAACATCTGAGTCCACTGTAGACATGCACTGCTCATGAGAAGATGGGTCAAAACTGCAAACAATAGTAAACGCCCATTCTTCTTCTTGCACAAGATTAGCAGACTCTGTTTTTGGTGTAGAGGCTTCTGCAACAACCATTCCAGCCTCCTTTTTCTTTGCCTCTTTTGCAGCCAGTTTTGGACAGTTCTTTATGATATGATCATTCCCTTTACAGTACTTGCAAAACAATTTCTTCTTTTCTGATTTCTTCTCATCTTTATCCTGGTTCTTCGAATGTGCAGCATTTGTAGATTTCTGCTTACTAGTAGAAGAGCTCCATTTTCCTTTACCCTTCTGACTAGCCAGGAAATCTTGATCTGCAACACGGATAAAGGACCTGTTCTGCCTGGACTGATCTTCCTGCAACAGAACAGAGACTAACTCCTCAAATGATAAGGCATTCGGATTGCCTTTCATCATCAACCGAAGAGTAGAAGAAAAACTCTGATATGAATGAGGAAGACCATTCAGAACAGTTTGCACAAGTGAGCTATCTGGTATAACCTCATCAGCAGAAATCAACTATTCCTTCAAATCTTTGATCTTCGTTAGGAAACTGTCCATAGAATCACCTTCATTCATGTGCTCACTCTCCAACTGTTTTCGGAGGTAAGCAACACGAGCCTCATTCCTAGCTTGGTACAATGTGGTAAGTGTATCCCAAGCATCCCTAGCTATTTTGCAAGAGCAAATATGAGGAATAATGGCACGTTTGACAGACAAAGCTATCAATCCATGTGCCTGGGCATCTCTGCCATCCCAACGAATTTGCTCTGCAGTAGGTGCAACAGAAACAGCAGCACGAACAGGAATCTGCGGAATATCATCTTTGACACCATCTTCATCAACTCCAGCACCTGTATTTGCAGTACTTGTCGTTACAGGTGTAACAGGACGTCTTTCAACACCGTGCACAATGTTCCACAATCCTTTTGCAACCAAAACATGTCGCATCATATAAGCCCATAATGGGTAGTTGGTACCATCCAACTTATCCTCAACAACCAACATACGGAATACATCACTGCTTTCAGCCATGGCCGGTGACTAAAATACCTTGATGCAGAAAATTGACTGTATCTCAAAAAGTTGAACAGAACTGCCCAGACGAATTCTGCTAGACCTGTAGCAAACTTTGAGACGCTTAAACTGGCGAACAGAAATTGGTATATACCTTTGGAACAAAAAGTCGAAATAGCCTGCACAAGCGTTGCGATAGTGCGTTTGAAGGCCGAAAGGAGCTCAGATCGCGATTTCGACACCACAAAGCGAAGTAGTTTTGATCTCGAAAACATGTTGAGTATGCTCACCAAAATTCGTGCGATTCTGAGACTGCAAACGGAGGAGTGTCCACGGTGCCCTAGATGAAGCGACGACCTGCTCTGATACCAATTGTTGGAGATAGATGTCTGCGGAAGCACGCGAACAGCACAAGGAAGAAGAAGAAGCTTGGAGCACAAACACACAATACTGAATGTATTACCAGAGCATGTACAAAGATAAGTAGCCCATTAGGGCAATAGGCGTATATACAAACCGGGGGAAAAAAACCTCCTAAAGAGGGAAAAAAGTGCCCCGGCGGTCCTAGTGTGTTCACACATATCACTACCTAAATATATCAACACTTTCTTCTTTTCTCTTTTGGGTTTCATCTTAAGCAACATTCTCTCCTCAACTTCATATTTCTTAAAATTTGAAGGAACATAAAAGTTTTCCTCTTCTTCTTTTGGAGCATTTGTTCTTTGTAATGTCATTCTCCTTCTTTGTCCTGGATGTTGAGGTTTTTCTTGGTGTATAAGATTTCTGTATTTTCTTGATACTTCATCCTTAATTACATCTATAGCTTGCACTTATTTTAAGTATGTATTTTTATTATGTGTTTCTAGAATTTTCCCACTTTCCTAAGTTGCATCATCCTCATTTTATATTCTAATGATTCTTATTCCCACAAGAACGATATCATACCCTTCTTCATCTTGAAAATTTATTTCCACATGCTCTTCATTTGCCACATCTAAGGTAGACAAGATCTGACTCCATCCATATGGTTCAAAATCTTCATCATTAATCTTTTGAGGTATATACCTTTTATCTTCTATGTTTCTTTGATTTATACAATCTTCTTTCTTAACAGAAACCTCTTTGGTAATTTCTTTTTTGTGGAAATATATGTCTAGAGTGGTGCTTCATTATCACTACTTTTGTTAGACTCAATCATATTACCATGTTCATGATGTACCTTATACCATTCTTGTGGAGCTATATTATAATAACTTCCACTCATCAAATTGACTTTGGTAATATTTCCTTTGTTTTGTAGATAGAAACAATCTTTTCCCCAATCTTGAACAGCTTGCATTTGCCTCATAAAAGACCTTTCTAATATAATATCATATGAGGTGAGTTGTGGAAACTCCACTATTGCAATAGTGTGTTCTAACTCAATTCCACAAATTTATACTATCACTTTTTCCCATATTCCTAATGGTGTTTCTATGTGTCCATCTGCCAGTTGAAGTTTCATCTTGGCGGGATGAAGTCTTTGTGCTCCCCATTTTTCCCAAGTTCTTTTGTTCATGATGGCTACACCTGCTCCACTATCGAAAATGGCCTGCTTATTACCAAAAATGAACTGAAAGTATAGTATTCCCTTCCTCCCCTTCACAATACCCTCCTATTTTATCTATTGGTACTTGTAGAATTGGTTCCTTTTCTCGCTCTCCATTAGAACTTTCTACTGATTTTGTAATGAAACTCTGGAGGTCTGGATTTTCTTGAATTAATTCTTCTAGAGTCCAATGACATTGCAATTTGGATTGTTTTGATAATCAGACTTGCATCCTCAATAATATGCTTTCTTCATTTTGCTGTTTTCCCTTTTCCCTTTCTTTCTGCTCATAGGTGTTTCGAATTTTCCTTGTGTTTTTTTCTTAATACTTCCTCCGAGACTTTCTCTTGTATTCCTCCTATGTTTCCATTTGTGAAGTCATTTGTTCCTTGTTCTATTTCTTGTTGTCTTTTCACAATCACTTCTTTTTCCAATTCAGACAATGGGTATACTCTTTCATGGTCTATTGCACTAGGGCCTTCTTTTATTCTTTCTTTGTAAGCTTTGATTATTGTATCCAAATCTTTTGATATCTTTCTCTCTTGAATGGGTTCTAGGTCTTGATCTTGTGATGTGCTACAAGCCCTAGTTTGTGTTCCTTTCCCAACTTCCTCCAATTTTTTTTTTTAGCTTTTTGTTTTGCCCTCCCCTCCTTCCATGAACCATTCTTTCTTAATTCATTTTTCTCCTCTTTTATTGTTGATTTTTGTTCTCTTGATTTTGATCTTGTTATTACTTGTATGGGAGTTACTGATTTTGTTCTTCTATTATGTTTTCAAGAATTTCTACTGATTTTAAAGGAATATTGGAATTAGTGGTTTGTTTCTATGGATTTCTTAGGCAATCTTTTATTAAGTGGTCCCTACCACAATCCTTATAGTAGCCTCCCTCTATCCTAAATGTAGGTGGTTGAGTACAATCTCTAAAAAAATGATCTTCCCCACACCTATAATAGGTTACTTTCTAAGTTGTTTTGAATTGAGGTTTTGTATTTGACATGTAGTTGTTGGTTTTATACATAAAAGTTGTTGCATCCATTTCAAATCTCCCATTTCCTAAATCCAATGCTTGTAGATCTGGTTCCTTATTATAGGTGTAATCCCAATCATGTGATTCAAAATAGTCTCCATATTATGAACATGTTGATCTTCTGAATACTCTTTGGATGGTATGGTTCTTTCCAAATTCTCCTCTACAGGAGTATACTTTACTAGGACTACATTGGTGGGTATGGGTGGTTGTTGTCCCATAACTGGTCTAGGTTTTTCCCCATATTCTCTATCCCTAAGTTGACTAGTTTGAACTTGGTAATCCCTTTCCTTCACTGGTTGATTGTTGTAGAAACACATCCCTTGTATGATTTATCCATTTTTTTTTTCTAAGGTACAGTAATTGTGAGTTCCCTATCTTGCAAGTGTTGTGGTTTTTTATGAGAGCACATATGTGCAGGATGACTTTCTCCACATACATATCATTTCCTGTTTTGTGTCAATCTAGAATTGGGTAGGTGTGATCTAGTTGTTGACCTTAAGGCTTTTGCTATGGCATTGGCCAATTCTTCTATTGGGGGTAATTTTGTTTCATATTCTTTTTTATGTTCAAATATTTGAAGATCATTTCCCCTATTGTCTTCCAGATCAATGGCTTCTTTCACACATGAGTCTAGGTCATGACATCTTCTACACTAGACCATAGTCATTGATTGTGCATTACTCAATCCTTCTATGAATAGAGATACTGTTTTGGGCATTGATGGCTTCTCTTCTCTAGAACATCAATCCAAATATTGTTTGAATCTTCTTGCTACTTCTCTTACACTCTCAATCTTATTTTCTCTGAATGTGTGAATTTAAAGTAGCAGTGCTATGTTTAATTTGTGTCTTGAAGAATTCTCCAAATGAATCCTTCCAAAAATCCTCCTATGTCTCTAAACATTTCGTTTCTTAATGGTAAAAACCAAGTCAAAGCTGGTCCTAATAAAGTTAATCCAAAGGCTTCAAATTGAGTTTTATAATCCATAATTTCTTCTGCCCTAAGGATTCGTTTATATTCTATTGATCCATCATACTAGTTTTTCATGCATTTAGCTACCTGATAAGGCTCATTATTCTCCCATTGTTATTCCATTCTTGCCTTCTTCTTATAGAAAAGTCTTGAATAGCTACTCCCTCTCTTAGAAAGGGGTTAGGAGATGCCTCTTGTCTTCTTTCTCTTTGTGGCTCTACAAGAGCATGATCCTTGTTAGTTCTAGAGATGTCATATTGTTCTAGGTTTTGTTCCCAAGTTCCTTTATCAGTGTCTTGCCCTATATCATTTGTATTGTCAAGGTCATTGATGAAAACATAAGCACTAGGTTAGGGTTTCGATTAATTTAGGTTAGGGTTTCGATTAATTTAGGTTAGGGTTTTGGGCACTAATGCTAGGCATGGAGATCGAGGGTGGCGGAGGGTGCTGTAAAGGTTGGAGAGGAAGTGTCGAGGGGTGCTCCGGAGGTGGGATAGGGCATTTGATGCTGGCAGGTAGGTGGATGCTGATAGGGAAAGGGGGCGCTTTGGGGAAGGTCGCGCGAGGTCATGGGACGGGCTAAGGGCAAGTCACAGGCGGGCTGAGGCAGCTGCGGGGCCGAGGGAGCTGTGGGAGGGGCTGAGGGCATGTCGTGGGAGGGGCTGAGGGATTTGCAAGTGCTGAGGGAGCTGCGGCAAGGGTCGAGGGATCTGCGGCAAGGGTCGAGGGAGCTGCGGCAAGGGTCGAGGGAGCTGCAGGGGCCAAACGAAGGGCTGAGGGAGCTGCGAGGGCAGAGAGAGAGAGAGAGAGAGAGAGAGAGAGAGAGAGAGAGAGAGGAAAGCATTATTTTTTTAACCTCTTCCAAGTGCAATGAATGGAAGTGGAAAATTAAATTCTTTTAAACTGTTTCCCCCTACTATCTCTATGGCATCTATATAAGCATACTTTCATTTTCCATATTTTACCAGGACGAGGGTTAAAAAGGATCTTATTTATTTTTTTTAGACTAAAGAAATATTGCATATGGTATATCTTCATACATATGCACAATTATGGCCTTTTATAAGGGATTATATACCACCATGTAGAAACATGATACGACCTTCCCAAAGGAAAAATTCTCAAAGTTGTGTCTCCCATTTCCACTCTCTGCATCATTAAGAGTCAATGTTAAGAAGGAAATGATGCTCTTACAACTTGAATGAGAACTAGAACACCACAAGAAACAAGTTAACAAGAAAAGCTCCAAAGATCTCAAGAATGATTAGAAACAAAACAACAATAACAAGGAGACAGATCCCAAGGCCTACATTGCCAATATCGAAAGGAGAACATAACACTCCCTATCCCATGTTATAAACCTTGATCAGCAAACAATACCAAAGGATGCCATATGTGACATGTCCCAACACCACCGTTGGATGCCATATGTCAATTCAACCGCACACCACATGGATATCACGTCCATGCCTATGTCTAGGAATGCCGTGTGTCCTCAGATTTTAAAAGCCAATGGACAAATGACCAAGTAATGCCATATGTCACTAATTCCCAATGACAAAATTTTCTTCCATCATGTAAGGGTTACCACATGGCGAGAGATGTTCATGTTCCATCCTTTATCCAATCACTTCCATTCCCATGCAAGTTCACATAATTCCACACGCAAGATATTGTGGCTTCTATTTTATATAAGGAGGGCCTCACTTCACCTATTATATGCTCATTCACTTCAACTCATTGCTAAGAGTGTTTATAGTCTCTTCATGGAGTCATCATATTCATGTTTCATAGAGCACTTCACATAAGTTTGTCCATTTTTTTGTTCATCATGTTTTCATATCTTTTGTTTCTCATCTAGAGCTTTATTGGTGTGTGTTTAGTAATAGAATAAGAGTACGTGTTTCTTCATTTCAACAATAAGGACATGACTTGTATCTTATTTGATTTGCATAGTGAAAATTCTTCCATACCAAAAAGATAAAAGCATGAACCATTGGAAAGGTGGAAATAGGATGGAATAAATTCATGTATTTACAAAGAAACAAATATCCAGAATAGGATGAAATGGACCAATTGAAGGCACAATACCTAATGCTGAAATGGGACCTCTAATTCCAAAGCATTTGACATCCTCTAATAATAAGGGAAAAAATGATCCTTCTTATGCACCACAAGATTTAGAACCAACTCCAAGGCTGCTAGATTCAATTCCGGTGTTCCAATGTGTAAAACATGCAAAAGAAATCCTGAAGAACTTGGGCACCTCTTCTTTCTTTCCCTAAGAAGAAAGGTTGGGAGGCCTTTGGGTATGCTGGAACCTGTTGATGGCAGCAAACCCTAGCCATGGAGGTAGTGGGATGCTCGGCTCACGTGTGGAACACCATAAGAGGAATATTCCTGTGGAGACTCTTTAAAGACAAGGATGTAGTTATCTTTCAGAGCAATCCAAACATTTCCTCCCTAAAGGGTTCCTCAACCTTTCTGTATAGGAGAATAAAGAGCTTCAGTAGTAAAGCTCCATCTAGGAATCCTAAAATGTTTGTAATCCACAACAATGAAATGAAAATATACACCCTAGGGATGAGACGTTCGTCAGCTTCCTTTACATTTCAACCCCTCTTTTGCTTGTGACATTTCTTTCTTTTTCAATGTGTTTTTAGTACTTAAATTAATAAATATCTCAACAACATAAGCCACATAAAATAATCATATTCAAATTAGAACCGAGATCACATAATCTTTTGGCATTGGGATTTGGCACTTAATTAAAATATGTACACTTTTTCCTAACCATGAAAGCGTTGGCAATCAAAAGCAAATGAGATCACACAATCTTTTGGCATTGGGATTGAGCACTTGATCAAAATATGTATACCTTTTTCCTAATCATGTAAGCATTGTAGAGCACACAAGGGAATTCATAGTCCATCACAATTTAATACAATCTAAATCAGTAAATGATCTTCAACAGCATGTTTTTTGGTGGTTTGGAAAGAAAGAGGAGTCATTCCAGTGCCTTCAGAGCATAAAGAAGCTGTGTGGTCATTTTGATCCAATCAAAGTACCTCCTTTTCAAGGAAACACAAAACTGCTGACTTTTCCAAAATAATATAATCTTTACAATTGTATCTTTCGCCTTTACACGATTAAAGTCGGGCTGCAACAAGCCTGATGTGATAATTGTACATCAATGAGCTTTCAAATGGCATACACCACAAAAATAATGTGAGCTGTACAAGTGTGCCTAGCATTCTATTGTTTGAAGTCAACTCAAATAAGCCTAAGCTGACAAAGGTACAACAAGAAGCTTCTGAATTGCAGAAGCCACAAAATAACATTCAAAGAAATTAAATTGGATCTCGATCCTGCCATGAACAAGTGTATATGAATATCATGATTTATCAGCAATCATTAGTAAATATAATTTCTACCCTTTCTATTGATCCATAAAGATGGCCAAAATTGATTCCAAATACTGGTTCAGGAGCCCGTGAACCTCTGTTCATGACAACACCTAATGAAATGATTGAAATTGGAATAATTGATGATGAACGCCGTAAACAAAGTTGACTACTTACCCATGAATATCAGGTAGTTCATATTCAGCACTCCAACCAACACGGATGTCGAACCCAGGGAGTACAGGCAGTGTCGTTTTTGTCTGTATTTGCGAAACACCATATCCTCCATTAACAGTTGTAAGCTTCCACATCCAACCAGTTGTGTGGTTACGAAACTCATGTCTCAGACCAACCTGCACGCAAATAAGGAATCGAATTCCCAATTCGATTCAATTATGGATTCAAAATCATATGATCTTAAAGGGGTGAGAAACTTTGAAAGCAAAAAGCAGCGATTAATGGATGACTTGGTCTGATTTGAAAAGAAACCAGAGTATGTCCTTCTTTGTGCTCTCTTCCTCTCTTCATGCACACAAGAAGCTCCAATGTCCTCTCACGGTCCTCTCTGACACACAAGATGGAGGCTAAAAACTTTCCTCTTCTACTTCAATCCTCAAATACGCACACATATATACAAATGTATATTCACATACATTAAATTTTTTTGGAAAACCTGGTCCTTTCATTACAATGTACAGCAGACTATTGCCTCCATGAGAGATAAAGTATAAAGCCTAGTGGAGGCTTTCATAAATAGAACAAACAAATGTTCATGACTACTCAGCGTTTACCTACAAGAAGGTTGTGAGCTTCCGAAGTGAAACATTTTCTGAGCAGAGCAGTATGTACGTATGCATATATACAGCCATCCATACATACACCATGCCAACATAGGCTAATCAGGGTGATCCATCATCCGAGCGATTCATGTGTTTAGTGTGATATTCCAATACTACTTTCAAGTGCAACTCCATATCCTATACTTCGAGCATGCGTTTGAAATTCTGTGATTTCTATGCACCTAGAAACTTTATGAAGATAGGAGTAACCTGCTTGTGAATTATATGAACAAGTCAATTTCCTTTGCAAGAACCTTCTGCCAAATGAAACAGTAATGCACTTCAATGCGTATAAGCTTTGCATGAAACACTGAAGTATTTGCCAACTTGATGCTTCTCATGCTTTCAGAAAACAACATGACAATCTTCATATCCTCATGACCTAGATTACATAGATTTTTTTTTTGATTCTGAGCTAGGGATGGGGCTCCAAGAGGTTTACCCACTCAGAAGGTAGAATCTATCTGCTCATCTTCTGAGGAAGACTTATACGTGACCTTCAAGCACAAGGTTAGTGGTCAACCGATCCCATAGAATTAGTGCAGTGAAGTACCCAATGCCTCAGACATGACACTGGAGTATGCAGGACTTTGAGAAAGCTTAGCACCTCACTGCCTACCCGATGTGTTCCCAAAAAAGTACGCCATACCCCACAATGGAGCATCTGCTCATAGGAGGAGTCCGCATCCAGTTCAAAGTCTCCCATCTCCTCACTAGTAGGAGGTGAAGCTATACCTATAATCATTAAGCACCAAAGCTCTGACATACATCCCTACAATCATCATTTCCCTTAAACTAAGCAATGGGACAAGTAAACCAAATGGGATCGATGGGAGAACGACATCCTTTCTTCATAAGAGGATCATCAAGGGCACCATCCCTCAAAGAGAGCTTTCATATACTTAGGTATAGCCTCACCTAGGAAGGTAGCAACCAAGATGAACTTAGCTACTCCCCTCCTAGAGTGCAGGCTAGGTTTAACCCAATGGGTCAAATGCCCTCCGCGAGCCTCCCCTCCAAGGAGGATGTGGGTCAAGTCCATAGGAAACACGGGGCCAAACTCCAACTGTTGGGTTACACAACTAATAAGGGAATTCAGGCACCTCTCCCTAAATGCTTCCACTGCCAAGCAATCCACCATCAAATGCGATAGGGATCCGAATCTCTCGCCTTCAACACAAACGGGACGTCTACTTTTCCCTCTCCCTTCAATCCTCTCCGCCATGTACAACCCCCCCATTCTAGCTAGCATCAGCATCCGCTTCAGAGTTTGACTAAGCTAATAACTATAAGCACTCCTATGCAGGTATCCCGGTGATTTGTCAAATTATATTCCAAATAGGGACCCAACAAGACAAAATGATTTACCTTTTCCCACTTCGCCCAAACATAGTATCTGAGCATGCCCAGCTCGGCCTCAAGGAAATATCTTTCCTTCCACAACTTAGTTTGAGAAATCCATGTCCACTTTTGGAATCGAGATCTCGTCAATTATCACATAAGATCCCCAAGCCAAGTCGGGCTATCCAAATATTTTCCAAAGAGATGCCCACGAATCCCCCCAAAGTAGGCTGCCAATGGTGGAATATGAAATTCTTAGTGCATCATGGCCACGGCAATCAGAGTTGACCGCGCACCCTTCCCACAAATCATTCACATCCAAGTCGCAACAAGTCGTTCAAGACACCCAAACAAATTTTGTCCATGGGCTCCCATCAATTCTGCTCCATAGGTAATCATGGGGAATGCCAAACTGTTTAAAACTGCCAACTGCATCCATGCAGACAAAGAACGATTACACAACAAGTGTTGCTAGGAAAAAAGGTTCTTCCTTCCTTTCTCTTCCCGACCTTCGATGATCGTTTCAATAGAGAATTTAGAGTCAATCTCCACACCAAGATATGCATACTTCTCGTCTACAAGAATCTTCTCTCCATTAAGAAGCGATCCACAAGCCTCTAGCATATCTAACTTGCCATCTTTGCCAAACAACACCGTGGGCATACACTTGTCCACCCCAAACTCCATGCCCCATAACCGAGCTCACTCACTAATCATATCTAGAGAACAAGTCATATCCAGATTACATAGAAGTTTGTGCAATCGAGATACATCACATGCAGCCATAGCTTTTCCTCAATTTTTTGCTTTTGTGGCTGGGAATGGCACTGTGATCGATTTTTGAAAACAAAACCATTTGTAGATATTTGTAGAATATTCATAACAAAAAGGATGTAATTACTTTGCACTTTCATTCAACCATCTTGTACTTTTCTCCACTTTGATCTTTCACTTACCCTCCAACATGATCTTACCAAGTAAAACAATGGGACAAATGGACCACTTGCCAAAGTTGACTAATGGACCACTTGCCAAAGTTGACTAATGGACCACTCGCTGCTTATCCCCTCCTTGCCTTCTTGACCCTCTTTTCCCTTCACATCCCCTTTTGCTTCTCCTTGTCTTTCCCTCCTTGTCCTCTCCTGTTTTACCTCCTCACCTAATTCCATTCAACTTTTTCTCATGCCCTCTCTTCTTACCATTTTTCTCTTCTCATCCTCTCTCTCCTTGCCCTTTCCTCACCCTCTAACCCTCCACATCCTTGGCCTCACATTCCTCTTGCACTCCTTGCCCTTTTGGCCTCCTTACCCTCTCACCCTGTTGTGTTCTAGTCCGATTCTTGGTTCCTAGCCTACTTGAAGCACATTAAGTTTCAAAAACTCCAACATCATATTAGTAAGCTCGAAGACTTTGTTTTACTCAAATAATCCTTGGGCCTAGTCCAAGCAAAGCTATGTTACTTTGTGTGTGACCCATACCCAAATTCAATATAAAGAAGGTTCTCTTAGTAAAATGAAGACTCCACTCATAAGCTATAAAAGAAGAAGACCACTAATCAGGACAAAAATTTCGCCATCCTCGCCTCTAAAAACTTTACTTCATTGATCCTAGAAGACTTGATGATTTGTAGAAGAAAAGAAGCATTATCCTCTAGCCCAATTTCACATGGACCACCCAAGTGTACTCTACTATGATTAGGAATATCCTCTTCAAAGTAATCAGTACGTGATTGTCCACCTAACTCCCCTCTCATCCTTCATTAATATTAAATTTTCCATCTTTCAAGGAGCATCATATGAAAATACAAATGACAACATCCAAAGATTTCTCTCTTTATATAGAGCTCAAGAATTTTCGCACCATGAAGATGTTTTTCTAACCTTTTTTCCATCCTTGCAGAAGAGATTTGTTGATAATGGACCCCCAATATGAAGATGGCCACTTTTCCACTTGTGAGAAATAAAGATTGCTTTCATCGAGCCACTTTGCATAGGTAACTCCACTTTAAAAACGCTTGATCAATTGGAAACAACCAAGGGAAACCTTCTTTGAGTTGATGACAAGAGCAAAGTCCCTAGTGGTATCATGCTTTTCAAACACCCCTAGAGAATTCATGATCATAAAATGGACTAAGAAGAGACTATCGAATTCCTCTAAGCCAAATTCATGAGAATATTTGAGGCATGAAAAGGTGTTAAGGGACTTTGAGGTAGATTCTCTTTGAATAAAAGAAGTTAGGATACCAATAAGGGATTGCAGCCCGTCATGGCCTTCAAAAATCCATGTATGAATTTCCTCATGCAAGTCAAAAGGGAACTGGATTCTCTCAAGCTCCAAGAGGATCTTATAAAAGAGAAAGCATTATTGCAAAACACCAATTACTGGAATTCTAATGCATTGGCTTAGCTCTGTGAAGAATTGGAGGAACTATGAACAATGGAGAAGGTACAAACACATATGTGGTGCATTCTATGCAAGAGCTCTAATCCTTCTATGTATGAGTGTCCTCATAGAATAATCTTTAGATTTTGGGGTAAGGCAAGATATGAGACAATGAACTAAAACTTTGAGAGCAACATTTGAGTAGAGCCGCAAGTTAAGACTCTATGGGTTAACTAACTCCATTTTCCAAACTAGGTCAAATTTCCCTCTTTTAGGCAACCATCAAGATCTTTCAAGCCTTCTAGTTTTTATAATAGCTACAACGACAAACAAAAGCCTTAGACACCAACAACAACCTAAAACCCAAAGGTCCATTATGTGCTTCAAGTGTGGGGGATATGGCCAATTTCAAAGTAAATGTTCATCATGTATTACAAGCCACTTTCAGAGTAAATGTTTCATGTATTTCAAGCCACTTTCAAACCTTCCATAAGGTAGGGATCATTATACGCAAGACTTTCCCAAGTAATATCAAAGCCTCTCCGCTCCATTCGCATCTCCTTCCCACTTCACATAATATTAGTATGGAAGGAACAACATTCACCAATGGCTCAAAAAGGTATTCCTACTCATGATCCTTCACCTCTTCTTCTTCAATCTAGGGAACTCTGCTTCTCAAGATACATCTTTCTCTAAAGAAAGGGATAAACATCAAGGGATTGACTCTCCAATTGAGTCCATGCACTCATATAGACAAGCCTAAGTGTATTGTCCTCCATATCAATGAGTAGAAGCATGAAGTATAGAGGATGCAGCACCTGAAACAAAGCATCCATATCTCTCCAGAGTACTTTCTCCAAAAAATATTACTCAAGCAAGTGGTCTCTCTCTCTCTCTCTCTCTCTCTCTCTCTCTCTCTCTCTCTCTGTGTGCATTGATGAGATAGTTGACTTCATTCGCCAACAAGGAGGTGAGGAAGTATAGTTGGGGAGGGGAGGACCACGGTTCATGCTTTACTATATGCCAATGACATTGTATTGCTCTTAGAGCTAGAGGAGGAACTGCAACACCATTTGCATGCCCTAAACAATTTTCGCAACACAAAACGCTCTCAATGAAACCCGGTAAAACAAAGGTACTCATTTTTCATGTGTCAGCCAAGGTGTGGAGACAAAGCTCTTTTATGGTGGCCATCAAGGCAATTGAAGTCACTGGCTCATATTTATACCTCAGAGTGGCTTTCACAAGAGAAGGAGCATCTCGGACCTTCTTTATGGCCCAAGAAGCCCTTGATCGACTTACTTGAGGTTATCCAACATTAGCATTGATGGGGAGATAGTGTTATTAGGCACACTTCCAGGAGCCCCGAACAAAGGGGTGTGTAGGTGGAAAAATGTGTGTGTGGATGCATAGAATGCAAATGCACTTCTCCTCGAATGACCACTTCAAGAGCATAGTACAAAGGTGAGATTTAAATCGTTTAAATCGTAGAGATTTAAAAAAATGAAAATAAAATCGAGGTTTTCATTCATCATGAACGATTTTTATTTTTTTATGTATTTGGTCATCCATCATGATATCTAAAAGCCTCTCCAAATCTCATTAGCAATAGCAATCACCATAATTGAAGGGATTTCCATCAAAAGAATGCAGAATAGAATAAGATATGGACAAAACTTTTTTCCCCCCTTTTTTTAAGTAAAAAAAATAAAAAACGATTTTTATGAATAAGAATCGTTCCTAGAGATTTAAATCGCGATTGAGGTTTTTACGATTTTTAAAAAATAAAAATCGTACGATTTTTTTAGCTATGTTCAAGAGTACTATGAGATAGAAATGGAAACCACCAAGTCACTTACAAGATGGAGCGAGTACAACCAAGTGTACCTCTTCAAGTGCTCCTCAAGGGTATCTTTTGGCTAGCACCAACTAGCATGAACTTACATGCAAGGATAGGAGTGAAGGTTACAAGGGCTTGTCACTTCCAGAATAGAACCAGCTTAGTAGAGGCGTGGCCTTGTCTAACTTCTAGAACTAAGCTTCTCAAGCTTGAGAGAAGCGACGCACTTCACTCAAGTATCCTCACTCTTCTCTCAGTCGTCAAGGTCTCTCCTCTATGAGCTATGATATGTGATGCGTGATGTATGATATCTTTGATACTCGAGTTCCTTTCCTTATATAAGCTTCCTCTGCGAAACTATGTTACCTCCACTCTTACTCTGACTTGGACTTTTCCGGTACTCTACTCAGGTCTCCACTCTCTTTCTCTGGTCTCCCTCTTCTGGTGGATCCTTCTCTTTAGTCTTCAAGTGATCCAAGTCTTGCCTTCGACAAATTTGGTTCTTGGACGAATCTACGAAATTGGTCCAATTCTAGGTCCCTAGACCAATTTTGTGAAATTGGTCCATGGACCCATTTGTGAAATTGGTCCATAGACCAATTTGTGGAATTGGTCTCTTCTTTTGCCTTAGAAAAATTCTGAAAATCAGTCTTTTTCTGCAACTAGATTCTACTTAGACTCTGAATTAGACTCTTACACTGAGAATTTAAGAATACATAGGTATACCCAAAAATTTTGTAGAGCTCTAACTTAGGCTATACAAGTTGCCCGCCACTATTTCACTCTCCGTCTCAGAGAGTGCCCTGCTTGAGTAATGCTTCTTCTGCCCATTTTTTTTGTGAATTGAAATGAATACAAAGACTAAAAAAAGGGAGAGAATTAAAATACATAAGGAGAAAATGTGAAATATATAGTGAGGCCAAAAGGGCATGTCCATGGATACAACTAAGTACTCAAAATTCCAGTGTTTTGCAAAGTAAATGAAGAAAAAACACTATGACAAAACTATTACTAGGAATGCAAAGAGAAACTGAACTAGATACATGAAATATTCGAACTCCTGGAGAGAGGATCCCGTGAGGATTTCTCAGCTGAGAATAAATCTGCTGCCATGGTGTGCAATGCCTTTGTTCTCTCGTACTTCTCCTTGTAGAATGTCACTTGTGTCTTCAATTCTTCATTCTTCCTCTGCAACTTGAAAATTTCCTGCTCTTGGTGAGTCACTATAAGAAATTGTGTGTGTAATCTTCTGTCCTCTGCCTCTATCTAGGCCATCTTATCGCGAACCGCTCTATGGTATCTCTCCATTGACTGTACTAGAGTGCCCATACATGTGATATACCTTTGGTGCTCTTCAAAAGCTTCCAACTGTGTATCTAGTGAATTTTCCCCTTCGTAACATAGCTTCAACATGTATTGAAGTGTCTCCATGGCCATGTGGACTAGAAGGTTGAGAGTAGGAAGTGAAGATGGACGTGTTGGGTTTAGAACACGTGGAGAAGTCGACTAGCTAATCGGGATGGAATGACAAGTGATAGGGGGGTGTAGGTGCAGGTGGATGTTGTGTGATAGGGAAGGGAGTGGATGTATGGGCAGGAGAGTGGATGTAGTAACCAATGCAAGGGATGGTAGGAATGTTGAATGTGGTGGTGAATATGAAGGGAATGGAGCACGATTGTCCATGATTTCTGGAGGTGAAAGAGCTTGGGGAGATAGAGGGTTAGGCTATGAAGAAGAAGGTCGGGTGATACAGTTAGGTGGAGGGCAGGGATTAGGTTGTGCAGCAGTGCATGTGGATGAAGTCGTAGGTGGTGGAGTGGCAGTGGTGGTAGTAGTGGTAGTGTGAATGGGTATCAGAGTAGGTGTCTTGGCGGCGGTGGTTGTAGCTACAATGGTGGTGGGGTGCATAGGTGTAGTAGCAGGTGGCATAGTACGTGCACGAGAGAAAGAAAATTTCTTACCTATTGCCAATGTCGCATAGCCTTGATTTGTGAGTGGAAGTGAGTCTAGGTCTCCTCGAGTATCCTTCACCACCTTCACTCTCTTTCACTCTGTTCTTGATGGAAGTGGGCAACTTCGGTGTTCTAAACACATACGTCCGCTTCTTTTCTTACCCATTGTGACTCTGACTAGTAGGTGAAGACTCAAGCTGAGGGTATAGGGCCGGAAGGGTATGTAACCAAGCGAATATGCATGGGGATAGACATGAAATTTGGTAGCTCCTTTATTCGTTTAGACTACAAAGCAGTTTCTCTTATCCAATATGCAATGCCATAGAAGCTTGTGGTATGGGTATGGCTTGGAGGTCAAGAAACACAGTAGACCATCACACATGGACAAATTAGTGAACGAGAGCTTAGCCTTCATGTTCCTTAACATAAAGTATAATTTGAAGGCACACAGGAACGAAGCAGTGGCCTGCTCTAGCTTCTCCTCAAAGGCTGCCTTACATTTTTCAATCATTAGGTCTTCAGCAATACTTGAGAAAGTCGGTATGCCACCATGTAAGACAAGAGTAAGATATGGCTGAAGATACCATCTCCATGGTCAAGACACCACCCAAAAATTTCAGAAAGGATTTGAAAAAAATCTAGTACCTCCATGTGATTGGGCTCGGATGAAAGTGGAGCTAATGAGTATGAGTCCATATCCATGAGCTGAACATCAGCAAACAAGTGCTGAAGTGTCTCTTTCTTCTCTGGTATGTTGGAATGTGCATGGATTAAGATGCCAGTGTCCCCCTGTGAGTTATGAGTGAATAAGGATGTACCTTCGAACACATCTCTAGAGGATAGGGCTTCTGAGGGTACAAATTCGCATCTAGTAACTTCGTCGCTAGTGTCATCACTATCATCGGCATCTTCGGCAGCATCTTTATCCTCAAAAGATACTGAGATTTCTTCTATTTCTGAAGCAAGTTTTTTACCTTTGTTGGATGCTGATGGGAGCACCTTGGTTTGTACTTCTTGTTCAACATGGGTTTCATCGTGGGATGGTACAGCAGATGATTCCATGAGGGTTGAACTTATGAATAGGCACCAAATTGGTGGTTTTAGAGCTTGACGATATGCGAGCTTCAGGATCGACTGTATATGCAGCAAGACGAATTGGGTTGAATCCTATTGGGTGTTGGTCGATGAATGGAGATGTGGTTTAGGATTTTTAGGGCAGATCGATATCAGGCAGAGTGATGGCGAATCCTGGATGGCAATGAGGACCATGCTTTTAATTGAGAAAGGCACTCCTTTCTTGCTCTCTTTCCTGCTACCTTGGAGAGCATTGCTCATCAGTGGTTTAGTCAATATTGTTGATATATTTTGGTAGTGATGTGTGTGAACACACTAGGACCGCCGGGGCACTTTTTTCCCTCTTTAGGAGGTTTCTTTCCCCAGCTTGTATATACGCCTATTGCCCTAACGGGCTACTTATCTTTGTACATTCTCTAGTAATACAATCAGTATTGTGTGTTGTGCTCCAAGCTTCTTCTTCTTCTTCCTTGTGCTATTCGCGTGCTTCTGTAGACGTCTAACTCCAACAATTGGTATCAGAGCAGGTCTCCGCTTCATCTAGGGCGTCATCAACACCTCTCCGATTGCAGTCTCAGAATCGCACGAATTTTGGTGAGCATACTCAGTGTGGCGAGCATACTCGTTTCCGCCTCCGAATGCACTATCCCAAAGCTTGTGCAGGCTATTTCGTCTTTTTGTGCCAAAGGTATATGCCAGTTTCGGTTCGTCAGTAGAAGCATTTCGAAGCCTGCCACAGGTTTAGCAGAATTCGTATGGGCAGTTCTGTTCAACTTTTTGAGATACAATCAATTTTCTGCATCAAGGTATTTTAGTCACCGACCATGGCTGAAAGCAGTGATGTATTTCGTATGTTTGCTGTTGAGGATAAGTTGGATGGTACCAACTACCCGTTGTGGGCTTATATGATGCGACATGTATTGGTTGCAAAAGAATTGTGGAACATTATGCAGGGTGTTGAAAAACGTCCTATCACACCTGGAACTGTTACAACTACAGGTATTGAAGCTGATGCAGAAGGTGTCGAAGATGATGATATTCTATATATTCCTGTTCGTGTTGCGGTTTTTGCTTCACCTACTACAGAGCAAATTCGTTGGGATGGCAGATATTCTCAGGCACATGCATTGATAGCTTTGTCTGTGAAACAAACATGCCATTATTCCTCACATACGCTCTTGTAGAACACCGAAGGATGCTTGGGATACACTTACCACATTGTACCAAGCTAGGAATGAGGCTCGTGTTGCTTACCTCCCAAAACAGTTGGAGAGTGAGCTCATGAATGAAGGTGATTCTATGGACAGTTTTTTAACAAAGATCAAAGACTTGAAGGAAGAGTTGACTTCTGCTGATGAGGTTATACTAGATAGCTCACTTATGCAGACCGTTCTGAATGGTCTTCCTGATTCATATCAAAGTTTTGCTTCTACTCTTCAGTTGATGATGAAAGGGAATCCAAATGCCTTGTCATTTGAGGACTTAGTCTCTGTTCTATTGCAGGAAGATGAGTCCAGGCAGAACAGGTCCATTATGCGAGTTGAAGATCAAGCATTCCTGGTTAGTCAGAAGGGCAAAGGAAAATGGAGCTCTTCAAGTAGTAAGCAGAAATCTGCTAATTCTGCACAATCGAAGAGGGAAGAAAAAAATGAAAAGAAATCAGAAAAGAAGAAATTGTTCTGCAAGTACTGTAAAGAAAATGATCATATCATAAAGAACTGTCCAAAACTAGCTGCTAAAGAGGCAAAGAAAAAAGAGGTTGGAATGGTTATTGCAGAGGCCTCTACACCAAAAAACAGAGTCCGCTAATCTTGTGCAGGAAGAAGAATGGGCGTTTACTACTGTTTGCAGTTTTGACCCATCTTCTCATGAGCAGTGCATGTCTTCAATAGACTCAGATGTTTGGTACTTTGAAAGTGGGGCGACCAAACATATTACCTCGCAGAGCAGTTTCTTCTCATCACTCTAGCCTTCCCCTACAAGGAATACTGTTACATGCGCCAACAACTGCTCGTATCCTGTTATGGGAGTTGGTAAGATCATTTTGACTACTACGGATGGTACTTCTTTCACTTTGTCATATGCTTTATTTGTGCCAGGGATCAAGAATAACCTGTTATCAGTTTCTGCATTAGCCAAGATTTGCTTGGTTGTGAAATTCGTTGATGACAGGTGTACAGTTCATGATCTGTCAAATGGGGATCTGGGAATCTGATCATTGCTTCTGGAATTTTATGTTGTGGGCTATATAAGCTCATAGACTATGAAAGATATGTGAATGATTCGGCATGTGTAGTACATGATTCTTAGGCTATGTCATATGCAAAGCTTTGGCATGCACGCTTTGGTCATCTGAATTTCGCTAGTTTGCTACGCGTGCAGAAATCTGAAATGGTGTCCTTTTTGCCCAAACTTGAGGCACTTGGAAAACATGTTTGTGAAGGTTGTATTTTGGGCAAAATGAAGCGTTCCTCATTTCCAAAAGATGGTTGAGTTCGGGCTACTTAGAAATTGCAGCTTGTACATAGTGATGTCTTTGGTCCTATGCAGATACCTTCTTTTGGAAATTATCTTTACTTCGTGACTTTCATTGATGATTTTTCCAAGCATGCATGGGTATATCCATTGAAGGCAAAGTCCGAAGTGTTCATGTGCTTCAAACAATTTTTGGTTTTGGCTGAAAATCTGTCAGCATGTAAAATGGGCACCCTCCGTTCTCATCGAGGGGGGGAATATATGTCTTCTGATTTTAATGCATTTTTGGCTGAACGTGGAATAAAACACCAGTGTACAGTGCCGTATACACCTCAAGAGAATGGAGTTGCTGAACGAATGAACAGGTCACTCATGGAGATGGCGAGGTGTATGGTCAAGAGTCAGACTTTACCACATAGTTTCTGGCTTGAGGCTGTTATGTGTGCAGCATATATACTTAACAGGTGTCCCACTAAAGCACTGCAGTCTATCACTCCATATGAGGCTTGGCATGATCGCAAGCCGTCTGTTGCTCATCTGCGTGTTTTTGGTTGTCTGGCATATGCATAGTGCCTAAACAACATCGCAAAAAATTGGATGTCAAAGCAGTAAAATGTATTTTTGTTGGGTACAATTCTGAAAGTAAAAGCTATCGTCTGTATCATCCAGAGACTAAACACATTCTAGTTAGCCGTGATATTGTTTTTGTGGAAGATGCTATTCAGCCATTGCTTTCATGTACTAAGGAGACATCTGTTAGCTCCAAAGACATGTATGATACTTTGCTTCCTCTTTTTACAGGTGGACAGTCTAGTGCAGGTCCTAATGAGGAAACTTCTCAGCCTTTGCAGGTCTCAAGTGATGATGCAGATCACTCCACTTCTGATGCAGATTTACATGATGCACTTGATGAGAGAGCTGATATTGAGGAGGCAAAAACTATGCCAAAATGGCTGGTGCAGACTTTGCATGATAGCAAATTAGATGCACCTCTGTCATATCGTACTCGTTCAGGGTCTCATAGTGCCTCGTTTGCATCAGATTGCTATGCTATGGTTGCATCTAGTCTCTGTGACGAGAATGAGCTTGTTTCGTTTGATGAAGCACAAAATTCAGAAAATTGGATGGCTGCTATGCAATCTGAATATGATGCTATAATGAAGAATGGTACTTGGTCTTTGTGTGACTTGCCTCTTGGCAAGAAGGCCATTGGCACTAAGTGGGTTTACAAGCTCAAGCGTAAGCTTGATGGAACAGTTGACAGGTATAAGGCTAGGCTTGTTGCAAAGGGTTATGCGCAGGAAAGAGGCATTGATTTTGATGAGACCTTTTGCACCTACATGTCGTATGACTACTGTTCGGAGCATCTGTGCACTTGCAGCCCATCATGGTTGGAATGTACATCAGCTGGACATTAAAACAACATTTTTGAATGGTGACTTGCATGAAAAAGTGTATGTTTTTCAGCCCTATGGCTTTGTGCAGAAAGGGCATGAAAACCAGGTGTGCAGGTTAAAGAAGGCATTATATGGTTTAAAGCAAGCACCACGTTCTTTGTATGAGAAGATACATGCCTATCTGATTACACATGGTTTTGAGAACAGTCAAATTGAAAGCACCTTATATGTTAAGCGTGCTCATGATGTGCTTCTGATCATTGTTGTCTATGTTGATGACATGCTGCTCACTGGTCCTATTGAGAAGCATACTGCTGATTTCAAGGCTGATTTGCATGCCTCATTTAAGATGTCTGATTTGGGGCATTTGCATCACTATTTGGGCATTCAATTTATGCAAGTTGATGGTGGAATGGCTTTGTGTCAAACGAAATATATTGACACATTATTGCAACGTTTTGGCCTTGAAGACTGTAAACCTATTGCCACTCCTATGGAAAGAGCTTTACGATTGAGTCTTCATGATGCTGGAGATGCATTTGATGATGTTCTCTATCAGCAGCATTGCCCAGGAGTCAAGCATTGGCAAGAGGTTAAGCGCATCTTTCGCTACTTGAGTGGTACTCGGCTACTTGGGTTGTTTTATCCCAAGGGGGGATCACTACCGCCAGATTTGCATGCTTTTTCTGACTCTGATTGGGCTGGTTGCTATGACACTCGTGTGTCCACTAGTGGCTTTTGCTTCACGCTTGGTAGCTCATGTATATCTTGGTTGAGCAAGTAGCACCCTACTGTGGCCACTTCCAATTGTGAGACTTAGTATAGGGCAAGCTTTCACAGCGACTGTTGAGTGTGTTATGGCTGATTTGGGTGTTTGTCAGTCTTCTGCCACCACCATGTTCATTGACAATCAAAGCGCATTGGAAGTTGCGAGGAACCCTATGTTCCATACTCACACTAAGCACATTGAGATGCATTATTATCATTATGTCAGGGAGAGTTTCTCTGCTGCGGAGCTCAGCTTTGCGTATGTGCCCACACAGGAGAACATTGCAGACCTTTTCACGAAGGCTCTTCCTAGGGAGAAGTTTGAAGATTTCCACAAAGCTTTGGGCTTACTTCCTTTTGTGGAGTGATTTCCACATAGCTTGGCACTTCCTTATATATGAGTGCAAACTCCTTGTTCACCACATCACTCCCAGGGGGGATTTGTTGATACATTTTGGTAGTGATGTGTGTGAACACACTAGGACCGTCGGGGCACTTTTTTCCCTCTTTAGAAGGTTTTTTTTCCGAGCTTGTATATACGCGTATTGCCCTAACGAGCTACTTATCTTTGTACATTCTCTAGTAATATAATCAGTATTAGTATTGTGTGTTGTGCTCCTGTAGGTGGTGATGTGAAGTGTGTGGGTGCAGGGAATGCAAAATGCACTACTCCTGGAGTACATGTAAACACATGAACACATTATCATAAGAAACACGTATCCCCAAACCCCCATGTCATTACTAGGAACTACAATAGAATCTCAACAGCAGCAAACATGCAACCTAATAGAGCACAAGACAACACTAACTCGGAAATCAAATATAACACGATCTGAATACCAGCCATTAACTAATCATACCACAGCTGATCATACCAGTTAAGGAACAAACAACAGAATGCAACTCCAAGTGTTCTCACATAAGGAACATCAGCAGATAACATAGGTAGGCAACAGAAGTAACTAACATGAACAGGACTCAACTATCCAGGAGTTCTAAGCCACTCTCACTCTCAGCTATATTCTCCTGTAGAGTACCCTACATGCTCTATCTCCTATCGGATATCATATCATCTCAATCTCCTGTATCCTATCATGTGTTTCTCTCTTGAGGTTTCCCTTTTTATAGGAGAGAGGTGAGGAACCGGTTACAGTAGAAGAGTCTGTTCCATGGGAGTAGTGGGGAGTTAATGCACTAGGCGGTTACATTTGTCAGCCCGGCCGCCTCCAGTACGAGATTTTGTCGTGTAATGATGAGTGGCTGGGTCCCACTTGGCCGCCTTGTCAGGTCTGCTTGTCTGGGCATGCCTTGGGCATGCAGTCGCCCAACTCTACTGTTTGGACCTCTTGGTGCCCAACTCCAGGTTTTGGACGTCTCGTGCCCAACTCCAAAATTTGGACGACTGACTCCCAACTCCAATACTTGGACCACTGTCGCCCAACTCCAGTACTTGGAGTACTTGAACCACTGATGCCCAACTTCAGTACTTGGACACCTGGCGCCTAATTTGATATTTGGTTCTTTGGTGCCATCCTTTACTCTGACCTTCAAAAATTTATTCTACAGGTTGCCCGCCACTAGTGTCTCTCCGTCTCGGAGAGATAAGGGAGAGAAGGGAAAACTACATAAATGAGGTTTTACAAGAGAATAAATGGAAAGATTACATCAGATAATAGCAGATAGAAAGTGCATAAATACATCATGAGCTGCAAAAAGAACTATGAACTCTGCCGGTACAAAATAATGTTCCAAAAGGTATACAACTGTAGCAAAATTAAACTATGACACTGTGCAAAAATAAAATACTAGAAAACTATGAGACTAGTCACAATGAGACTAGTCACATGCAGGCTCCTTCCCAGGCCGATGATGTTCAGCTGAACTGTTCTGCTGGTCTTTAGTAACTTCCTGATGGGTTTCTCCTTGTGGTGGAGTGAGGTCCTCAGTGTCAGATGTTGTGAGGAGAGCCTTTAATGCACTAAATTTGGATTTTAGTGCATCCTTTTGTTTCTTTAGGATTGCATTTTCAGCCAAGAGGTTCCTGTTTGCTGATTTTAATTCTTTGTTTTCAGCCTTCAATCTTTTGGTCCTTTCTTCTTCATCCTACAAAAATGCTTCCAAGTTTTTTACCTTGTCTTCAAGTCTTCGTGCGTCCTTGCAGTGGGTAGAAATTTCTGCTATCTGCATGTACAGTTCTTTGTTGACGAGACTTACACGCAGAAATTCATCACTCAACATGTGAGTATAATGGCAAAGCCAATTCTCTAAATTCATACACACTTGCCTATCTTCCATAATTTTGTTAAAAATCTCAGCAAATCTGTTTTTTGCTACATCCATTTGGCACATATATTGTAAGTGATTAGGAACTAGTGACCACATATGTTTCTTGTATTTCTCATTCGTGGATAGCTACTCCACACTAGATGCATCAAGAAGGGGTTGCGGAGGTAAATCTGTGGGAGGGTTGTGGCGAGAAGGAGAGAATCGAAATGGTGGTGGGAAGGGTAGTATATCGAATGGGGGTGGGCGAATGGAGGTTTGAGGTAGCGTAGGAGGGGGTGGTGTGTGAGTCGGGGGAATAGGTATGGATGCTGGTGGTGGGGGCGAAGGTGGATGAGATGGTGGCTGGGGAGATGGGGAGTGGGGTGGTGCGGGTTGTGGAGGGGAAGGCGGTGGTGTGGGACATGGTGGGAATTGGAGATGAATCGGATCTCTCGGGGGATCAATGGTAATGGGAGTGGTCATGGTGGAAGCGGAAGGTGGAGTTGGGTTGGAGTGAGGTGGGGCAATGGGTGTAGTAGGTACGGCTGAAGTGTGGGTGGATTGTGAAGGTGGAGGGGATTGAACGGAAGAAGAAGGTTTTTTGGATGAAGTGGGTACTAACTTGATTGGTGGAAAGGGAGTGTTGGCTGATGTGCGTACCTTCTTGGATGCTCTAGCATAACCTTGTTGGGCGATTGGAAGCGTGTCAAGGAGCTCACAGGAATCCTTTTGAATCTTTGCTCTTCTCTTTTTGCGAGGGTGCGCCATCTGCGGATCTTTCGATGAGGTGGGGCACGATACGTCTTTTGAATGGAGGGCGGCAAAATACCTGTAGATGTACAACATGATATGGCCACCTACCACTTTGAATGTGAGAGCCTTTTTGCCTACTTGCTGCCCATACCTCTTCTTTCGTTCTGCCAGTGACTGAACTAGAATTTTATGATACGGGTAGGGCTTTGCTTGGGCAAAGCAAAGAAGAGGTTCACATATTTTCACGTCCGTGAAATGCAAATTGTCCTTCAAGAGAAAAAATGCTTTGAATAATAGGAGCCTCTGCATCATTACCTGGCTACAAGTGGGAGTGGAGAAGCTAGTGGAACATGTCTGCAATATGTCTGGAATGGCCAACTCTGCATAGCTGCCTACTTTCTTAGTTTCTGGAATTTCTTGGGTTCCCAACATGAGAGCGAGCTTTTCTTTAGTAATTCTTCCTCCAGAAAGAGAGGGGAAGGACTTGAAGAGTGTCAAGATCTCCACCCCACCGGCTTGAGGGTCACTAAGTGAGGGAAGCTTGGCACTTGCAATGGTGAGTAAACCCATATTCTTTAGTTCCTGTAAAGTAAATGAATTTTGAAGCTTACCACATATGCTTAAGTCCAGCTTTAAGGTGATTTCGCCAGGAATGGAAATGAGGATTTCTGTGGTTGTGGCCACATTTGCCACATTTGCTGAAGATGTAGCCGAGTCCTGGTGAATACTTGGCTGAGTATCTGCTGCTGGAGAGGTATTTTGATCCTGCTGAATTTCGTCATCCAGTGACTCGGACTCTGAGGGATTCTCCTCTGAGACCACATAAAGTGAATCACTCGAATCACCCGATGATGGCCCCGATGCACTGTCAGTATCAGTTTTAAACTCAGAAAATGTTTCCTCTATTTCGACAGAGGACGATGCCATGATAGCTATAGGTAATATGGAGTTGCAGTTGCGTTCAGTTTTAGCTCAGATGGTTCTCTGTTAATTCTCTGTTAAGCTTGATTTTGCTACCAGATATTTAAGTAGGTGCTGATGGTGTCTTTGTCGCTGTGTTCAGCAGAGGTTGACTTTTGGTTCAGCAGAAGTTGAATCTGTGCTAAGCAGAAGTTAATCTTGTTTTTTTGATTCTTTGCCTTGTTCGAAGAATGCAATAAGGGTGATTGGGTTTGCGCAGCAGAGCATAAATTGGACGAGTGATGTTACTAAATTGAACTCTCGGGCAGAACCACTATGGGTCGAAGATGTGAGAACTACGGATGGGATTATGTTCTGTTCAGACAGCGTGCCAAGGGCCTGAACAGCGTTCAAGGGCGATGGTTTTGTTCTGCTGGTTGGCGAACTCTTCGGGTCGGGGCGGAATTTCTGTCCTGGGTGAAATGAAGGTACCCTCTATTGTGTTGGGCAAAAGTGAGCGCCTAATTATAGAGGATGGGATCGCATAATTGTTGTGTAGCCGCCTAATTATAGAGTAGTGAAGCTGGTCGCCCGATTAGATAGCGGACAGGGTAACGGTGAGGAATGGTCGCCCGATTAGATGGAGGACAGGGTAACGGTGAGGAATGGTTGCCCGAACAGGTAACGGTGTCGTAGATGGACAAGACAGGGGGTTGGCTTGGAGTAACGAATTAGATAGATGAAAGAGAGTGGCAGGTCGCCTAAGAGGAAAGTTAGGAGGAGGGTCGCCTAATTCAAAATAGATAGATGAAAGAGCATGGCAGGTCGGACAGGTCACCTAAGAGGAAAGTTAGGAGGAGGGTCGCCTAATTGGGTTGTGTAAGGTGGGAGTAGGAGGAGGTCGCCCTATTGGGGTCACTTAAGGCGAGAGTTAGGAGGGGGGTTCCCTATTGGAAAAGTTGGGAGGAAGGGGGTCACTTAAGGCGAGAGTTAGGAGGGGGTTGCCCTATTGGAAAAGTTGGGAGGAAGGGGGTCACTTAAGGAGAGAGAGGCCAAGGTCAAAATGAAGATTAATGAAATGGGAAGTAGATAGGTAGTCTAGATGAGGGGGTGGAGGAGTTGGGTATTGAAGGCAAGGCAAAGAGTCGATGAAGTTTAGAGGTGGGGTAGCCAATGCTTGAAGTAAGGCAAGAGAGGTTGCCATTGAGATCCATAAAGAGGGTATAATGAAGAGGATATGATGTGTGTCAATTAATCCCAGGAAGGAATAGGACAATAAGGAGTAGGAGGGGAGGTAGTACAAGCCAATTGAAGGTCGAAGGAGGAGGATTTCTCCTAAGATGGCCATGAGGAGGATAGGGAGGAGGGTCTCCTTAGTTTGGACATTGGTTGACATGGAGGAGGGTTGCCCATTGGTTGAGAAGGAAGAGGGTCACCCGTGGTTGCCCAAGTTGCTCATATAAGTCACTAGTGAGATGGTTGCCAAGATGCATTGAATTTGATAGGGAGGATAGTCGCCCCTGGTGGCATGTCGCATATCGGGTTGAGAGGGAGAATGGGCACAGTGAGGATTGCCTATGTTGGCACATGCAAGGAAGTTGGTTGCCTATGTTGGCACAGTGAGGGGGAAAGGGAGGAGGGTCGCCCATGTTGCTCACGTTGGCCTAATGAAGGTGAGAGAGGAGGGTCTCCCATGTTGCTCATGTTGGCCTAATGAAGATGAGAGGGAGGAGTGTCGCCCATGTGGTCACTAGGAGGAGTGGTCGCCCAAGTGGTTGATGGGAGGTTGAAGAGGAGGAGGTATATGGAGTAGGCTCGCCCAAGTGGTTTGGTATGTTGAAGAAGATGAGGGTCGCCCAAGTGATGGATCTTGGAGGAGGGTCGCCCAAGGTGGGCCTTGGAGGAGGATTGCCCCAGGGTGGGTCTTGGAGGAGGGTCGCCCAAAGTGGAATTGGAGGACGGTCGCCCAAGGTGGGCCTTGGAGGGTCACCCTAGGGTGGGTCTTGGAGGAGGGTCGCCCATGTGGACTTGTTGAGGGTCGCCCAAGGTGGGCCTTGGAGGTGGGTCGCCCAAGGTGGGCCTTGGAGGAGGGTCGCCCCAGGGTGGGTCTTGGAGGAGGGTCGCCCATGTGATCACTAGGAGGAGTGGTCCGAGATGATCCATATCATTGTTGGCCTAGAGATCTTGGCCTAGAGAGATGGCCTCAAAAGGAAAAGGGAATAGAACCTCGGTGATAAGAGATAGAAAAAGATTAAAACAGTTTGAAGCGTAAGCCTATGAGAGGAAAGTGGGAGTAGATAAATGAGTTATATGAAGAAGACAGATGAGAAAAGCCCAATATCTAAATTCGGAAATGACATAAGCTAATAGGGAACAACATTAAGGTATGTACATTATATACAAGGGCAAATACTCTCTTCTCTATTTTTTCACATAGGGTTTTAGCTTAGATTCATTGACTAAGGGAAGGATTGTGCCTGTCAATGTGGAGATTTGTACTCCTCCTTTTGGAAGTGTGTGTATGACCCTAAAAGGTCCGTTCCATCTTGGCATCAGCTTCTTCTTAGCCTTCTTCTCAAATAGTCGCGGATGGTACAGCAAAACTAAGCTCCCTTCCTTAATTTTTGATTTCCAGAGGTGTGCATCATGATCCTGTTTTCTCTTTTCCTGTACTGTCACTAGAGTATCATTGCCTATCTTTCTCTTTTCTTCTAGAAGTTGTAGCCTCACCATGTTGGCTGAGAGAGCGCTAGTAAATCCAGGAATTCGATTGGTTCCCACGCGGTTGGAGCCATGCAAGAACTCAAAAGGAGCAATTGCTTGTATTCCATACAATAGTTCAAATGGAGTATGACCTGTTGTGGCTTTGAAAGAGGTTCTGTATGCCCACAAGGTTCCAAGATATGCTTGGCCCCATGTATTAGGAAACTGTAAGCATGTTTTTCTTAGTAAGAGCATGAGGACCTTATTTGTGCTCTCTGCCTGCCCATTTGCCCTTGGGTAGTAGGCAGAGGACTTCTTATGGAATATTTGATACTTTTCAAAAATCAAAGTCAGGACCTTGTTGACGAAATGGGATCCTTGATCTGTTGTGACCTCTATTGGGCATCCATATCTGCAAAAGATGTAATTATACAAGAAGTTGGCTACCGTTTCAGCACCACACTCCTTACTGGCTATAACTTCAGCCCACTTAGTAGCATAATCGGTTGCTATTAAAAGATACTTTGCACCTGAACCTTGTGCTACTGGGAAAATAGGGCCAACAAAGTCTATTCCCCAATGCTCAAATGGTTGCCAAGCTACAGAGATATTAAAAGGTTGGTTCCTTTGTCGTGTTGGTTTGGGCGCACATCGTTGACAAACATCACATGCCTTGGCAAACTTAGTGGCATCTCTGAAGAGATATGGCCACCATAGGCCACTTTGGAGTATCTTGAGTGCAGTGATATGTCCAGGAAAATGACCACTAGACTTTCCTTCATGTGCCAACTGAAGAACACTTTCTGTTTCATGTGGTTGAAGACACCTTCCATACATCCCATCAGGGCCAACCTTATAGAGGGTATCTTTTGCCATCATGAAATTCTTACTTTTTAGGAGTCGTCTACGCTTTTCCAATGGAGTAGACCTAGTATGAAATTGGCCTTTCCCTAAAAGGAGAATTAGATCATCATACCATGTAGGTGCTATATTTACCTTGTAGATTTTGCTGTCTGGGAAATCATCTTCTACTCCCTTTGTTGCTTGCCTTGGATGCCTGATGCGAGAGAGGTGGTCTGCAATGACATGTTGTCTACCGCTTCTCTGTACAATTTCAAAGTCAAATTCTTGGAAGAGAAGTAACCATCTCCATACTCTTCCTGCAACTTGTGGCTTATTCAACAAATATTTCAAAGCTTGATGATCCGTAATCACTGTGAATGTAGTGCCTAATAAATAGTGCCTGAATTTCTTGAGGGCAAATACAATAGCCAATGCTTCTCTTTCTGTGGTGCTATAGTTCTTCTCGGCTTTTGAGAGGAGCCTACTTGCGTAATGAATGGGTTAATCTAATTTGTGTACCTCGCTTGGTTGAGTCAGTATAGCTCCTACTGCATACAAACTTGCATCTACATGCACGTGGAATGTCTTAGACCAATCTGGTGAGATGAGTATAGGTGTAGATGCCAACCTTTGTTTTAGATAAGTAAATGCTGATTCTTCTTCTTCAAACCATTGAAAAGGAAAACTTTTACTCGTAAGTTGTGAAAGTGGTCGTGCTTCCTCTGCATACATGTGTATGAACTTGCGGTGATATCCTGTGTGCCCCAGGAAGCTCTGGACCTCTTTAGCATTTATAGGTCTTGGAAGCTTAAGAATTGACATTACCTTATCGGGGTCTGGAGTCATCCCTTTTGCAGAGACCACATGCCCTAACAAGGTACCTTGGGTTACCAAAAAATGACATTTGTTAGGGTTTAGTTTCAAACCTGTTTCTCTGCAACGCTGGAACACTTGTTCTAATTGCTTCAAATGTTCTGGCACATTCTCTACTGCAGTGGTGCAGGCTGCTCCACAGAAGGTTGAAAAATCATCCATGAAAATTCTTAAGAATTTTAGAAGCAACTTGTTGAAGATGAGGTATACTGTTCTATTAAAAGTGGCTGGTGCATTTCTAAGACCGAAAGCCATTTTGGTGTAGATATAGGTTCCCCAAGGAGTTACAAAGGCTGTTTTTGGTTGGTCATCAAGATGGATTTCGAGTTGATTATACCCACTGAAACCATCCATGAAACTGTACAGCACATGCCCTTCCACATCTTCAATCACTTGTTCAGAAAAGGGGGTGGGAAACCCGTCAGGGATGGTTACCTTATTTAATGCCCGGAAATCCACACAAACCCTGATTTTATTAGGTTGCTTCTTAGGTGTTATAACCATAGAGGACAACCATTCTGAATGCTCCACTGGGACTATGATATTTCCTCCATTTTCTGGATTTCCTTCTTGACTGCTTCTGCATATTTGGGATTTAACCTATACATCTTCCCTCTAATTGGCCGAGCTTCTTCCACTAGAGGAATAGTGTGTATTCCGAGTTCTTTTGGTATCCCTGTCAAATCCTTGTAACTCCATGCAAATATATCTTTAAAATTTTTCATGAATGTTATTACCTCTGTGAGAAGAAGAGGGTGGTCCCACAACCAACTTGCCAATAGAAGATTTTGTTGATTTTCTTCTTCCCCTAAGTTGACTTCTTTAACTGGCTCCAAAATTGCCTCTTCCTCGTCCTTGAACAACATTTGCTTGGTGAATGTTGGACTATCATTGATGGTGATTTTCTGGGTCTTTTCCTGTGTCCATCCTACTGGAACTTCCCCCAATGGAAAAATGCTTTCCACTAGTTCTTCTTCTGTTTGGCTTGATTCAATCCTTTCTTTTCCTTCAGCTCCTTTCAGAACTTTACCTCTTCGGAAATCTTTGGCTGGCTCTCCTAATACCACAGACTCCACGACAGTAGGTTCCTCTTCTTCTTTTTCCATGATTGCTATTGTGAAGCATGAAACATTGTTGGTCTCCTCAATCCAATCCATGATGTCGCCTAGATCTTCATTGGATATTTCTTCTCCTACATCAGCTTCTTCCTTGATGTCATGTGATGTTGTCTTATATGGCTCTGTGTGAGGCTTTCCAGATGCCCATTGGGTCGCCCAGCCAATTGTAGGGGTAGCCCAAGATGGAGGATAAGCTGCCCATTCAGGTGCCCAATGTGGGGGTCTTTGAGCAGAGTATGGAGCCCAAGCCTCTGGAGTGACCCAGCTACTTGGAGGCGGAGGCGCCCAGCTTGGACTAGGAGGTGGAGTCGCCCAACTGGTGGGAGGTGGAGGAGACGCCCAATTGGGAGGTGGAGTCGCCCAATTGTTTGGAGGTGGAGGTGGAGTCGCCCAATTGTTCGGAGGTGGAGCAAGTGCCCAATTTTGATTAGGAGGTGTAGAGGCCCAGGGAGGAGAAGAAGCCCGTTCTTGTCCTGATACTTCTTGATTTTCCAGAACCCATGGTGGAGGAGGTGTGGCCCAAATGTTTGCTCCTTCTTGTATAGTTTGTTGTTCCTCTTCTTCATTGTTATCTTCTTTGTCTTCCTCTTCACTCTGCTCTGGATGTAGAACAACTTGAGAAGTACCTAGGGCTTCATATGTTCCTCCTTCCATCTGAAGTTGTCTCATCACCTTGTCTGGTCCGGCCACCCATAAGGTGTCACTACCCCAGTCATGTACCGCTTTACTGTGGCGTAGCCATGGCCTTCCTATCAAAAGAGGAAATCCTCCCTTCACCTTTGGGAGTGTTATCACCACAAAATCCAACACAAATTTCAGCTTATGGATGATGACTTCAACCTTTTCCACTATGCCTAGTGGGCTTACCTTGCTTTGGTCTGCCAATGATACTGTAAAATGAGCATCTTTAGTTGGTTTCAGATTTAGCAATGTCATTGTGTACTCGGGCATCAGATTAATACCAGATCCCCCATCAACTATCACTCCTACCAAAGGAGTTCCCTTGATACTTACAGTTAGTCTAGGACTCTTGTAATCAGTGAGAGGTGCCATCCTAGATGGTTCTGAGCTATAAGTTGAGGGTACAGGTGCTAGGGTCTAACCCATTTATGGCAGCCATTACCTCTCCTCTGAATCCAGGACTCATAGCTAACAAGTTATATAGAGATACCTGTTGGTAGGTGCTCTGCAAGACTTGAACTGCAGTGAGAAAGCCTTCTTGGTTGTTCCTTGAAGTAGGTCCGTTCTGAAAGTGCCTTAGGTCCTCCTTAGATACTGCATAAGCTTTGTCAATAACTTGCTTATTCATATCTTCATTTCTTCCTACTCTTCCCAGTGAGGTTTTCTCCTTGGTTTGGTGGTGGTTGGCTCCCTGAGAAGGTTCATGCTCCATGGTCCTTTTTCCCTTGTCCTTTGATGGATCTGTTGCTTCCTTTGCAGCTTCTTTCAAAGCTGCCTTCTGTTTTTGTGCCCTAGTCATTACTCCGGGAAGTTCCTCAAGTTGGACTACTCGGGCGCTTGGGGAGCCTACATTGCCCTTATCATTAGATATTGTGATCATATGCAGGGGGAAAGAGTTACCTGGTGTGCTTGTAGACGGCATTGACTTTGGGCAGTCCTTCGTGTAATGATCCCTTGTTTCAGGACAATTTTTGCATGGTGGGGCATCCTCAGGGAGTGAACATTTACTTTGGAAGTGTCCATACTCCCCACATCTGTAACACATTATAGGCCTAGGTGGTCGATTCTGACGAGGCCTACCTTCTTGCCGTTGAGGTCCTTGATTGGTGTAAAAAGTTGTTACAGGAGGTGTTGTAGTGGATGGTAAGGGTGGTTGCCCTAACAAGGAGGACTGAGCCACTCCTACCCATTGAGGTACTGGAGGTTGTCCTTGCATCATAGTTTGATTTCCAAGACCCTTTAGAAAATAACAATCCTTGGCCTCATGGCCACCCTTGCCACAAAACTGGCATGTTACCCTCCTTGGACATTCTTGTGATGTGTCCTTGAGTACTACAGAGAGAACACCATAGTCCAGTTCTTACCTCCCTTAATGTTTTGAGTTCTGCAAGCTTTTGTCGTATTTGAGCGAGACCTTCCGAAGTACCCTTGTCCTCTTCTCGATTTCTTTGAAGCTTTAAGGTCTCTAGTTCCTTCCTCAAGGCTGTCACCATGTCTTCATCTTGGGGGAAAGTCTTTCCCGGATGTGCTCTGAAATGAACCCGTGCAGCCTCAATCCTTGTGGCAGCTGCTTCAAATTCTCTCAAAGTGGCATCTGGTCTCAACAGCTCTCTTAGCTTCTACTGTGTGGATTTCGGCAAGGCCTTCTCCACCCACTTCTTGACAAGGAAATCTCCTGGTGGTTCTGGCAATCTTGCCACGAGTGACCTTGCCCGCATCATAAGTTCTGAAAATGATTCTCCCATATGCAAGATTAGATTCTCAAGTTCATCTAACGTTCTTTCTGTAGAGTTACCTGGCCGAAATGCGTATGTGAATTCGGTCCCCCATGTTTGGAAATGGTTCTCTGCGTACTGGCTGAACCATTTGTCCGCCAGTCCTTCAAGAGTTGATGGAAAGAGAGCAAGGAATGCGTCCTATCGTTGCTGTAAGCCCCTACTCTTACAAATTGAAAGAAATCTTCATACATGATCTTCAGGATCTTCATTAGCACCGCCATGAAATGAAGAAAATCTAATATTTATTCTTGACAAAAGAGTGGAAAGTTCCTCTGCCATAGCCTTATTAAGAAGAGTGTCTTGAGGTAAAGTCTTTTGAGTTTTAGCCTTGTCGTCTAACCCTTCTATTCTAGAGACTAAGCTTGAGGCAGATAGACTTCTTATGGGTGTTAGGTAAGGATCTGGCCTTCTTCTGTGGTAACTCTTGATTGGTGTCTTCTTAGGGCTTAGCTGCTTCTCCTTGCTAGCTCTGGTGTGGGTCATGGATCATCTTTGGGACTACTTTTAAAGGAGGAAATTGCCCCAATGAAGAGGTCGCCCCGGAGGATTCTTCGCCCAAGAAGAGGTTACTCCAGTGGGGGAGGAGGAGTAGACTCCCAAGGAGCCAAGAAGGAGGATAAGGAGGAGTAGTCGCCCAAAAATTAAGAAGGGGAGGAGGAGTGGTCGCCCAAGCCAAGTGCCAAGAGAGGATGAGGAGGAGTAGGTGCCCAGAAGCCAAGAAGGAGGAGGAGGAGGAGGGTCGCCTAGGAAGCCAAAAGAGGAGTCGTCGCCCAAGACTCAAAAAGAGGAGGAGAGTCGCCCACAGAAATTAAGGAGGATGAGGAGGAGCAGTCGCCCAAGAAATTAAGGAGGATGAGGAGGAGCAGTCCCCCGAGAAGGTAGGAAGGGGGAGGAGGGGGAGAGGTGGCCCTGGGCACTCAATCCTAAATGATTTCTCAAAGGAAAGGGTACTCAATTCTAAGTGATTTCTCGAGTAACCAGAAATCTCCAGAGGCCCTGTCCCACCGGGCGTGCCAAATTTTCACTTGTAGGTGGTGAAGTGAAGTGTGTGGGTGCAGGGAATGCAAAATGCACTACTCCTGGAGTACATGTAAACACATGAACACATTATCATAAGAAACACGTATCCCCAAACCCCCATGTCATTACTAGGAACTACAATAGAATCTCAACAGCAGCAAACATGCAACCTAATAGAGCACAAGACAACACTAACTCGGAAATCAAATATAACACGATCTAAATACCAGCCATTAACTAATCATACCACAGCTGATCATACCAGTTAAGGAACAAACAACAGAATGCAACTCCAAGTGTTCTCACATAAGTAGCATCAGCAGATAACATAGGTAGGCAACAGAAGTAACTAACATGAACAGGACTCAACTATCCAGGAGTTCTAAGCCACTCTCACTCTCAGCTATATTCTCCTGTAGAGTACCCTACATGCTCTATCTCCTATCGGATATCATATCATCTCATCTCCTGTATCCTATCATGTGTTTCTCTCTTGAGGTTTCCCTTTTTATAGGAGAGAGGTGAGGAACCGGTTACAATAGGAGAGTCTATTCCATGGGAGTAGTGGGGAGTTAATGAACTAGGCGGTTACATTTGTCAGCCCGGCCGCCTCCAGTACCAGACTTTGTCGTGTAATGATGAGTGGCTGGGTCCCACTTGGCCGCCTTGTCAGGTCTGCTTGTCTGGGCATGCCTTGGGCATGAAGTCGCCCAACTCTACCATTTGGACCTCTTGGTGCCCAACTCCAGGTTTTGGACGTCTGGTGCCCAACTCCAGAATTTGGACGACTGACGCCAAACTCCAGTACTTGGACCACTGTCGCCCAACTCCAGTACTTGGAGTACTTGGACCACTGATGCCAAACTTCAGTACTTGGACACCTGGCGCCTAATTTGATATTTGGTTCCTTGGTGCCATCCTTTACTCTGACCATCAAAAATTTATTCTACAGCTCCAAGCTTCTTCTTCTTCTTCTTCCTTGTGCTGTTCGCGTGCTTCGAAGACGTCTAACTCCAACAAATATGCTGAAGGACATTTCGCAACATAGGAGGCCTTGTGGACACCTTTCACAAATACCTTCAGGCCAGGTTATTCCATGGAAAGAACCCTTGACCACTTAGAGAATCTTAAGCTTCAGCAAGGAGAATCATTCCCTCTGCTAATGACTAGAGTAAAGCCTTTTGTAGCGAAACTCCTTCTCGACTTGCAAATTTCTTAGTTAAGAAGTGGGTGGAAATCTCTCCAAAATCATCTCAACAGAAACTGAGGGAATTGTTAAGAGAAGACGCAACACTACAAGATTTTGAAGCTTCTTCAGTTAGGATTGAAGAGACATGCAAACATTTCGAAGGAAGAGAGGCATGTCAAGAAGAACCTCCCTGGGATTTAGTGGCAAGCTTGGCAAGAGAGTTGGAGGCTCTCAAACCAAAAAACAACCTCCAAGAAGAGAAGAATTCACGAGAAGACACTATCGCAAATCTCTGACAAGATGTGGAGGAGTTGAACGCTCAAAAGGAGGTAAAAGCTTTCATATGGTGTACAATATGTAATAAACCAAGTCATAATAATCAGGACTATCCATAGAAGATCACATGCTAGTTCTGTGGAAAAACTCGTCATGAGGCAAGAGAGTGTTACTTCCTCAAAGGAATTCAAACCAACTGGATTCAAGTCCCTAGAACATAGCTTAACCAATATATACAAAGGCATCAACAAGAAGTGATGTATATTCCTCCTTAGTTCAACAACAATAGTGAGTTCGACAATCAGAGAAAACCAATAAAGAAGAAGAAGCCCATCATGTATAATAGGTTGTTGGAGATAGATGTTTGCGGAAGCACGCGAAAAGCACAAGGAAGGAGAAGAAGCTTGGAGCACAACACACAATATTGAATGTATTACTAGAGAGTGTACAAAAGATAAGTAGCCCATTAGGGCAAATAGGCGTATATACAAGGCAGAAGACTGACCAACACCCAAATCAGCCATAAGACGTCCGAGCAACACACACTCAACGGTCGCTGTGAAAGCTTGCCCTATACTCTGCCTCACAACTGGAAGTGGCCACAGTAGGCTTCTTCTTGCTCAACCAAGATATACATTAGCTACCAAGCATGAAGCAAAATCCACTAGTGGACATACGAGTGTAATAGCAACCAGCCCAATCAGAGTCAGAAAAAGAATGCAAATCTGGCGGTAGTGATCCCCCCTTGGGATAAAACAACCTAAGTAGCCGAGTACCACTCAAGTAGCGAAAGAGCTGCCAATGCTTGACTCCTTGGCAATGCGTAAACCTGCTCATCTGTGAGACAGCAAACTGAATATCTGGCCAAGTAATGCATAAGTAAATCAAGCAACCAACAACCTGCTCATAGAAAACAACATCAAATGCATCTCCAACATCATGAAGACTCAATCGTAAACCTGTCTCCATAGGAGTGGCAATAGGCTTACAGTCTTCAAGGCCAAAATGCTTCAATAATGAATCAATATATTTCGTTTGACACAAAGCCATTCCACCATCAACTTGCATAAACTGAATGCCCAAATAGTGATGCAAATGCCCCAAATCAGACATCTCAAATAAGGCATGCAAATCAGCCTTAAAATCAGCAATATGCTTCTCAATAGGACCAATGAGGAGCATGTCATCAACATAGACAACAATGATCAGAAGCACATCATTAGCACGCTTAACATATAAGGTGCTTTCAATTGGACTGTACTCAAAACCATGGGCAATACGATAGGCATATATCTTCTCATACCAAGCACGTGGTGCTTGCTTTAAACCATATAATGCCTTCTTTAACCTGCACACCTGGTTTTCATGCCCTTTTTGCACAAAGCCACGGGGTTGAAAAACATACACTTTTTCATGCAAGTCACCATTAAGAAATGCTATTTTAATGTCCAACTGATGTACATTCCAACCACGATGAGCTGCAAGTGCACATATGCTACGAACTGTAGTCATTCGGCAAGTAGGTGCAAAGGTCTCATCAAAATCAATGCCTCTTTCCTGAGCATAACCCTTTGTAACAAGTCTAGCCTTGTACCTCTCAACTATACCATCAGGCTTACGCTTCATCTTATATACCCACTTAGTCCCAATGGCCTTCTTGCTAGGAGGCAAGTCACATAAAGACCAAGTACCATTCTTCATTATAGCATCATATTCAGATTGCATAGCAGCCATCCAATTTTCTGAATTTTATGCTTCATCAAACGAAATAGGCTCATTCTCGTCACAGAGACTAGATGCAGCCATAGCATAGCAATTTGATGCAAAAGAGGCACTATGAGAGCCTAAACGAGTATGATATGACAGAGATGCATCTAATTTGCTGTCACGCAAAGTCTTCACCAGCCATTTTGGCATAGTTTTTGCATGCTCAATATCAAATCTCTCATCAACTAGTGCATCATGTAAATCTGCGTCAGAAATGGAATGATCTTCATCATCACATGAAACCTGCAACGGCTAAGAAGTTTCCTCATTGGGAGGAGCACTAGACTGTCCACCTCTAAAAAGAGGAAGCAAAGTATCATACATGTCTTTGGAGCTAACAGATGTCTCCTTAGTACATGAAAGCAATGGTTGAATAGCATCTTCCACAAAAACAACATCACGGCTAACCAGAATGTGTTTAGTCTCTGGATGATACAAACCATAGTCTTTACTTTCAGAATTGTATCGAACAAAAATACATTTTACTACTTTATCATCCAATTTTTTGCGATGTTGTTCAGGCACTAATGCATATGCTAAACAACCAAAAACACGCAAATGAGCAACAGATGGCTTGCGATGATGCCAAGCCTCATATGGAGTGATAGACTGCAGCGCTTTGGTGGGACACCTGTTAAGTACATATGCTTCACACATGACAGCCTCAAGCCAGAAACTATGTGGTAAAGATTTACCCTTTACCATACACCTCCCCATCTCCATGAGTGACCTGTTCTTGCGTTCAGCAACTCCATTCTCTTGAGGTGTATACGGCACTGTACACTTGTGTTTTATCCCACGTTCAGCCAGAAATGCATTAAAATCAGAAGACATATATTTCCCCCCTCGATCGGAACGGAGGGTGCCCATTTTACATGCTGACAAATTTTCAACCAAAACCAAAAACTGCTTAAAGCACATGAACACTTAGGACTTTGCGTTCAATGGATATACCCATGCATGCCTGGAAAAATCATCCATGAAAGTCACGAAGTAAAGATAATTTCCAAAAGAAGGTGTCTGCATAGGACCACAGACATCACTATGTACAAGCTGCAATTTCTGAGTAGCCCGAACTGAACCATCTTTTGGAAATGAGGAACGCTCCATTTTGCCCAAAATACAGCTTTCATAAACATGTTTCCCAGGTGCCTCAAGTTTGGGCAAAGAGGACACCATTTCAGATTTCTGCACGCGTAGCAAACTAGCAAAATTCAGATGACCAAAGCGTTCATGCCAAAGCTTTGTGTCTGACATAGCGTGAGAATCATGTACTACACATGCAGAATCATTCAGAGATCTTTCATAGTCTTTGAGCTTATACAACCCACGACATAAAATGCCAGAAGCAATAATCACATCGCCATTTGACAGATCATGAACTGTACACTTGTCATCAACAAATTTCACAACTAAGCGAATCTTGGCTGTGAGACTTTCCTCAGAAAAGACATGCGAATGATATGTGTGCCACTCTCCTCCGATCCATTTATATCCTCTTGTATCTAAAATAGCAGTGATCTGGAATGATCTAGCGTCGCCATGTGGCCAGCATGCAACACTCATCCCCATTAACCATCAAATACCTTAGGATATACCCCCGAGCTTAAGACCTTGGCTAACTAGCCCTTGTCCCACACACACATGGAATGGTCTTTGTAGACCAATGCCTGACACTCTCTCCCCCTTCTAAAGATCATTGTCCTCAATGATCAATGAGGGAAAGTACTTGCGAATCATAACTGCGGATTCCCAAGTGGAGTCAGTAAGTGGTAATCCTCTCCAGGCGACCAGATACTCTTGGATGACATGATTCCTTAACCGTTTCTGTCTCCTATCTAGTATTCTGTCTGGAGAATGATCTTCTCTATCAGTTTCCTGCAAAGAAACAATACCCTCTATTAGATTATCTTCCCTAGAAATATACTTTCTTAATTTACTGACATGAAACACTGGATGGACTCTGCAATCTGGAGGAAGCTCTAATCGGTATGCAGCATCACTCAACTTCTTTACTATCTTCCAAGGTCCACAATACCTTGGTGATAGCTTACTACACTTCCCTGTGGACAATGAAGTAGATCTAGCTGGAACCTGAAGCAAGACTCGGTCTCCTTCCTCAAAGGATCTAGGAGATCTTTTCCTATCAGCATACTCTTTTGCTCTATCAGCTCCTTGCTCCTTGCTCCATCTTGGCTTTAGCTATTTCAAGGTTTGCTTGGAGATTCGCTAAGAACTCAAAAGCACTAGGACATTTCTTAGGCATTCCTATGGTACTGGGAGGAGTGGGATTCATGCCATAGTTCATCTCAAAAGGAGACGTCCCAGTCACCTTGTGAGGCCTATTGTTATAAGCAAACTCTACTAGTGGCAAATAACTATCCCAATTTGTCTGTCTCTCAGACACATATGCCCGTAACATATCCTCTAGAATTTGGTTGACCCTCTCGGTCTGACCATCTGTCTATGGATGATCACCACTACTCATTTTTAGTGACACTTTCAGTTTGTCAAATACAAACTTCCAGAAATGTCCTGTAAATCGGACATCCCTATCTGAGACTATGGATGTCGGTAACCCATGCAATCTGAAGACATGCTGGAAAAACAGCTCCGCTGCCTTTGGAGCTTCTATCGTCTCCTGCGTAGGTATAAAATGAGCCATCTTGCTCAGTCTATCTACCACAACTAGGATCGTATCCCGCTTCCTTTGGGTCTGCGGTAACCCCACTATGAAGTCCATGGATATACTATCCCAATTATGATCTGGAACTTGTAAAGGATGTAAAAGACCAAGTGTCTTTACCCTTTCTTCTTTGTTGACTTGCACATAAAGCATTGTTGAACATAAGTATGGATATCTCTGGCTAATCCAAACCACCAAAATGTTCGTCTAACAAGCTGTATTGTCTTGTCAATACCAGGATGTCCTATGCAGGGAACATCATGGTTATCATGCATGACTTTCTTTCGCAAATCTCGGGAATCTGGTACACAAACCTTTCCTTTCCGCTTCACTATTCCATTCTCCTGTGAGAAATTAGAATACGGAATGGACTTGTTTGCTTTTGTAGAAGAAGAAACAGCTTGAACTGTCTCGTCCCCTAAAATAGACTCATCACTAATGGCTCTAACTATCTGTAACAAATGTGGATCTTCCACCTGTGCTCCCTTAATTTCTTGAGGCAATGAGCTTTCTAAAACTGTAAAGCTCATTTGATACATTATACGAGATAATGCATCAGCTACTATATTTTCTTTGCCTCTTCTATACAAGATTTCCATGTGAAATTCCTGTATGAGCTCAGCCCAACGAGCCTGTCGGCCTCGAAGATCTGGCTGACTACAAAAATACTTGAGTGTATGATGATCTGTGAATACCTTAAAGTCCGCACCATAAAGATAGTGTCTCCAGACTTTAAGTGCATGCACCACCGTATACAACTCTTGTTCATGCACCGGCCAATTGCGTTGTGCACTACTTAACTTCTTACTTTCAAAAGCTATTGGCCTTCCATCTTGACTCAAGACTGTGCCTATGGCTATGCCGCTAGCATCCGTTTCTAACTCAAATGGTTTCTAAGGATCCACCACTTTGAGTATAGGAGCCTCTGAAACAGCTTGTTTCAGAGTATCAAAACTCTCTTGCTTCTGTTGCTTCCATGCAAATGGAATTTTGCCTTGAAGCAAGTTCGTCATAGGTGCTGCTATCGACGAATATGAAGAGATGAATTTCCGATAGAAACCGGAAAGTCCTAAGAATGACCGTAACTGCCATGCTAAAATAACCGATACCTTCTTGGGATCCATCTCAACCCCATTGGCTGAAATCACATGCCCTAGATACTCTATCCTCGGAAGAAACAACTGTGTCTTCTCTGGATTTACATACAACTGATTTTCTTTTAAAATATTCAACACAAACCTTAAATGATTTTCATGCTCATGCACAGTCCTACTATACACTAGCAAATCATCCACAAAATCAACAACACACTTTTCTATGAAAGGTCGTAAGATATCATTCATTAACATCATAAATGTAGCTGGACCAAAGGGCATGACCAAATACTCATAATGACCAAAACGGGTCCTGAAAGCTGTCTTATGTACATCATGATCTTTCTCTCTAATCTGATCATAGCCACTCTTTAAATCTATCTTACTAAATACAATGGCTCCACCTAGAGCATCCAAAAGATCATCAATCCGGAGCATGGGATATCTATATTTAATAGTGATCTTATTGAGTGCTCGATAATCGACACACATCCTATAAGATCGATCCTTCTTCTTCACAAGAAGAACTGGTGAGGCAAAGGGTGAATAGCTGGGTATAATCAACCCTTTTTTAAGATACTCGTCCACGACCTTGCGGACTTCATTTTCTTCCTGTAAACTCATTCGAAATGGTGGCCAAGCGGTCAGACTCGCTCCTGGTACCAATTCGATTCTATGCTCGATATTCCTGCAAGGAGGCAAACCTGATGGTAATTCCTTTAAAAACAACTCTTGGAATTCTGCTCTCACTTTGGCTGAAAGTGCTGGAGCATTCCAACTTGAGTCTCCATGACTGCATGAATCAATCTCAACATGCGACAAATACATGAAATAAAGAAAATAGATATACTTACAATCAATTTTGAGCAACTTGGTAGCAGTCACCAATCGCGTCTCTTGGAGATCCGGTTCTCCACGGATCAGTAATCTCCTTCCCTCATGCTCAAACTGATACAGATGTGAAGCAAAATTAATGACCGGTTTCTTCTTCGCATGCCACTTCTTACTAAGAAGTTAAGATCTATGTCGAATCGAGCTAATCTCGCTATCTCAAAGTCCAATCTATCCTCATAGGACTGGATTTGAATAGGAAGATCAACTACTTGTCTATCCCAAGTCTTAGTTTCCTTCCCGTCAGCTAGCTCTACGGTATAAGTATAATCTGACTCTACCGTATCTAAGCATAATCTATTGACTAATCGGGAACTAATAACATTATGAGTCGAAAAAGAAAAGCTCAAGCATCGACCATACATCTCTACTTACGTCATTCTACACGTATGCAAGAATACTTCTAATATGTATAATCAATAAGACTAATCAACCAAATATTGACTAAATACTTATCTCAGATTCTTTTGATATTCTTGAAACATCCAATTGAAGAGCTACGGGTAGACTATTCACTCCCTTTGGTTCGTGGATCGCATAAGTCTTCAAGAAGTGCTTCGTTAAAGGTGCTCGATGAAGAACAATCCACTTCCAACCTGTGTCTCAGGCAATAATTGGACCCAAAGTATGGCTTGAAGCTGCTCTATGGAAAGAGTTCGTAAAGAGCTATCTATGGGTATGTCATCCTTACGCAGCATCCATTGAATTCAAGGACGACAAATGACATAGATGATCAGCGATTCAATTTTTTGTGTGACCCGTTAATCAAGTTTTCTTTTCTCAAATAATCACGTTGTGCACATAACTGTAAGCACACATCCATAAAACTACTTCATCATAGTGATCGCCATGCGCCAACAGATGTATATGCATCAGTCATCAGAGATTTACTGTATGCTTCTAAGTCTTCTTGGAGATGCCTCTTCAGAGTGTTGTTTGTAAAAGTCGCCTTCTCCACGCGTTTTTCCGCTTATCATCTTCTCACGGCCATGGTCAGAGGAGGCTTTCGCGCATCAACTTCACAGCAGCCACAACGATGTTGGCCTCCCAGATCAGAGATGTGCCCCAAAACTTTTGATCAGCACAACGACTCTTGCAGGCATGAGCGTCCGATAAGGACCCCTTCACGACGTGATTGAAGGCGATACCCGAGTAGCCCAGCTCGAAAGACGTCACCGCGAGAGCCACTTCTTTTTGCATGCGATGTGCCCTCTATCAGTAAGTTGAGGTCATAGAATCCCGTAGCCTTACGTCGCCTCCAACTTTTTTGACGGAAAATCAAGTTGCATGCATGGAAGTAGGTACATGCGCTGGTCGAAGCATGGAGGTGGAGAGAGCTGCCGAAAAAAAATGCAATACTCATCCCCACTAACCATCAAATACCTTAGGATATACCCCCTCGTCCCGCAAACACATGGAATGGTCTCTGTAGACCAATGTCTGACACTCTCTCCCCCTTCTAAAGATAATTGTCCTCAATGATCATGAGGGAAAGTACTTGCGAATCATAACTGCGGATTCCCAAGTGGAGTCAGTAAGTGGTAATCCTCTCCAGGAGACCAGATACTCTTGGATGACACGATTCCTTAACTGCTTCTGACTCCTATCTAGTATTCTGTTTGGAGAATGATCTGCTCTATCAGCTTCCTGCAAAGAAACAATACCCTCTATTAGATTATCTTCCCTAGAAATATACTTTCTTAATTTACTGACATGAAACACTGGATGGACTCTACAATCTGGAGGAAGCTCTAATCGGTATGCAACATCACTCAACTTCTTTACTATCTTCCAAGGTCCACAATACCTTGGTGATAGCTTACTACACTTCTCTGTAGACCAATGTTTGACATTGACTAATGCAGAAACTGATAACAGGTTCTTCTTGATCCTTTGCACAAATAAAGCATTTGACAAATTGAAAGAACTACCATCTGTAGTAGTCAAAATGATCTTACCAACTCCCATAACAGGATAAGAGGAGTTGTTGGCGCATGTAACAGTATTCACTGTAGGGGCAGGCTCGAGTGAAGAGAAGAAACTGCGCTGCGAGGTAATATGTTTGGTCGCCCCACTGTCAAAATACCAAACATCTGAGTCTACTAAAGACATGCACTCCTCATGAGAAGATGGGTCAAAACTGCAGACAGTAGTAAACGCCCATTCTTCTTCCTGCACAAGATTAGCAGACTCTGTTTTTGGTGTAGAGGCCTCTGCAACAACCATTCCACCCTCTTTCTTCTTTGCCTCTTTAGCGGCCAGTTTTGGACCGTTCTTTATGATATGATCATTCCCTTTACAGTACTTGCAAAACAATTTCTTCTTTTCTGATTTCTTCTCATCTTTATCTTCCTTCTTCGAATATGCAGCATTTGTTGATTTCTGCTTACTAGTTGAAGAGCTCCATTTTCCTTTTCCCTTCTAACTAGCCACGAAAGCTTGATCTGCAACACGCATAATGGACCTGTTCTGCCTGGACTGATCTTCTTGCAACAGAACAGAGAATGATCTTCCTGCAACAGAACAGAGACTAACTCCTCAAATGACAAGGCATTTGGATTTCCTTTCATCATTAACCGAAGAGTAGAAGCAAAACTCTGATATGAATCAGGAAGACCATTTAGAACGGTATGCACAAGTGAGCTATCGGGTATAACCTCATCAGCACAAATCAACTCCTTCAAGTCTTTGATCTTTGTTAAAAAACTCTCCATAGAATCACCTTCATTCATGTGCTCACTCTCCAACTATTTTCGGAAGTAAGCAACACGAGCCTCATTCCTAGCTTGGTACAATGTGGTAAGTGTGTCCCAAGCATCCTTAGTTGTTCTGCAAGAACGAACGTGAGGAATAATGGCACGACAGACAAAGCTATCAATGCATGTGCCTGAGCATTTCTGCCATCCCAACGAATCTTCTCTACAGTAGGTGCAGCGGAAACCGAAGCACGAATAGAAATATGCAGAATATCATCATCTTTGACACCTTCAACTTCTGTACCTGCAATAGTAACAATTGTAGGTCTGATAGGACGTTTTTCAATACCCTGCATAATGTTCCACAATCCTTTTGCAACCAATACATGTCACATCATATAAGCCCATAACGGGTAGTTGGTACCATCCAACTTATCCTCAACAACCAACATATGAAATTCATTACTGCTTTCAGCCATGGCCGGTGACTAAAATACCTTGATGCACAAAATTGACTCTACCTCAAAAAGTTGAACAGAATTGCCCACTACCTTCCAGCAATCGGTCTAATTTTTGAAATTCGTCTCTTAGGTCCGATTCCAAAATTGGGCTCAATTTTTGAATTCTCCCTATCTACAAAATTCAAGTAATCTCCAGTATATGTGTCCGTGAGGTCTCCCCATTTCCGGATCCTTTCTCCTTTGATTGATATTACATTCACTTGGTAGGAGGAACTCCCTCATTGTTGCCCACATAGTTCCACATGATGTCCTTCTTCTTATTTATTGGTTTTCTTTGGTTGTTGAACTAACCGGTGTTGTTGAACTGAGGAGCACTATACATCACTTTTTGTTGATGCCCTTGTATATTTTGGTTAAGATGTGTTCCACAGTGTTGAATCTGGTTGGTTTGAATTCCTTTGAGGGAGTAACACTCTTTTGCCTCGTGACTAGTTTTTCCACAGAACTAGCATGTGAACTTCTCGAGACAGTCCTGATTATTATGACCTCGTTTATTACATATTGTACACCATATGAAAGCTTTTACCTCCTTTTGAGCTTTTAACTCCATCTCTTGTCAAAGATGTGCGATAGTGTCTTCTCGTGAATTCTTCTCTTCTTGGAGGTTCTTTTGTAGTTTGAGAGCCTCCAACTCCCTCCGCAAGCTTGCCATTGAGGGAGATTCTTCTTGACATGCCTCCCTTCCTTCGAAATGTTGGCATGCCTCTTTAATCCTAGCTGCAGCGTCTTCAAAATCTTGTAGTGTTGCGTCTTCTCTTAACAATTCCCTCAGTTTTTGTTGAGATGATTTCAAAAGCTTTTTCCACCCACTTCTTAACTAAGAAATCTCCAAGTTGAGCGGGGAGTTTCGCTACTAAAGACTTTACTCTACTCATTCGTTCAGGGAATGATTCTCCTGGCTGAAGCTTAAGATTCTCTAAGTGGTCAAGGGTTCTTTCCATGGAATTACCTGGCCTGAAGGTATTGGTGAAAGCTGTCCGCAAGGCTTTCCATCTTGCAAAATGTCATTCAGTGTATTGACTAACCCACCAATCAGCATTGCTCTCCAAGGTAACAAGAAAGAGAGCAAGACAGGGGTCTTGTCGATTTTGGAACCCCCTTCTCTTGCACGAGGATAAAAGTCTTCACACATGGTCATTTGGATCCTCCTGGGAAGCTCCTTTGAAGGTTGGGAACTTTATGTTAATTCTAGATAGAAGCTAAATCGTCCGCCATCCTACTGGTGTTGTTGTTGTGGGCAAGTACTTCCTCCGAAGATGAAGATGAAGATGAAGACCCAACTAGAAGTGGTAGAGGGTTGGGGGGTACCCGGGGAGGAGTGTAGTGAACCATCCTTCTATGGTAGCTTTTGATGCGTGTTTTGGCACGACTCAGAGATCCTCCTTTATGAGATCTGGTATGAATCATGGAGTATGCCTTCTCTGTATGAACTCATAGATAGGATGCGAATTTGGACTAAAAGACTTGAACAAAACGGAATTAGAACTTGGACTACAAATTTGGAGTAAAAAATTGGATTAAAAATTGGACTCATACTTGGGCTAAGGACTAGAAACTAGACGAAAATTGGACTATAAGTTGGACGAAAAATTTGGACCAAAAAATTTGAACTTGGGCTAAAATTCTTAGACCAAAAAAATTGGACTAAAAAGCATTAACGAAAAATTTGGACCAATTTCAAGACTAAAAAGCATGTCCCTTACCCCAATCCTTTTATATATTCACACAAACACACACACACACACACATACACACACACACACACACACACACACACACACAAACACACACACGCACACACACACACACACACACACACACACACAAACACACACACATCCAGACCTCACAAAGGCCTGCCCAGCTCCTCCCCTTTATTTAATTAAATCCAATATTACCTCCATTCATTAAGTATTAAATATTTAAAAAAATGTTCAGGAATGACTTAATGCAGTCCAACACCCCACTTCCACTCCTCCCATCCTCTCCTTGTGCTCCCTTCCCCTCCCCTCCCCTTGTACTTCCTCCCTTCTCCTCCTCTGGCCTTGCCTACTTGTACTCCATCTGGACACACCTACTTGGGTTGGGTTACTCCAGCAGGTATGCTTCCTCCCTCACTCCTCCCCTCCCATCCACCTCAAGCACAACCCCATAACTAAGTCCCTTCCTCCACAATTAAATACTTCCATCATCCAGTCTGATGAATACTGTCCTGAAGTAAAAGTGGGATACAGTAGCATTTCTTCTCCTAATCCCAGCACTATTGACATCTCTTTCAAAGCGATCCAGCCCCTCATCAATAGTGACATATAAATCTGTGCCTCTCTACTTTTTACAGCTTCAAGAATTTCTGCAATAGACATGCCTTTTAAAGGCTGTAGTAAGTCTCTCAGGTACGCATACCAAGTTTCTGGTGCGCAACAAGGGTGATAAATTGATTCTGTATAGATAATGGTCTTCAATGTGCCACATGAACATACTATATCCCACTGTATACCATGGGCAGAGTTGCATCCCTTGATAAGTTGACTCAAGAGTAAGCTACACTTTATGGATTGGATGCAGATCTAAAAACAGGGACTGCATTTATATGTGTACAGGAATTGTTGTGAGTCCATGATGCCGCTTTTGTACTTACAGCGCATTCATGCAAGATGATGGCCTGGATAACTATGCTAACTTCATATATTGAACTTGAGGAATATGCAGATCATTTTCTGGTTTACGCGTAGACACACTTGAAAGGGTGCAAACCAGAGAATATCACCTTTTTCATGGCCCATAATGCTTGTGCCAACCTTCCAGCTCTCCATGATGGTATGAAAATACATAATGGGCGCTGTTTACTTTGGCATGGAAGATTATCTTCTGGTTCTCAGTTCTGTTATTCACATGTATGGCAAATTTTTTTGCTTGCAACATGGTTTTTCTTTGCTGCTCTGCATCAGAGAGATGTAATTTTTGTGGAGTTCAAGGATTTCAGCTTGTATTATGACAGGACACAGGAGAAAAGGGCTAAATCCTTTTTCTAGAATGCAGCACAAAGGTGTGGATCCTGGCAGGTTTCTTACTTAAGTGTATTTCCAGCTTATGCAGGTCCTGAGGAGTTAAATGATGGTAGAGATATACATATCCAAGTTTCAAAGAGAGGTCTATCTTTTGAAGCAGTTGGAGCTAGCCTCATAACCATATATGCTCTAGTCTGTGAATTCTGTTAATGTCGTGTCCATGAATGCTATGGGTTCAGTTACACACAGTATCACTACATCAAAGGTTGCATCTGGTAATCTAGAAATTATCTTGCAATTCCATTCGTTCTGCCCCAAAGGATCCAGGGCTGCTAATCTGTTTTAGTTGTGCTCACTTGTGCTGTTAGAAGGAAAGCTTGCTAGACCTAGCAATTGTTTATGGCTTTTTTTTTTTGGCAGCTTCCAGCTCAAGTCCAGCATGATGATGATGCAAAAAAATCGTCCTTATTGGAACATGTCTTTTTGTTGGCACACTTCTTTTCGATCCCTTGGATCATGATGCTGTTGACCACTAGTTTCAAGGATGGACAACCTTCTGCTTACATGGACAACATTTTGCATACTGGCAAGTGAAACTTCAGCCTCAAGCACATGCATACTATGGAGTTGACGGCCTTTTGATGCCGCTAACGAGTTCCCGTAACAATGGGTCCACATTAAACATTCCCTTCTAGGTTTCGAAGTTAGTGGTGCACTCCGATACCTCCTTATCACATGCTTTAATGCACCAGCCATGCCTTCATATTCAATACTCAGTCTTAGTAACACCATATAATTGTCCATTGGGCCACATACAGACCAATCTAATCGGGACCCTATAATTTCTTCTCCCAGTGTGCTAGATTTGACACTCTTATGCTTCAATGGCCCTCATTTTCACTATTGAACTTCCTTACAAAGTAAGTGGTTGCCTTTCCCTTCAAGCGGTTGGGTGCATCCTATAACCCTTGTGAATCTCATTATCATTTCTCGATCCAGATCTTCTGCCAATATCCTGGCCAGGCAATGATGAATTCATGCACTTTTTTCTATTGCAGTTTTATGCATTGGCTCAGGTATTGGGCAGGGGCACCACACGCATGTTTATGTATTGGACAGGGGCACCACACTTGTTTTCACAAAAGAAGCTTGGATGTTGTTCTCCCCCTTCAAATGATGATGTTTCTTTGCTTCTTTTTCAGACATACAGGGACATGTTCATCCAGCTGTTCATCCTCTTGCTATGCCAAACTTGTCCCTTGTGACATTCCAGTCTGATTGTGATCTTCAATGCTTCAATAGCATTCTTTTCCTTTCTTCTGCTTTGCCCTTCAGTCATCCTCTATATGGAGCCCACACCTTTCCTCGAGCAGCCATCATCTGACACCATTGCTCGGGCCAGTTCCCCCCAACCAAACCTTCACACTCCCACATTATCTCTCTGAACCCAATCTCACCCCTAGTTTGGATTCTAGCAATCCAAGCTACTGGCCTACCCTGGAGGGAGACTCCTCTAAGATCTCCCCCCTACTTCCATCCCTCGTGATGTGCTCCTGGTGTGATAGCCTGCACCATTGATTAAACAACTCTCCAACCTCGCTTTCAAATATGCATTTACCTTGATACCCCGAGCATCGCACTTTAAGCACTCTTTTTTGAGTGTGAGCTTCATGAGGTCAACCTTCCACCCAAATTGTCAGCACCTTGTCCTTTTCGAGCTGCCGAGCAGGGAGACCTCCCTACCTTTGTTGGCAGAGGCTTGGGATGTAGTGTGGATCTCAGTGTCTCAGCTTCCATCAAATATTCTGCTATAAGTCCGCAAGATATTATCGTCGCAAGTCGGCTATGTTTCTCTCACAAGAGCCTCCCCCCAACCCCCCCAACTCTCGAGACCTCTTACATCTTTTCAAATTTTATTTCTTATTGTAGAACCATGCAAAAGACCTTGACCTGCAAGATTTTTGCTTGTGCCGCTCTATTTCTTTACCCACCATCACCCATTTTTTATCACATCTTGAGCTTCCAATCGCCTAAGGAGTACCAAAAACAATATTGACAACAAGTAGAGGACCCCACTTCATCCATGTCTATATTGCTCTTATGCTCCTCGAGTTAAGGCCCTTGCTAGAGCCCATGCTCTAGGGAGAGAGGCTCTTTCCCGAGCACACCTTCACAACACCAACATCCACCTCATCTACAGTTGCACAACTTCCATCCCCTCCATCTTCCACCCTTCAAGGTCCATGTTGTTGAAGATATAGGTGCTAGCTCATGCACCAAGGTACCACAAATGGATAAAGGATCAAAAGAATAAGGTTAGAGAAAAGAAAACACCTGGCCTTATCCAAAAGAGTCTATGTGGAGCACCAAAATTCGAGGATTTAACCAGAACGCAAAGGGAGGTGAAAGGAGAAAACGCCCATGTGAAGAGTCACAAGGAAGGTGAAGAGTCAGATGCATGCTCCACGGTTTATATAGCTTACAGGTCTTTATAAGGAGTATTTCACAACCAAAACTTGAAGAGAGGAAGCTTAGAGAGTCATGAAGCAGGTCCTGAAGTCCCTTGTAGCGGAACTCACAAATATCTCATTTGATGCTCATTTAGTTCACTAGGTTTTTGAAGTTAGTAGGCTTTCCATATATGATCAACTTCTTAGAGTCTACTCTCTTTATCTGTAATCATTTCTTATAATCAAGTACTCGTTAGAAGCTTATATTGTCTGTTCTTTGACTCTCAAATATCTATGCTAAATCCTTTGTAGTATGTGAGAAATCAGTCTCGCACTAGAACCTACTTTTCTCCATAACCTGAGTCCATAGCTTGAGACAATGAGTTAGTTGTCTGACCATTCAGACTCCAATTGGAGTGATCAGAGCTTTGAGCTGAAAGTAATCTTCAATCTAATGTGCATTTCCTCATTGACACCTCTTTTGTTTTTCCTTGGTCATCTGTACTCTCTCTCCCCTTGTCTCTATCTATTAGCCCCCTTGAGTTCATCTTATTCCTCCCAATATTGTGCCTCCAACTACAAATCCCTCTTCCTTGGATGCGCCATCCTTGGGATTCCTCTCGACCACCATCTCGATGACTACCAATAGATCCCCACCCTCACGATTACTCTCAAGGAGACTAGCATCATCCTGCCCATCTCTGCACACCCCTCTTGACTACTATCGTGGCCATATTCCCACCCCCCATAGCTGTAACAAGTCTCTAGGCTGCACCTTCATAGCCTTCTTTATCAAACTCAAACGAGCCCCCCTTCTATCACATCTTTGACATGGGAGTTCTTTTTCATAGAGGCCTTCAAGAGTGTGCCTTCTTTATCAATGGACCTCTTACATGTGCCATCGTTGCATACCAGCATGTCATGAATCCCATCCAACATGCCCAGATGCTAATCCATTACAAGCTCACTCCTCACAATACAACACTACCTTCCACTATCTCTGAAAGGAGAATAATTACCATAACCGATTGCTTCTAGAATCGACTCATTGTTGATTTTCTTCAGGAGTGTTAGGCCAAGGATGATTCCCTTTGTTCCTAAGACTCTTCCACTTTGAGACATGTTTGTCATGTGAGTTTTTTACTGAAAGCATTTACTCACATTGAAGATGTCTACACATACAAGCCACATTCACGCACATTCACCCTTGCCATCATATCATTCGACAAATCAAATGCAGCCCCCTCCCCTGTAGTTCATGCATCACCCTTTGGACCTTGACGTACATTCAAGATCTTCTTTTGAATCATAGGTATTTTCTCTCCCCCTATCTATTCATGCTTGACCATGCTACAATCAGCCACACATTGTATATATCACTCTAGTTTTGACCATATTCATAGCTTAGTGCCGTTCTCCACACATTATGTCCTCGTCCCTCATAGCTGTACTTCCTCTCACTTGGAGATGGCTTATGCGACGCTATCGTCGCTTATGCGACGATGGTCGGCCAAAAAAAAAAATCCGAAATTTTTACTGTCGCTTATGCGACGACTTCGTCGCATAAGTGACGGTTTTCGTTTTTTTCCCGATAGCGACGCCCCCCTTTTTCTCGTAGTGTCTTCTCATATTGACCACTCTTTGTACTTCATGATGTATTAGAAAAGCCAAAAAAAAAAGAGAGGGGGAGAGAGAGAGGGGGGGGAGAGGGAGAAGAGAAGCTTTCTTGTTCATCTCTCAGATAGAGAGGCCTTTGGTGGAAAGCACCTTTATCGGCAATTAGCATATGTGGTACAAATTTAGCCTTTTTCAAACAATTTTTTCTGAAAATAGTATATATTACTCTCTTATTACATGAGACATCGCAGTATGGATCAGGCATGCACTATACAATATGCAAAGGATATGCACTTCTTCATATGCATTTGTACTAGAGAGAAACTTTTTCCAAACTCTTGACACTACGCCGACTTCTTCTACCTCTAGACCTCCAAAAAAAAATTGGAAGTACTTGCAGTTTCACGGACGAAGTTTGGCCTGCCCAAAGGCAAGGAGACCATAGCACACAGCATGTAACGGTGAATAGAGGCTTCCATTAGGCAACATCGCAGACTCTAAAGCTAGGAGTGAGCAAAAGTGTTCCAAAAGAGTTGGGCTCTAAGGGTGGTTAGGCTTGTGGGCTTGATCCATCACTATGAAGCCTGAACTATTAATGTAATGGCTTAATCTGCCGACACACTTATCATGATATCATCAGTGTCGAGTTATAATCCCTCAATGCCTCTCAATTTGTGTGATCAATTGGATCTCTGACACTAAATCTAGGTTGGTACTCCTCTGAATTCGGATAATCCACGAAACTAGAATCAAGTATCTGAAGAATCCATTGAAGAATCCAAAGGTACTACTGCAAGCTAAGGCACCTTTTCAATCATAAAAGAAACCCAAACACTCCAGGGATAAATCCAATAAGGATAAAAAGACCATAACGTACAATGATTGTGAAGATCTCTAAAATCAACTCTACGAGTGAAAGCTATCTAATTTCATTGAACTTAAAGCCCTTCTCTTCTAATTCCAATGAAAAATGAATCATCGACGATGGTGTAAATTTCATCTATGTGTAGAGACAAAGGTTTGTTCAAGAACTTCCAAATCATACAGGTGAAGTCTGTACGAGAGATAACAAGAGTATGCAGATTCACAGAAAGTGCAGAGTATCCACTCATAATCAAATAGATGATACGGAGGCCATTTGGGATGATGATATGTTGCGCTTAGTCCTGTTGTATACTCCTGATCCTATGTTGTGGTTATTCAACAGGCTTGTACTGATTATCTACTCCTGATCCTATGTTGTGGTTATTCAACAGGTTTATACTCCTGACTACTCAACAGGTAAAACCAAGGAACATACAAGAACCTTGCATTTACTTTCGAATTCCCTATATGACACATGATTATACTACTGCAAGTTATCTCAACGCTCTTTGACAAAGAACAAGATGTCATAAACTTAATTCTATCTGCATACTCACGATTTGAAAACCTGATAATATGGTATAGCTAACCTGCAAACGTAATAAAGGACCTATGGAGATCTTTTTTGACAGCAATTTGAGATCTCTCTCTTTTGTTTCATATACAGCCTTCCATTTCGGATCCTCAGAAAGAGGCTTAAGCACAAATCTGGAACTGACAGTGCGATTGTTGTCCAAATCAATCTGCAAGCATAATACTAAATTGTGTCACCATAACATCTTACCAAATATGACGTTGAAAATCTTCATGAATGCACTCATGTACAAAATTACAGACCATTAAATTGCTTCCCACACGAAAACGATTGACACGTTTTCTATACTTAAAAAAGTACTCCTTTGGCCTCCAATCAACACTATAGAGATCACGCCAAGATGATGGGGTTTCCTCATCATTATTAGTTGTCTCAGACTTTTTTCTATCAGTGGTTCCCGTTGTTGGGAAGGAATGGATTTCGGGAGTCAATGAATTCGTGTCCATAGATGATCCACTGTCCTTAACCAGTGTTCACGGTTTCCCAACGTCTTTTGCTTCAACTCGTCCTGCATTGAGTATGACCACTGAAAATCTCTCTCTCTCTCTCTCTCTCTCTCTCTCTCTCTCTCTCTCTCTCTCTCTCTCTCTCTCTCTCTCTCTCTGTGCACACAAACAAACATACATTACGTTAATCTGATTCCTACCTATAAGGACAGCAATATTCACGTACACGTTGTCGAGCTCTTCCTTTACGATGATAGAAGGTGACAGATTACACGACGTGCTTTCGGGTGATATAAATACCGCGGTGGTGTCGCGTTTTATTTTTTATTTTCGTAAATTTTCAATTTTATATTTTTTTAAACCGAAACCGAGAATGTATAGATAAAGTACACTGCGCCCAACAGATAGGAAGGGCAAGCGTTGAAGTTCGGGTTTTCGCTTTCGAACAAACAGCTTTACAAATACAAACATAAGATGAAATTCTGCAAGTTGTGAACTAGACATTCTTATGAAAAGCTCAACAAAAAGTTATATCTTCATTATAAAAATTATAGAGGGTAGGTCTTATATAGAAGCTCAACAAAAAGTTACATTATCATTATAAAAATTATAGAGCGTAGGTCTCATATAGAGGTTCCATTTTTACAAAATCCTTTGAAAAGATTTAAACAATCAGTAAATTACATGTAATATACAAATTATGTGTCACAATTTCATAAGCCATGTGGACCATAGACCATGGAATAAAATGATAAAGCATGCATCATCTTAAGACTTACACATTGGAAATCTAATTGGAACAAGGTAACCATGGAATCTTCAAATTTCACTACTAAATACTAATGAAATTCACTTAGCTATAGCCAATCAAATGGATTGCATCAAGCAAAGCCATAGAATCATGAAAATTTCCACTTTTGGAGCGATGAAATTTTATGTTGACAACCTCACAATGCGTGTTGTAACTGAATGGTTGTGATTTTGTCACTTGACCAACTTGACTCTCATCACCATGCTTCCACCCCTCCTACTCCTTGAAGCCTTTTGTAAGGGGGAAATGCATGAGCAGCCTAAAATAAGGAAGCCTTTAAACATTAAGTCTTTGGAATTTGAGAATCTTTGCCACATTCTAGCTCCCAATGACAAGTTCCAATATTCAGGCATAAATGTATCTCACTCTCTCTAAGTCTCAAGATTCAAAGTTGAGATTCGAAGACTCCATAGGCTCCAAAATTTAGGTTGAACTTATTCAATAACAGTAGCACTTAAGGCCATGAGTTAGTAAGCTCGAGTCTCAAGGCTTAAAGATCCAAGAATTTATAATGATTATGTGTGTATGCATGCATGAATGTATGTGTGCATGTGTGGATGCATATAAGTATGTGCGCATGTGTTATATACATGAATGTATGCATGCATGTTATTGGAGTTCGAGGTATGCAGAAGGACATGAACATCACAAGGAAGAAGAAGAAGCTTGAGGCACAACACAATACAGAATGTATTACCAAGTGGAGATACAAAAGATAATTTATCTGCTAGGGTTATAGGCATAAATACAAGCTGAGGGGGGACCTCCTAAATAGGGAAAAAAGTTCCCCGATGTTCCTAAGTGAGTTCACACACATCACTACCAAAATATATCAACAAATCCCCCCTGGGAGTGATGTGGTCAACATGGAGCTGACACTCATGTATAAGGAAGTGCCAAGCTATGTGGAAAGAGATCAATCCACAAACGGAAGCAAGCTCAAAGCTTTGTGAAAAGCCTCAAAGTCCTCCCTAGCAAAGCCTTTATAATGAAAAGGTCTCTGTTATACTTTATGGAATATTTGGAATGAAGGTTTAATGCCTTGAGGATTTTAATGTGTGTTTGTGTTTTGATTTAGCAGGTGAAGATCCATGAGGGTGTGAACGAGTGTGAACGCGCATGCATTTACTCAAATACTTTTGAAGATATTTAGAAGAGTATTTTTAGAGAATAAGTTATTTTTAGAAGATAGTTATTTTTAGCTATTTTTGTAAATAAAGCAAAAGCATGCTATTTTTAGTGTGGCCCTCATGTATCTTCAATTCAGGACATAATATGAATTACCTATGAATACGCATGCTCTCATAGAGTTGTCCATAAGAGCATGTGGGGGGAGATTGGACCCTATCTTGTGTCGTCTCTTTTCTCTCTCTTATCTCTTGTTTATTTTCTACGTATGTGCTCTGCGGGATACGATCATCAATAGTCTCCAACATTATCATGTGTGGGAACATAATCCAAACTGTTCTCTCCAATAGAGAATCTCCTAATGACATAATGATAGTACACCTTAATGTGCTTTGTGTAAGCATGGATCACAGGGTTCCTTGCAACTCTCAATGCACTCTAACTCTCAATGAAGATGGTGGTGCACAAAAGACTAGCCAACACCCAAATCAGCCAAAAGGCATATGAGCCTTACACACTCAGCAGTCAGTGTGAAAGCTTCCCTATACTCAACCTCACAAATAGAAATGACAAAGGTCTAAGCCAAGATATGCATGAGCTACCAAGCATGAAGCAAAAACCATGTAAGGATACATGAGCCATAGCAATTAGCCCAATCTAAGTAAAAAAAAGCATGTAAATATGGGAGTAATGATTCCCCCTTGGGATTAAACAATCATTGTCGTTGGGTACCACTCAAGTAGCGAAAGATGTGCTTAACTGCCTGCGAATGCTTGACACTTGGGCAATGCATAAACCTACTCATATGAGAAATAATAAATTAAACATCAAGCATTACGCACAAGTAAATTAAGTATCCAGCAACATGGTGATAGAGAACACCATCAAATGCATCTCCAACATCATGAAGAGTCTACCCTAAACCTACTTCCATGAGAATGGCAATAGGTTTGCAATCTTCAAGGCCAAAACATTGTAATAATGTGTCAATATATTTAGTTTGACAAAAAGGTATTCCTCCATCAACTTGCATAAATTGAATGTCCAAATAATGATGCAAATGCCCCAAATCTGACATCTCAAAAGAGGCATGCAAATCATGCTTAAATTCAGCAATATGCTTCTCATTACGACCAGAGAGCACCATGAATCAACATATACAACAATGATCAGAAGTACATCACCTACACACTTAATATATAAGGTGATTAGAGTTGGACTATTCTCAAAATCATGTGTAATCAAGTAGGCATGTATCTTTTCATACCAAGCTCATGGTGCTTGATTCAAACCATATAATGCATTTTTCAACCTGCATAGTTTTTTTTCATGCCCTTTCTGCACAAGACCATGGGGTAGAAACACATACACTTGTAGAACAATAATTTTTTGAAGAGCAGTGCAAAAGGTGAAGATACCCCAACTGGGCGCCAAGGAGCCCAAATATCAAAACTGGGCGCCAAGGAAGCTAAGTGCTAGAGTGGGCATAGAGACATCCAAATGTTGGAGTTGGTCGTCGAGATGCCCAGATGCTGGAGTTGGGCATCAACAAGACACCTAAGTTCTAGAGAAGGGTTGTCGGCACACTAACAAGACAGCCAAGTGGACCTTGACCACTCATCGCTACAAGTCAAAGTCTAGTACTAGCGGCAGTGCTAGCAATTAAAACTGCCTAGTGCATTAGCTATCCAGTACCCTCATGTAACATACTCTCCTCGCGTACCTATCCTCACCTCTCACCTATAAAATGAAGAAGCCTCAAGTGAAGAGGACACACTACATGAGACTTTAGCTGATAGAGATATGGAGAGAGTGAATGTAGGCCTAGAGCTCATAGAGACACTAAGAGACCTATCTTGCGTTTGTTGCTAATGGGAGGATAAATAGAAATTGAGTTCCATTGTCTCCATTGTTCTATGTCTGTATGACAAGTGGTATGACTAGTTGATGGTTTGCACGGACTGTGTTATATTCGGTTGTTGCCTGGTGATATACTCTGTTGTTGTGCTATATCGCAGTCATAGTTGGTTGTTGTCTTGTGTTATATTTTTGCTGCATATTATATCTACTGTTGTGATTCTCAGTCATTTTGCCTCTTATTTTGTGTCTAACTCCTAAGTATAGTTTGTAGTGATGATAACTCTTATTTTGTGTCTAACTCCTAAGTATAGTTTGCAGTGATGATGACTCTTATTTTATGTCTAACTCCTAAGTATAGTTTGCAGGGATGATAAGGGTTCTAGTTGATAAGTGTATATTATTGTAATGTGCTCTAGGAATAGTGCATTTTGCATTCCCTGCACCCACATGCTTCACACTTCACCATTAACAGGTGAAAATTTTGCATGCACAGTGGGATAGGGCTTCTGGAGATTTCCTTAAGAAATCACTTTAGAACTTTAGGTGCCATGCCTTGTTTCCCCTCCTCCATATCTTCCCTATCCCACTATAGGTGACTCCTTACTTCATTGGCCTCCTTCTCTTCTTGGGCGAGGGTGACTCCCTACTGCATTGGCCTCCGCCTCTTCTTGGGCGAGGGCGACTCCTTATTTCATTGGCCTCCGCCTCTTCTTGGGCGAGGGCGACTCCCTACTCCTACTCCATTGGCGAGGGTGACTTCCTACTTCATTGGCCTCCTCCTCTTCTTGGGCGAGGGAAACTACCTACTCCTACTCCATTGACCTCCTCCTCTTCTTGGGTGACTCCCTCTTCCACCTCTCCTCCTCTTCTTGGGCGACCTCCTCTTCCAAGCATGGGCGACCTCTCTTCCCTCAAGCTTCTCCACTAACCTTCTTCTGGGCGACTCCCTTCCATCTGGCTGACTTCCTCCTCCATCGGGCTTCTCCATCAAGCTTCTTCATCAAGCTGGAGCAACTCCTTCTTCCACTAATAACTCTTGTCATTCCCTTTGATAAGCTAGGGTGACTCCTTCTTCCTTTTCATCTAAGAACTCTCACCATTTCCCTCTTGAAGGTAATTCTCAAGATGGTCCATGACCCACACCAAAGCTAGCAAGGAGAAATAAATAAACCCTAGAAAGACACTAATCAAGAGCTATCATAGAAGAAGGCTAGAACCTTATCTAACACCCATGATGACAAGAACCCTATCTAACACCCGTGACAACAAAGCTTCTAGATTAGAAGGATTAGAGGACAAGGCTAAGACTCAAAAATCTTTACCCCAAATCACTTTTCTTAACACCACTATGGCCGAGGAACTTTTCGCTCTTCAAACAAGGATAAATATTAGATTTTCTTCATTTCATCGTGGTGCTAATGAAGATCCTGAAGATCATGTACAAAGATTTCTTTCAATTTGTAAGAGAAAGGGTTTATAACAATGACAAGACACCTTGCTTGCTCTCTTCCCATCAACACTTGAAGGATTGGCTGACAAATGGTTCAACCAGTATGTAGAGAACCATTTTCAAACATGGGAAGCATTGAGGACCAAATTTACAGAAACATTTGGGCCAGGTAACTCCACAGAAAGAACATTAGATGAGCTTGAGAATCTAATTTTGCATGTGGGAGAATCATTTTCAGAACTTATGACACGGGCAAGATCACTCGTGGAAAGATTACCGGAACCACTAGGGGATTTCTTTATCAAGAAATGGGTGGAGAAAGCCTTGCCAAAATCCACACAATAGAAGCTCAGAGAGCTTTTGCGGCCGGATGCCACCTTAAGAGATCTTGAAGCAGCTGCTACAAGGATTGAGGTTGCACGGGTTCATTTTGGAACGCAACCAAGTAAGACTTCCTCCCAAGATGAAGATGTTGTGTCAGACTTGAGAAGGGAACTAGAAGCCTTAAAGCTTCAAAGAAATAGAGAAGAAGACAAAAGTACCTCGAAAAGTCTTGCTCAGATAGGACAAGAGCTCAAAGGACTGAAAATCCTAAGGGAGGTAAGAACCGGACTATGGTGTTCTCTCTGTACTACTCAAGGACACACAACACAAGAGTGTCCAAGGAGGGTAACATAAATTGTGGAAAGGGTGGCCATGATGCCAAGGATTTTTATTTTTTTGAAGGGTCTTGGAAACCAAAATATGATACCAAGACAACCACAAGCAGCTCAATGGGTAGGTGTGGCTCAATCCTCTTTGTTAGTGCAAACACCCATACCCTCCACAAGAACACCTTCTGTGATAACTTTTTACACGAGTCAAGGACACCAACCACAAGAAGGTAGGTATCGCTAGAACCGACCACCTAGGCCTATAATGTGTTACCGATGTGGGGAATATGGACACTTCCAAAGTAAGTGTTCCCTTCCCAAAGATGCCCCACAATGCAAAAACTGTCTTGACATGAGGGATCATTACACAAAGGACTGCCTGAAGTCAATGCCGTCCACAAACTCACAAGGAAACTCTTGCCCCCTCCATATGTTCATAGTAACTAATGATGAGGGCAACGTAGACTCTCCAAGTGCCCGAGTAGTCCAGCCTGAGGAACTTCCTAGAGTAATGACTAGGGCACAAAAGCAAAAGATAGCCTTGAAAGATACTGCCAAGGAAGCAACAGATCTAGCTTGTCCAACTAAGGACAAAGGGAAAAAGACCATAGAGCATGAACCTTCTTAGAAATCCAAACACAACCAAGAAAAGGAGAAAATCTCACTAAAAAGAATAAGAAGAAATGAAGATACTCTCGAACACGTTATCGACAAGGCCTATGTAGTATCTAAGGAGGACATGAGGCAGTTTCATAATGGAGCTACTTCAACGAACCAGCAGTAAGGTTTTCTCACTGCAGTTCAAGTCTTGCAAAACACTTACCAATAGGTATCTCTATATAACTTGTTAGCTATGAGTTCCGGATTCAGAGCAGAAGTAATGGCTACCATAAATAGGTTAGACCTTGGCACCATATTAAGTGGCGGGCAAGGCTTCAGTTCTCTAATTTCTCAACAAATACCTACACCCTCAACTTATGGCTCGGAACTATCTGGGATGGCACCCCTTACTGATTACAAGAGTCCCAGATTAACTGTAAGTATCAACAGAACTCCCTTAGTAGGAGTAATAGTTGATGGGGGATCTGATATTAATCTTATGCCTGAATATGCAATGATGTTGCTAACTTAAAACCAACTAAAGATGCCCATTTTACGGTATCATTTGCGGATGAAAGCAAGGTAAGCCCACTAGGCATAGTGGAGAAGGTCGAAGTCATCATTCATAAGTTAAAATTTGTGTTGGATTTTGTGGTAATAACACTCCCAAAGGTAAAAGGAGGATTTCCCCTCCTGAAGGAAGGCCATGGCTACGCCACAGTAAAGTGGTACATGACTGAGGTAGTGACACCTTATGGGTGGTTGGACCAGATAAGGTGATGAGGCAGCTTCAAATGGAAGGATGAATGGACAAAGCCCTCGGTACTTCTCCAGTTGTTCTCAATCCAGAATAAACTATTGAGGAAAACAAGAAAGATAACAATAGAAAAAAAGAAGAGCAAACTAGACAAGAAGGAGCCAGCATTTGGGCCACACCTCCTCCACTATGGGTCTTAGAGAATGTGGAAATATCAGGACAAGAAAGGGCACCTTCACGTCCCTAGGCTTCCTCACCTCCTAATTCAAGTTGGGCGCCTTCACCTACACGTCCTAGTTCAAGTTGGGTGCACTCACCCCTCAGAAGCAGAGATTGGGCGTCTGCACCTCCTAGTCCCAACTGGGCGCCTCCACCTCCAAGTAATTGGGTGACTCCAGAGGCCTTGGATCCATTCTCAACTCAAAGGCCTCCACACTGGGCACCTGAATGGGCGGCTTATCCTCCACCTTGGGCTACTCGTTGGGCAGCCCAATGGGCATCAGGTAAGCCTCACACAGAGTCATCATGCTTTTATGCTTTTGGATTAGACTCAAGAAGCATATGCAAGAAAGTATGCAAGAGGGATGCTTGCCTAGGAGGCATGGTTTAGTTGCAAGGAATTTTTGCTTTGTAATTGAAAATTCAAACACGTTTATTGAAGCATTGGCAAAGCATTTTGAAGACTACAATTCAAGTGGTAAGTGATCAAGACAACGATCCATAAAAGCTACCAGTCATTGAAGAAGTCCTCCAAGGTATATTTGGTTCATTTGAGTGATTGAAAGGTGCTTGAAAATACCTTAAGTGAACAAGTGTCTTGAAGAGGTCATGCACAAGGTGACCTAAAGCTACAAAAGACAAAGAGGAGAAGCTTGAAGCTTCATAAAGAAGAGGGCTACTGGTTATTGGTTAATTGCATATGTAAATGCAATTAGTTTGTAGTAGTACATTGCTTACACAATCTTGGTTTGTTGATAGTTAGGCTTAATCTTGAAAAGCCATGATTAAGCTTTCATTTGGAAAGCTAAGAATCTCATTATGAGATGAGGATTGGTTTGTCTTCTTATCTGACATATATGATTGGTAGTTGGATAAGGTCTTACGCCTGTACAATGTGCAAATAACTGCACCTATATCTAGCTATCTCTGCTTTGTTTCTCGTAACTTGCCAAGTTTATTTTACCCTCAAGCCACAATTTCTCCCTGTATGTGTGACTATTTCTCCTTGTTTCCTTGTATCCTTGCAGCCTTTTTAAACTTACGCTTCAGTTAGACTTCACTTTTCCTCCCCGTTTCTCTCACTCCTCTCCCCTCTAGTAAGGTTCTCTCTTTCTCTCTCTATTTTGTTCAGCCAAAGTTCTCTTCTCACTTCCTTCGTTCCCTTCTCTCAACCCTTCTCTTCTTCCTTCTATAAAGTCCACTCTCTTTCACTCTCAACCTCCGACACTCTCACTCAAACACACCAAGTCAAGCACTCAAGTTCACGCACACACTCACGCGTATCCAACTACAATGCACTCACACACAAATACTCTAACGCACTTGCACACTTTCACTCCACTACCAACACCTCTCTCTCGGTCCCTCTACCACTCTCTTTCTTCTCATTCACACACACTCCGTCTTTGCACACATGCATACACTTATTTGGTTAGTCAAACATTTAACCCAAAAATACAAACACTCATATAGGTTTAATTAATCACAAGTCACACATATGCACACACATTAATAGTTCATCACACATACTCCACATCTCTCCCTTGCACACACTTACTCAACCTCTAACTCCCTCACACGTACCCACATGCTTAGACACACCACGTTAAACATGTTAGGTCAATTGGTCAGATATCCGAACCCCGAGAGATACCCACTCATGATATCTCACTTAGTCACTACCACATTCAAACAACCACAGTTTCTCTTACATACACACTCTCACACACTCTCTACCTCTCATACACTCTCTCTCTCTCTCTCTCTCTCTCTCTCTCTCTCTCTCTTTCCTTTTTGCTACTCACACATAGGGACATCATCAACTACACACGCTCAAACCATCTGACACTCCGAAGCATACCAGCAACCAAGCTCAAGCTCGAAGTCAAATCATCAAACCATTGAACATACCCACTCATGGTCTTACACTCGTGCACTCTCCCTCACGGATTATATTACCAACAAGTCTCTTCTTGGATGTGGGGTGACGAGAGGGGACTAATTGTGAGATATTGGAATGCCTAAGTGATTAGCTAAAAAAAAAAACTCAGTAGCACCTCAAATCATCATTCCCCAAATGTTGCATCGCATACAACAATAAAAGTTCTTTCAAATTGTTTCGCAGTTCAGATACTTTCAGAGACCCGAGCACTTCAACATTGATGTGTTCATGAAACAAACACAAAGAAAAAAAAAACTCAATGTAGTGGAGTTCATTTCAAGTTACTTACCTGTTTTTTGAGTTCTAAAAAAACAGAGAGCATAGTCTCAGAATTCACAGACTCGGATCTTCCCAATAACCATGGAGTATTCAGATGCATATGTACTTCTGAGTTCGGATGAGAGTTCTTCTTTTACTCATGAACTCTTACTTCCCTAAGCCTTAGTTACACATTCGGCTCAATGCCCACATACAAGCTAGCATGATGTCAATGGCACGACTTCATATGAGACAATCGTAGCAATTTCAGCAATTGTGTATGCAAAATAGTAACAATAAATAAACTCCGACAGTATGAATATGCAAATATGCACTGGTCGTTGAAACAAGACACATGCCTTAATGTCTTAATGAGGATAATGTCAACTTGAGAATTGTCAGATACATGAAAATAAAGTAGGAAATACCTTATCAGTAATTGGACATTGACACGTATGCTAGTGCACGTCACAATATGTAGTCTGCCCCTCTTCGAAACTATCTTGCCAAAGCACTTCAGTTCAATGCTGAAATAAGTGCTGCCATCGGTACTGTAGTAGCTATTGGCCTTTTGCAAGTGTGTATACTCCTTAACAGTCAATTTCTCATCATCTTCTTCAAAGATGTTTCGCATATATTAGTCCATGGAGCCACATAATTAACACCTATCCAGCTGTAGTTTCAAGCAGCCGTCGATTCTCAAACAGATTTGCACCTGAGTTTTCTGCAGACTTTCATTGGCAGCCGCTTCATTTCCTCTTTTGCAAAGAAGAATACACATGTAAGTGAATTTTCTAATTCTCAAATCTCTACTCATCTAGATTAAGTGTGTATGTCAAATGTCAAATGTTAGAAGATGCCCTTAAATCATAAGTTGTAAACCTGGAATTCTGGAAAACCTGGGAGTCTGAATGAGCCTTAATGCATTGATGCCAAAGATCTAAAGTTCTGTAACCAAAACCTTAGTGCTCTGATACCAAATGTTGGAAATGAGGTAGGCCCTTAGCTCATGTCAGAGGTCCATGGTTCCATAGGTCCAGTATATACAACATAGAATCTAGCAATCTTCAATATTGACAAAACATGAACATACCACATTTAACCATACAAATGATGAGACAAAGATAGAGAAAGAATAGACGACATGTGTAAGGTGTTACGTAAGCCATCGCTTACTCATAGTATCATATATACCAATCTTCAATGTACAATGTGGGAGCAAAACTCTCAACCACTCTATGTTATGAGAAATATATGGAAGAGTGAATGTACAAATGTAACAAACATATTCAGATGTATGGGCAGAAATCTGAATATACATGAGATGTGTGACCTAATAGGTTATAGAAGAGTGAATATGAGTGATTGAAGAGGAAGGATCAGTGTGAAGCTGATAATCAACAAGCCCTCATCTAACCTTAGGCTATGGAAGACCCTAAGTTAGATACATGTGTGAAAAGATCACATACTTAAAAAGTAGCAATGAATGCTAACAAGTTTGCTGCCAGAAATCCTCAAACTCATGTGAACACACCTTCTCAAACACCTCATCCAAATATGCATAAAGCATATACGTACTGTTTCTCTTGTACCTATGCCGAATAGGACTCCTCTTGATATGGATGCTACTGCCTCCATAAAATTCAAGTAGTACCTGTGTGCATAAAGAGAATATGTACCTGAATACTTAATATAAGATGTAAATCTTATGTTAAACACCATCTAATGTCTTCGAAGTAGCCCGTAATCTTCATGTAGAAGACAATCTTCAACTACAACATGTAGATGGATGATCCTCACCATCAAGTTGCTAATGACCAAGTCTTCTTTCCATGAACAAGAGATAACCTCCTCTCCATGAGCAAGAGTGTGAGCACACTCTACATCTTCTCCAAGAAGAACTCTAAGAAGAACTCCATAGCTGCATGCTTCAAGTTAGCACCATGGCTGCCCCATGTGCTAGAAGAAACACCACCTCAATTGAGGTCCAAGCTCAAGGCTTGTGTTGAAAACTAGGTGAAGGATGCTTACAATGAGCCCAAGCTTGTGTTTATATAGTATTCTTCCATGAAATAAAGCAGGATCGAAAAGCAAACGCTATCACTGATTTAATCCGAAAAGAAGAAAAATCCATTGCGATTGCTGTCTGTTCGGGTTCTTTTTGTTGTATCTCAAAAAGCATTATCAAAAGTCTTTTCCACTCGCGCTGTTCGTAAGACTCAAACTCGGACCACCAGGACAGGAGACTCACGATATAACCAACGTGCCAATGTTATTTTGTTGTACAAAGTGTATAGAAAAGTTCTACACATGTTGTTCGCGCCCGTCTGCTTGTGTCTATAAGGACTAATAAACAGATTTATACATGATGTATCATCTGATTATTGTTGAACCAATAGGATATTGATTCCAACAAATCGGAATTAATATCATATATAGAATTAGCTTTTGTTTGTCTTCATCATACCAAGACATGTGTTCTTCAAACACAACATCCCTACTTGTAGTGAATTGCTTGGTTGAAGGATTGTAGAACCTATTTTTGGGTGTGTATATAAGTGTGAGAGACACACAAGAAGCACACACAAGGAGCACAAATGCAGCAAGACACATGGAGAAGATGGATGGCTAGAATAGCTCTCTCTATTGATGATTAAGTGAACTGAAGTAAGAGCTGAAAAATATCGCTAAGCACAAAGTACCACCACATATGAGTGAATCATGTATGTGCTAACATGGGGAAAAACCTATAGCTATTAGCTAGCACTAGAGTAAAAAGTGCCCATGTATAGGGAAAAGGTTCACATCAAAGCTACTTGAGGAACACATAGTGTAACAAACCCCCCTGGAGTGAATGATGTGAACCCATACAAGGAGTGACAAATCGGCCCCCATAAGGTGATAAGCCTAAACATTTGCGAGAAGCTTCAAACGTTTCTCGTGGAAGAGCTTTGGTGAATATGTCTGCCACATTATCTTGTGTAGGCACATATACCAAATCAATATCTCCTGCATGAAGGTGCTCTCTCACATAGTGATAATGCACCTCAATATGTTTGGTCCGTGCATGAAACATAGGGTTTTGTGCAACAACCAATGCACTCTAACTATCAGTGAGAATATGTGTAGCAACATCAATCTCCATGCAAAGATCCATCAATACGCATCTCAAACATATACATTCCAGTGTAGTTGTGAAAACTTCCCTGTACTGACCTTCATAACTCGATGTCACCACTGTAGATTGCTTCTTACTCAACCAAGCTATGCATGAGTCTCCAAGGGAAAAGCAATTACCACTAGTGGACACATGAGTATCATAACAACCAGCCCAATCACTATCTATAAAAGCATGCAAGCATGGCTGAATATCTCTTCCATAAAAGAGCCGAAAGCTCAAAGTGCCTTTGAGATATCTAAACACATGGTTCATCTCTTGCCAATGCTTAGTGCTAGGGCTATGCATGAATCAAACCAGCTCAGAAACTGCATACTGTATATCTGGCCTTGTGTTGCATGCATATATAAGACATCCCACAGCTTGCTGATAAAGCAAAGTGTCAAATGCATCACTGGAAACCTCAACTGAGAACCTAGATCCTATCTCAACTGGTGTGGAAACTGGCTTGCAATCCTCGAAGTCAAAACACTAAAGTAGTTTTCAACATACTTTGCTTGATGCATAACAATTCGCTCCTAAACGGATACAAACTGGATGCCAAGATAGTAGCTCAAAAGACCGAGATAAGTGACATCAAAAGTATGCTACAAATCATCCATAAGAATGTCAAGTTTTGCATCACGTGACCTAGTCAAGATTATGTCATCAACATAAAGAACAAGCACTGTAAGATCAGCCCCATTTTTGCATACATAGAGTGTGATTTCAATTGGACTACATGTGAAGCCAAGAGCAATCAAGTGCTTATGGATTTTTTCATACCATGCACGTGGAGCTTTCTTGAGACCATACAAGGCTTTATGCAAGAGACAAACCATATGCTCCTTCCCTTTCATAGCAAATCCAGGAGGTTGCTTCACATAGACTTGTACTTGCAAATCATCATTCAAGAAAGCTATTTATGTCCAACTGATGCATTTTCCAACCTCGATGGGCAGCCAATGTAACCACGATACGAATGGTAATCATGCATGAAGTAGGCGCAAAGTTTCCTCATAGACAATGCCATATTGTTGTGCATATCCTTTGACAACCAATCTAGCTTTGTAGCGATCAATGCTACCATCAAACTTTCTCTTAATCTTGTAAACCCACTTTGTACCAATAGCATTTTTTTCTTTTTGGTAATTTACATAAATCCCAAGTGCCATTCTTATGTATGGAATCCATTTCTGATTGCATAGCACTCATCCATTCTAGATAATCACATGCATCTTCAAAAGTAAGCGGCTCTTCATTACATGCTGTTGCAATAAGAGAATAATCCACAAAATTACTTGATGCATGGTGAGAGCTTGATCTTGTTCTCCCAAGTAAATGTGTACTCAATTTGTTGTCCTGTAAAGTTTGTTTTAGCCACTTTGGCATAGTTTGTGCAATTTTGATAGACACACATTCATTGTGCAATACATCATCAACATGTACATCATGCGTGGGCTGAATTTCATGCTCATTTTCAACCATATTTTGATGCAAATGTTTAGCCATATGTTGCTAGAAAGTTTTAGCAGTTTTGATAATTTTTTGCTGAAAAATTTCAGACATGTTTGGCTGGAAATTCTCTGCATTTTTAGCTCAATTTTGCAGGAATTTTTCAGCCCTTTGAGCCTCAGTTGGCTGATCTACATGGCCATAGTCAAGAGCACCATTTTGGAACAAAGGCATGAGTGTATCAAACACATCTTGTAAGCTAATTGTTGGCTGTTTTTTGCATTCAAGTATAGGGAAAATTGAATTTTCAACAAATACCACATCTTGACTCATAATAATTGTGTCCGTAAATGGATGGTACAAATGATATCCCTTACTTTTAGCTATAACCAACAAATATATATTTGTTTGACTTGTCATCAAGTTTGTGATGTTGTTGTGATGGCACAAGAGCATATGCCAAACATCCAAACATGCGCATATGAGTAACCATAGGATTATGTCCATTCCAATCCTTATAAGGAGTGATGACTATCAATGCTTTTGTAGGGTAGTGATTCAACACATAGTTTGCACACATGACCGCCTCCATCGAAAACTTATCAGGAAGGTGCAATCCTTAAACCATACATCGTGCCATTTCAAGAAGAGTTCTATTTTTATGCTAAACAATTTTGCTATGTATATGGCATCATACATTGGTGTGAAATACCTCTTTCAGAAAGAAAAGCATTAAACTCATGTGACATGTATTTGTCATCATTATTCGTGCATAGAGTCAAAAGCTTTTGTGAAGAAAAATTTTCAGCCATAGCTAAAAATGCTTTGAAGCAAGAAAATACCTCATTCTTTGCTTTCATAGGATACACCCATGTATGGTGAGTAGCATCATCAGTGAAGGTAACAAAATATAAATGCTTCCCAAAAGATGGAGTCTTGACGGGACCACATACATCACTATGAACAAGAATCAATTTTCTTGTAGCATGTGTATGACTATCTTTTGGAAAATAAGCACGATGCATTTTTCCAAGAATGCGACCTTCACATGCATGATTTTCAATGGACTCAAGTGTTGGCAAACCAATGACCATGTCCTTATTTTGCAAGTAAAGCAAACTATTGAAGTTTAAATGACCAAAACGAACGCCAAAGCTCTACTTCAACCATGGAAGAAGTAGGAGCAACCAAGACATTTGTGGTAGCCCTCTTGTATGTATCCATGCAATACAAACCATTACATAATGTACTAGACATGATGATAATGTCACCATTGCTGAAATCATGAACCATACACTTATCATCAACAAAGTGTACATGAAGACCAACTTTGGCAATCAACGGAACTCAAATTAAGTTCTTCTTGATACTGGGAACATACAATGCATTTTTCAAGAGAATCACACATCCATTTGCAGCCGTAATCTCAATTTCTTCTACTACAATGATAGGATAAGAGGCAATGTTTGGACACACCACATGTCCTCCTTTGGGTGCATCTTTCAAAGATGCAAAAAATCTTTTGCATGATGTTATGTGCTTTGAAGCACCACTATCAAAGAACCAATCCGAATCAACCTCACTCACAAACATACATTTAGAATGAAAAGATGCATCATAATGACATGTAACAACACATGCCCCAAAATCTTGAGCCATGTTAGCTTCATCATTCTTTGCATTTGCTGAATTTTCAACAATAGACATGCCAGATTCCTTCTTTTTTTCATTGGACTTAGCAAGCTTTCTACACTCATCAATAGTATGACCAGCCTTTTGGCAATATTTGCATACCTTATTCTTTTGCAAATCAGCATCATTAGACTAGTGAGTGGAAGAGGAAGGTTGAGGCTTTGGTTTTGATGAACCCAAAGCTGAACCATACTTGCTTTTCCCCTTTTGTGAGATAGCAAGTGTTTGTGTTCCCTCAATCAAACCACTCCTATTCACTCTAGATTGCTCTTCTTGCAAAAGACAAGATACAACCTCATCAAATGCATACATATTTGGATTGCCTTTTGCAAACAAATATCAAATCAAATGATAAGGTGTTCCATACCTTCAGAAAATGGTTTGCTTTAGTTGAGACTAGAAAATGAATGAAGGTCAAGGCTCTACATTCAGATAATGGGGGTGAGTATTCCTCACATGAATTCAACCTTTTTTGTCAGAGTTTACAACTCTTCATACCCTATTACAGAATGTTGTAGCTAAAAGGATGAATAGAGCTATTCAAGATATAGTAGTTTCTATGTTGCATCATGCAAACCTTTCAAAAGGCTTTTGGGTAGAAGCAATAATTACTATAGTTCACCTAGTATTTCCAAAGGTCTCAAAGTGGCACAAGAGTTATGAACAGGGAAGCAATCATATTATGATCATCTTCAAGTTTTTGCATGTGAATCATATGTTCATATACCAAACAATCTTAGGCAAAATTTGGACCATAAGTCAAAGAAATGCATTTTTCTTGGATATGGTCGAGAAGGACAATTTGGATACCAGTTATGGAATCTTTTCCCTTTAGTTATATATTATCTAACCCCAAATTTTGATAATAATGATTTTGAGAAAGAAAAAATAAGTAAATCAAGCCAAAATGCTGTAATAATGTGTCAATAGGTGTACAATCTTCAAAGCCAAAATGCTACAATAAGTTGTCAATATATTTTATTCGATACAATGCTTTACACCCATCTACTTGCATAACTGAATGCCCAAATATTGATGCAAATGCCTCAAATTTGACATCTCAAAAGAGGCATGAAAATCAGACTTAAATTTTGGAATATGCTTCTCATTAGGAGTAGTGAACAACATGACATCAACATACACAACAATGATCATGAGTGCATCATCTGCATGCTTAACATATAAGGTGCTCTCAGTTAGACTATTCTCAGAACCATGTGCAATCAAGTAGCCATGTATCTTTTCATACGATGCATATGATACTTGCTTCAAACCATATAATGCCTTTTCAACCTGCACACTTTTTTTACATGTGCTTTCTACACAAAACCATGGCGCTGAAATATATACACTTCTTCATGTAAGTCACCGTTCAAAAATGTAGCTTTAATGCCATGTTGATATATATCCAAACCTTGATGAGCTTCACATGCATTGTTGCTATGAGTGGTGGTCATTTGGCAAGCAAGTGCAAAGGTCTCTTCAAAATCAATGCCTCTCTCTTGAGCATAACATTTTGCAACAAGCCTTACCTTATACTTTTCAATTGTTCCATTACATTTACATTTCTTCTTCTATACCTGTTAGCTCCAAAAATGGTTTGTTTTTATGTACTAATGTGTTGCTATTTGGCAGTGAAAAAGGAAGTTAGTGCAAATCGTGGACATGAAAGGAAAAAGGTTCCTCATTCAAAGTGGCGCAATTATGATGACCTTAATGAGTATTTTTGGTCATCAGCTTGCTTTGAGCTTTAGTGGCCCGTAGATCTCGACTCACCCTTCTTTTCTAGAAGCAAGCCTGTCGTGCAAGGTGGGAGAAGATCACCTGCAGAAAAGAAAATGGATAAAGCCATTTATGTGGTAAAGGTTGTCGATCAAGGTTCGCATTATTATTGATGGATTTCGAAAAGCACCTGCAACCATGCTGATGACATGAGCAAGGAAGGATTGCTTACCACGCCTGTCACACATCAGCGGGAAGAAGACAAATTTAGTTTCGAGGTGGGGAACCATAGTACAAGTGGTATTAAAATTTTGGGAAGAAACAACTTCTGATATACTATCATGCCAGTTTTGTCAGAAGAAAAACAAAATCGGTTCCATGCCGTTTTCTTGGCAGAGCTGAAACAAGGCGACTGCATCTGAGTTTTTTTTAGACTCTTGCTCAGTTGGAAAAGGCGGCTGCTGCTGTGTCTTTTGTGGGGGAGAGCGGGCATATAGGAGAGGGCGCTAGCACTTCTTTGCGACTGCTGGCGCAGAGAAGGGAGATTTTTTTTCGGGTGTGTAATCTATGGATACCCATCTCAGAACCACGGCTGTTTTGGGGAGGGTCGGGAATTTCCATCCTCAGAGGGGGGCTTCTTCCTCTTTCTGTCCTTCGACTTCGGCTATCTTTTGGGGACTTCATCCTCAGAGGGGAGGCTCTCGACGATTTTTCATGGCAGGTGTTCCCGGGGAAGAGGGTCGTCCACAGGAAAGAAGGATTATAGGGTGAAGAGGGGTTTCTTGGTCTATGAAGAACAAAGCAGTGCTATCGCGATTTTGTTTTGGGGGGTTTTTCTCACCTGTTTTGGAGGCTAGGGGGTTCGAATGCACATTGAGGGTATTTGCAAATCTCTGCTTGTCGTCTATTTAGAGTCCGGAAGCTTAGCTCAAGAGGGGGAGAGGATCCATTGAATACACCGAAGAAGAAATGGCTGAAGGATTCGAGAGGTTTTGTGCCCCATACTGCCAACTGATTTCAGAGGGTTTTTTTTTCGCTTCAGTGTCTTCCGAGGGATTTGAATCAAGAAGGGGAGAAGTCTGCAAGAGAAAAATAGAGTGCGATGATTTGCATAATGTCTGAGAAGCGAGAAGAAATGGGCAACTACTGAAGACAAGGGAGAAAAGGTCTGATGTAGGAGTTGGATTGACAGGGAAAATAACGTATGCAAGCTGTATTGAGTATCTGATCAACAATAAAAGGAATACACGGATCTATTCATTGAGGGCGATGTACACTCCCACTAAGGCTCTCACATCTTTTGGCAACGCATCTGTTCTAAAGTGCAGGGGATTTGAACAGAGTGCAGCGGTGAGTTCATCTATATATTTCCACATGCTTGTGTATGTTCAGTTCTGCGCAAGTGGACCTCCTTTCTGTTGTGCACACCCGTCTGGATAACTCTTTAAGCTGTGTGCTGAATATTTCAGACCACTGCTCCATTTAATACGATGCACAGTGTAGTCTTAATATGTTGCATATGAGAGCCTGAGATCACTTGCAGTATGGAAGGTGTAGCATGGTTTTGTACGCATCAAGAATAGGAAAGGGTTGTTGTTAAAATTCATTTGACATCTGTGCTTGCTTTGTTCTCATGGTGTATTCCAGGGAAAATAGGTGAATGCATAAACACTCATGTGTTTGACGAATGAAACCGATTGTATTATGATTTCGATGCAATTTGTTATGGATGATGGTGACCTTTTGAGCGTTGTGTTCAATCCTCATGTGAATGATGGTGGTATTGGAAGGGTTTGGACAGATGTGAAAGATTCAAGGGGGACTGTTTTCTGAGGTAAAAGTACATATGGTGCAGTTGTTTCTGAGTTCAATGATCAAAGAAAAGGCTTAGACAATGTTTAGACTATACATAACTTTGTGTGCATTCCAAAGCTATACATCTGATGTTTGCGTCACATGTCCCATGAAAACCGAAATTAAATGGTTTGGTACAATGGTTCGAGGCCTACAAATAATGATAGTGCTTTTGTTATCTTCCTTGTGCTTGCAATTATCGTAGTACATAATAGAAGTTGACATTTTATCTGCCCAAAACCAAACATGGATTACACTTATTAAATGGAGACTTTAGCCTACCATGAACAAACTACCCTTACCAAGAAGTGAAACCCGTTTAGAGTACCAGTACATGTTCCACAAATTCTTCGTATGTGTACTTGAGCGTATGACTCATTTGTACCTTTCAATATACCCAAGCAACATGCGTATATGAAAACCCTTTACAAGTTGATAGTCCATATATCAATGCTCCAAATCGAGGATCAAGCTAGGATGGATATAATGTTGAAGAGAGTGTGAGTGTGTGCATGAGTACCAGAGTGGTGGTGAGAACGGGGAAAAGGAAGCAAGTAAGAGAGGGTAAGTAAGAAGGTGTGTCGGGTTGCTAGGTGTGCATGAGCGTGTGAAAAAAATAAGGGAGTGATAGAAAGGGGAGTGAGAAGGAAAAAGAAAAGGAGGATGTGTGTGAGTATCCGCATGTGAAGTGCGCGAGTAAAAGGGACAAAGTTAGAGGGGGGGGGGGGGGGGGGGAGAAACATAAAGTGGAGTAAAGGAGAATTGTGAAGAAGAAAGGAAAATGAGGACGAGTAATAGCATGTGAGTACGTATGTGTTTGTATGAGAGTGTTTTCGAATATCGGTGTGTGAGTGCCTGAGAGCACATGTATGTGTAGGAGCGAGAGAGAGAGAGAGGGAGGTTGTTAGAAGGAATCCTTGGGGTTGGACACTTAGTTGTGCACATATTTTTCCATCTTTTCCAAGGTTACATTGGAGCGAAATTGGGGACTTAGGGTGACAAAAGCTGACCTAACATCAGCAAGTTGGGATAAATATCATTGTGCATGGGCATTTTCCCTTGGGCTAAGAGTGAAAATATTTTGGTGCATTTGTCGGGAATAGCTTGGCACGTCTCTATAAGAGAGTGCCATAGGTTTGCCTAGCACCACATGTTGGCCGAGCTTGCGGACTCCAGATCTAGTAGATGAGCTAGGGGAGAGGAACGCGCTTAGAGAAGAGCCCTTGAAAGAGAAAGGAAGAGGTGGGAATCGCAAGGTGAGTCAACCTTGACTAGCTCGAAGAAATCTGCCAAAAACGTGTACTCCCGTAAGAGAGTCGCGAATCAAGTGCAAAAGTTCGAAAGAGGGATCCTGAGGCCACGTGCACTAAATTTTTGGGATCGAAGTGATATTGATATCACTCCTCTATTTGAAATGGCTCAACGGATTTCGGTTCACTTGGGGGACTTCACCAAGTTTTCAGGTGCTTGGGACGAAGATCCAGATAGTTTTATCCAACTGTTTGAGGTTACTTGTGAGGCTAATGAGGTAGTTGACCAGGGTCAAAGGTTGAGGATTTTTCCGGCTATTCTCTGTGATGAGGCAGCCAATTGGTATGGGAATTCGACACCACAAGAGCATGGAACGTATCAGATGCTCAAGGAAGCCTTCTTGGCAAAGTTCCGACGACAAGGCTTCCAAGATAGATTGGCCCAATAGATGGATTACTTGCGACAGGGAGTCAATGAGAGCATCGATAACTACATTCAGAGAATGGAAACGTTGGTAAGAAAGATGGGCGCGAATGCCCCGAACGATGAGACATTGAAAAGAAGATTCATTTCGGGATTGAGAGATCCTACGGCAGAGCAGCATATCAGCCTAACAAGACCTGCAACCTTAATAGATGCTAAGGAACAAGCAAGGCTTTGGGAGGAAGTACAATTATGCCAACAGAGGAAGATGGAGCTCTTATACGAGCCAATGGGAGGCCCAACAAACATACCGATGAAAGATCCTGGCCAAGGAAGTCCCGCATTGACAACCCCCGCTTTTGTAGCTACCACTAGTACGCCAGGCGAGGTAAAGCCTGCACTAACTGAAGAACGAATATTGGAGTTGGTCACACAAGCTATAAAAGCTGCCACAATGACCCAAGAAACATACACAGTAAAACCAGAGGTGACTACAAACCCAAATCAAGTGTTTAGATCGAATACATGGTGTGGAAAGTGCCATGGTTATGGCCATTTGGCTTCAGAATGCCCTACAGTCTCAAGAATATTCACAGATAGATCACCACCTAGAATGTGTTGCACTTTTTGTGGAAGAACAAATCACACAGAGGACCGATGTTACAACAAGAGAGCCTATGAAGAGAGGACCATGAAATCAGGAGATACAAGAGAAAGACCTTACACGGGATTGCCCGCTCAAAGTGTCCCACCTACATCCCGTTGGGAAAACAGACTGACTTATGGATATGGTGCTCAGGGTCAGGGAGGAGACTATCCAAGAGGAGCCGCACGTGACCAAAGAAGAGATGGTCCAATCCAGTGCTGGAGATGTCATGGCTTTGGCCATACTCAATCTAGATGTCCAAACGAAAAGAAACCAATTGATTATACCCCGCTATGTAGGTACTGTAGTGGAGAGGGCCACTTTGATGAAGATTGTCCAAAACGAAGAGCTTCCGCCGGCAAGGAAAAAGGACCAGTAGGGTCCTCGAATTATGTTGATACTCAGATGCATTCCACATCGAGAGCTCAAGAGCAAGTTCCTACGATCAGAGTAGTGTTCAAGACACCGAACCCTCAAGAAGGCTCTAGCTCGTCAATGCACTTTGTGGATGCTTACCAGGCCAAGAGACCGCATAAAGAGTGTTGAGAGCAGTATGGGCACCCAAGGACTGACTAGACAAGGAAGCCAGCGGAGAGAGTCAGAGCGAGGTGAAGGATTAAGTAGACAAAGCAGTCGACGCAAATCTGGCAGATAGGCCCTTCAAATTTTTCCAAATCAACATCTTTATAACAGTGATTCTTATCACTAACAATCATTGTAAATACCATTTCATATTTTTGTAGCTCCATTTTGTGCAAGCCAAGGAGTCCTTGAGCTTGAGGAGCCTTAGAAGTGCCTACATATCAATTTTCGTATTTTTTAGACTCCGTTTAAGCCCTCAAATTGGCCCTGGAACCTAATTTTTAACTAGGCCAGACACTAGGTCTGGACAGGGCCAAAACCTAGTCAAAAACTATAAATAGAGCTAGAGAGCTCATTTTTGAGGTTAGCTTGTAATAGTTTTGAACTTGTAAGAGCTTTTGGAAAGTAATCTAAGAACTCCATTGCTTCTCACTCTTTGTCTTGCCGTGTGTGCGCGTGTGTGTATGTGTGTGCATGTTTGTGTGCTTCTCACTCACACACTTGTGCCTTCACTTGCTCGAGGTCTTCATACCATCCTCACGTCTTCCCCGATTGACATTAAAGGAGGTGCTACTCATCACTGAGCTACACCAAATTTTGGCGCCGTTGCCGGGGATCGAACTTTGAGGACGAGCGTGTGATGGTAAGACGTAGATTTGGGACGTTGGCGTTGTAGGTAATTTCTTCACTTTTCTTATTTTTCTTTTCCTCACCTCATCACCATCATCACCATCATCATCATCACCATCTCCCACCTCCATCTCCATCATCGCAAAAATTTTCAGTTTTTGATCATATCACCTTCCCCACCTCATTTCCCTCATTCCACTTGTGAGAGAGAGCGAGAGAGCGATATTGTGTGCATTGTTTTTGCATGTTTGTTGAGTTTCTTGCAGGTTCCAGCAGCATCATCCCCTCCAGCACATTGCGCAGGTACGGAAATGTGCAGAACTGTCTCGCAGTCGCCAGCTTGTGTCGATCGCGATTGACAGAAACTTTCATCTTTTGGTAAAACTGAGTGCACCACAGTAGACTAGAGGCCTTGCACAGCACAGATCCACAAAAATTTTTGAAAAAATTACAAAATTTCAGTCTATCGCGATTGATAGCATCCATCGCGATTGACACTGTCCATCGCGACGGACAGCCAGTCCATCGCGACGGACAGCCAGTCCATCGCGATTGACAGACCCCGACAGACACGTGTCCATCGCGACGGACACCCCTGTCCATCGCAACCGACAGAAAAATCGCGATTGACACCCCCTTTCGTCGAGATTCTTGTCCATCGCGACATAGAGAGCCCCGATTGACACAAATTCACGAAAAACACCAAAAATTCCAGTCCATCGCGATTGACACCAGTCCATCGCGATTGACACCAGTCCATCGCGATTGACACCAGTCCATCGCGATTGACACCAGTCCATCGCGATTGACACCAGTCCATCGCAATTGACACCTGTCCATCGCGATTGACAGCCCAGTCGATCGCGATTGACAGCCAATTTCGGCCATTTTTTAGGGTTTATTAAATTGAGGATTTTGGCTAATTTTGGACATGGATCATGGACTCTAGAGCACATAAGGAGGCTATAGGCAAATAACCCGAGGAAAACCTGTTGCCCTGTTGGCCTGTTTGAACCCTGTCTTAATCCCTGAAGCCTGAATTGACATAACTTCCTCATACGAAATCCGTTTGCTGTGATTCTTGTTTTGTTGGAAAGCTCGTGGGGAGTACAACCAAAACTTCCACTGGTTATGTGAAAATTAATATCAGGATTATTAGATAGGGTTTTTTCAAGTTGACCATACCTCGAGGTAGGAAAACTGAGGGATCCTTGGGATTGTTTTCCATAAAAGCAAAGGATAATTTGGTCTGTGAGTTACATGCATGAAAGTGGTCTATTGTATCATTGGAATCTAAGTCTTGAGCTAACCGTGGGACTTTTACAAGTCCAGCAAGAGCACTTGAGGGCATTCTAAGCAAGAGTAAGTGCAAGCTTGGGAACACGCGTCCTGGGCACACCAGGGCAACAACACAACGAAAGAAACTCAAGGTTGGAAAATCCTCAACACCCTCTATCAATTCTTAGTTTAGGCTAAGAACGACTAGTGCTAGGAGTAAGTCAGGGCGACGATAGGCATCAATCAAGTTGAAGACTACCTATGCACTCAAGTTCAAGATTAAACATAATCACTTCGTGATGCGATAACTTAAAGGAAAGAATCTAATGTGGAACGATCAACTTACAGTGCGAAAATATACTCAAATATTCCTGACAACGTGATTTCTGACAAGAGCATAAACACGGTAACCACTAAAAAGAATCAATTAACTGATACAAAAGGACTCAGCAACGAGGTTGTACTTGGGCAAATTTGGGCTATTCAATTAGGCTTATGAACCTTAGATCAGGGTGACATCTAGGGAGAGATAGACAAAGTCTTAGGTCTTCAGAGGCTAGTGTCGACCACACTGCTAGGTCTTGGGCCCAGCAGTTGAGTCACCACTCATACTACCCTAGCTCTGAGACTAGTGAATTAGAGATGTCTCAAGGCATGGACAGACCTACGGGAAGTTCAGGAGTGCCATACTTGCACAGGGTAGAAGGCCCTTACAAGACGCAGTTGGAATACCTTAGGACCAACCGATTAGGTGCTAGCATCTATGAGGACGGCCTAGGAAGATCTGTAGTATAGATTAAGAATCCTGACCAATCTATTGGACTAGAGCGCCCAGCTGTCAAGTTCGAAAACGGAGCGTACTTAGACAAGGAAGGGACAATATATGTAGTCACCAGTCATCCAGATAGGACTGATGAATTCGGGAATGAGATCCCAGGAACGGACTTAGGTGACCTAGAGCAAGGAAACATGCGTGAAGAACCAAGGACCCCTCGAGGCAAATCTGTTCTCACTAGGATTATCACACTAGAGTGGATTCCCCAAGATAATAAGAGCATAGATTTGCTTCTGAACCGAGAAACTGACGAAGCCTTTTGGAGGTATAAATCTGATCGGCCAATTGATATAGGAACAATCATGATCTATGAGTTTAAGGATCCTGATAGCCCAGGCAGAGTGACCTACTTAGATCACGCTTCAGAGAGGATCTTTGTGGTGACAGAGAATGATAGGCATGCTTACACTTGGAAAGGTGAATTCGTTTTCCCCCAACCAAGATCGAACGTGTCCTATGGCCACCCGGGAGCTGGAACGTCCCATGCTCATGGAGCTCAAAGAGACAGACATAGAGATAGACCTGAGGTAAGCTTTGCCAACCCAGGGGGCAGAGAAAGAACGAGGACGAAAACAAATAGAGTGGAACCTGAAGGTCATAGAGCCCCAGGAAACCGAAGAAATGCCGAGGATTTTCCTTTGCCAAGACCGAGAGAGCACACGAGGACCCTGAGACTGACCCAGCTAGTTAAGTCTATGAAAAACTACTTTGATGGCACTGGAGACCCCTACGATCATGTGGCTGAGTTTAGGCAAGTCTTGAGAGCTGAACAAGTTGAAGATCTGTTATTGTAGTACAATGCTTTTGGTCTAACCCTTAGGAACACTGCCCTGACATGGTTTTAGCCACTAAACGAAAGACAGTTCAGGAGCATAGAACAACTCCTAGAGGCTTTCATTATTGAATTCTCTAAGAGTGGCATAAGGCATAATACCTCCTCATTGATTCACAGCTTCAAGCAAACCCCTCAAGAGACTGTGAGACTTGCTGGAAGAAGATTTCGGCAATACCTAGAGAGATGCCCTGTCCTTGAGTTACCCACACCAACAAAGCAAGTGGCTTTGTTCTTGGATGGATTGCTAAGTACCAAATTGAGGTCATATGTGTACTTGAAGGACCCTATGACCATTGAAGAGTGTGTACGCATGTGCATTGACATCGAGGATAACCTAAGGGAGGAGTTAGAGCTTTCCAAGATATACAAAGATTCAGATAGTGCCTCTAGCCTCTCTTCCACGCAATCCACATCAATTGAGGAACTTGCAGAGAAAGTAGCTCAGAAATTAGGTGTCACTAGCAAACAGATCCCAAGGTTTGCCCCTGTGAAAAGATGCTATACTTGTGGGGGTGACCACATGACGAACGTATGTCCCATTATGGCTCAACCCCAAGTAAATTTTAGTAGCCAGTACTGCACTATAGAACGGAGGTACACCAATCACACCGCGCAAGATTGCCCCTACAATAAGCAAACTGTTAGGCAGACGTACCCACAACCATACCCTCAACAAGGAAGATACCAGAACCAGTACCCACCTCAGCAGTATGCGAGGCCTCAACAAACCTACCAACCCTACCAAAACCAACAAAGGCCTCAACCTGTGCTAGCACAACAACCCCCTGCTCCAGCTAATGTGATTCCGGTAAAGTATGCTGCTGCAGAAGAAAACCTGAATAGAGCTATAGTCCCTGTAACACCAGTGCTTTCAGAAAGTGATCCCAGTGACCATAGTTTTGATTCTACACATGTTGATAGCCCCCAGGCCTACTACATGCAGTCTCTTGAACATGGTGAGTCCTACTATAGTGAAGAGCCAAATGAACCTAGTTGGGAGTCAGATTACACAAACGTCATGTATGCAAACCCCAACCCTAGACCTCAACCTAGGCAAGTAAGACCTCCATTCCCTAGAGGACCATGCTACAGATGTCAAGGAGATCATCTCATTCGTGATTGTCCCGTGCCTCCACCTAAACAACCCCAGTCAGTGACCATCCAGGGCTTTTGCCAAGACTGTGGAAAGGAGCATCTCTTACGAGATTGCCCAAAGAACCCCAATAATATGCCAAAAATCACTCCTATCAACGTTATTGGGTTAGTTGTAGACTCCACAGGGAGTGTGACTTCCACTGCACCAGTACAAGTAATCACTAGAGCCCAAGCCTTGCAACAGAACCAAAGCGTAGGCCAGGAAAAGAGCCGAGATGTTAGTGAAACGGAGAGCATGACAAAGAAGAGGACTAGAGCTTGGAGAGATAGTCGTGAAAGAATGAAAAGACAATGGGCAAAAAAGATGAGTGAACTCGAGGAAAGCCTCAGAGAAACAAAGGCCAGGATAACTGAACTCACATCTCAAACTCCCTCTCACACTACCAAACCACCACCATTCCCGTCTCCATCCGACCCGCCACCTTCCAACCCACCTCACACAATTCCACCACCCCCAAGAGAAGGATCAGTCCTAGCAGATCCCACTCCCGAGGACCTTAATATGATGCTTAAAGCATAACAGGCCAGAATTCAAGAAGGGCCAACCGTAACCGATCATGAAAAATGTTACCCTAGAGCAGAACTAGAGCTAGAACGAACCAAAATTTGCGCGAAGATGGTGGAATTGGCTCAGACCATGTTTGAAGCCAGTCGCCTATTTAACATCTCTAGTTCAGCAAAGACACAGTTGCACTTTGATGGACTGTTAGAAAGAATAGAGAAGCTCATTGCACAATGAGAAAAGGAATCCGCCTCTCAACACAAGGACAAGGCAAGTGAAAGTGCAGGTCTTCCTACCCAGGAAGCCTATGTGCCTAACTCTACGGAGTCAGACACATCATCTTCTCTGAATCGGTTCACACCAGAATTCTTACGAGAGATTCAAGAAGACAAATGGGCTAAAGAAAGTGAAGTCCCTCCTCCTATTGAACTTGTGGATGATGCACATGACCAATTCCCACAAGACATCCCCTCCATTTATGAGGAGCAGGAGGGCACCCACTCTCAGGAAAGACTAGACTTTGAGTCTAATTCTTTACAAGAATTACCCCACTTCACAGGCCCATGGGAAGCTAAGTCTACTTGCATGAGAGCACCCACAGTCATGGTACGAAATGAAGACTCGGTCATACCTAGGAACACAGAGGTAGTGAAAACACTAAAGTACAGTGCAACCTCACCTTAGAAGAGCTACTCAAAGTAAGGCCAGAGCTATGGAAACATGTAGCCAAACAAGTACCTGAGATAGCAAAACCTCGTTCCCAGGTAGGATCCCAAAGAACAGTGCCAGAAATACCCTTGGACAAGATAGGAGACATGAGTGAGGGCGAAGAGGGAAACACATATCTTCCTATCACTCATCAAGGATACACCACCAAGGCCATTCTAGACTCAGGCGCAGGTGTTGCAATTGCTACCACTTCCCTATGGAAGCGCTGGGGCAAGCCAGCACTCAGGCCCACAAGGATGAAATTGCAAATGGCCGATGGTCACATAGAGAGACCCCTAGGGCTGTTAGAAGGAATAACTCTCACCACCTGTGGTGTTGAGTTCGAGCACACATTTGCTATATGCGATTTTAGCAAAAATCATGCCTATGAGATGATTTTGGGAAGACCCTTTATGCAACAGTTGCAAGTGGTACAGGATTGGGGAACCAATTCTTTGTACCGACAACACTTAGGTGTTACGACCAAAGTGAATCTCAAAGATTACTCTCATAGAGATGTCCCTCCTATCCAATGGAATCCCATCCATAGAGCCAAAGATGATATAGAATCGGTGCATTCCATAGGGTCAGGATCCTCATGGATGCATGAAGACACCCACTTATGGATGTGCAAAGTAGCAGTAGAAGAAGAGAAGAGAGAAGAAGCCAGAGACATAGGTGCAAAAGAAACACATAGATCAATTCAAGACCCAGCCTATGCGCCTGTAGCTTTTCCTGACGAAGAATTTGAACCCCACGGCTGGGCAGAAATCCTAGCAACAATGGATGTAGCCATCAATGAAGAACAATGGACACCTCACTGTGATGAAGATGGCTATGACATTTCAGTCTTCTCCATAGAGCCAATCATGGGAGAGGCAGTTCTAGAAGAATGCGAACCTAGCCCTGATGCATTTGAAGATGCGAGCGACTCCGATCTAGAGTCAATCATTATGGATCCACCTTTTGCATCAGATGAAGAATATTTCTATGAAGTAGAATTTCAACCCCAAAGGCACGGAGAGCTTACAAATGATGTAAGGCTAGCCACACATGTGACCCCGAAGGAAGAAGGGAAGAAAAGAAAGAAGAGAGCAGTCACACCAGAAGAGGAAGAATCTTTGTTTGAGGTCCCAGAAAACTTTAAAAAGTATGAGATAGATGACAGAAGAGTCATGATCAGAATGCCTAAACGAGAGGTGCAATCAGGCGAGGCCTATGACAACAAAGAAACCACCAAGAAAATAGTGGTAGCTGTGGAAGAAGGAGAAGAAAGATGCACATACATAGGCCATGACCTGACAGAAGAGGAAGAACAAGAGCTAATAGCCTTGCTAAGAGAATACAGAGATGTGTTCGCTTGGAGTTACAAGGAACTGAAGGGTGTTGATCCAGACATATGCTCACACACTATCCCCATGACCTCAGATGCTAGGCCCTCTAAGCAAAAGCCATACACATACAATGACAACTATGCGGCCAAGATCAAGGAAGAGATAGATAGACTGGTTGAAGCTAGATTCATCTATGAAATTGAGCATACTGAGTGGGTATCCCCCATCGTAGTGGTGCCCAAGAAAAATGGAAAGCTGCGTGTGTGCATTAACTTGAAGAAGGTTAATGCAGCCACAATTCGAGATAACTATCCGCTTCCTATCACAGAGCATCTCTTAGAAAGAGTAGCAGGCAAAGAAGTGTACAGCTTCCTCGATGGATTTTCGGGCTACAACCAAGTAGCCATAGCTCCAGAAGGTCAGCATAAGACGGCATTTGCCACTGAATGGGGCATTTTTGCCTTTAGAGTAATGCCATTTGGGCTTACCAATGCACCAGCTACCTTCCAAAGGCTGATGTGCCATGTGTTTAAAGAGTTCCTGAGGAAGAACTTAGAAGTCTATGTTGATGATCTTTGTGCTCATTCCAACATTAGGCAAACCCATATTCCCGAACTCAGACAAATCTTTGACAAATGTAGAGAATATCAAGTCTGCCTGAACCCAGAAAAGTGCATCTTTATGGTCAGGCAAGGCAAGATTCTAGGACACATAGTGTCAAAGAATGGCATATCCACTGATGAAGAGAAAGTGAGAGCCATAGCAGAGCTACCTAGGCCAAGGAAGTACAAGCTTTCATGGGGCATTGTGGTTACCGCCGGTTCATTCACATGTATGCTATCATTGCAAAGCCCATGTACGGACTTCTGACTAACTTTGAGTGGACTGATGAATGTGAGAATTCCTTCCAGGAGCTTAAACGAAGATTATGTTCAGCACCAATCTTGACCACACCAGATTGGAACAAGCCATTCCATGTTCATGTGGATGCATCCAATTACGCTATCGGATGTGTACTCGCACAACCTACTGGTGAAGGTAATATGGATCTCCCAATTGCCTATGCCAGTAGACAATTGAATGCAGCTTAACGAAATTACACCACTACTGAGAGAGAAGGCTTAGGCACGGTATATGCAGTTAAGAAATTTAGACACTATTTGCTTGCAAACAAGTTTAAATTTTTTACTGACCACCAAGCATTGTTATATCTCGTGAACAAGCCATGCAATACAGGAAGATTAGTAAGATGGTTTCTCTTGCTAATGGAAGATGGTTTCTCTTGCTAATGGAATATGAATTCGAGGTTGTAGTAAGGAAAGGGAAGACTCACTTGAGAGAAGATCATCTCTCTAGGCTCACATCTGGAGAGGCCCCACAAGGAGTGTCAGATGACCTTCCTGATGCTTACTTGTTTAATTTGGAAGTTGTACCTCAGTGGGCTAAGCCATTAGTACCAGTACTGACCTACGGGCCTAATCACCCAGTAATAAACACACAGGACAGAGAGGTAGTAAAAGCCCAGAAGTATCACATCATGGCAGGAAGTATGTACAAGCACACGGATCAAGGGATCTTGGCTTGTTGTGTGGAAGAGGATGAGTACGCTAAATGGTTGCAATTAGCACATGTAGGTGCATTAGAGCAACACTACTCAAAGCAATGAACCCTACAGACACTAAGGAGACTCGGAGTGCATTGGCCTACTATGGAGGCTGACGTCCAAAAGTTGTGCAAGGAATGCCCAATCTGTTGCACTAAACCACCTGTGGAACATGCCACTCTTTATCAAGTGTCCATAGTGCCAGATTGGAGTGAACCACTAGTATCCTTCCTGAGGACGAAAACATTCCCTCCAGACATGACTCTGGCTAGGAAAAGGAGTTTAGAACAAGAAGCCCAGGATTACTCACTCATTGGTGATAATCTATACAAACGTGGTAAAGATGGTTACCTGAGACTATGTGTCCATGAAAGTGAATATCTCAAGATCTTGGAAACTGCTCACCAAGGTGTAGCAGGAGGACACTTTGGACCAGATCGGGTGATCAAGGCAATACTATTTGCGGGCTTTTGGTGGCTGACCCTTCACATGGATGCACATACCTATGTGAAACGGTGTGATGTCTGTCAGCGAACTCAGTATCCTATACGCAAAGATGAGATGCCACTGAAACCTATGATGGGTGGACGTGCATTCTCTAAGTGGGGAATAGACTTTGTAGGTCCTATTAATCCCCCAGCCAAGGGTTCACATGCTGAATACATCATTGTTGCGACAGACTATCTAACCAAGTGGGTAGAGGTAAAAGCCACAACAAAGAACGATGCTCAAACAACAGCTAAGTTTTTATTTGAAAATGTGTTCACCAGATACGGGTTACCTATAGAGCTAGTCAGTGACAGAGGCACTCACTTCTTGAATGAAGTTATTGAAAATCTGCTCCAAGAATTCTTGGTAGTTCATAAGAAGTCTGCCCCCTATCACCCTCAAGCAAATGGCCAAGCTGAGAGCACCAACAAAATTCTGTGCAATGTGTTGACGAAATTAGTGAACAATAAACGCTCTGATTGGGACAAATAGCTACACCATGCTGTTTGGGCATACCGAGTCGCCTACAAAACGGTACTCCAAGCCACCCCCTTTCAGATGGTGTTTGGCCAAAATGCAGTGCTACCATTAGACTTCTTAATACCAACACTGAAAGTAGCACAAGAGCATGAATGGACGGGTCATGAACTCTCCTCTAGACTATTTGACCTTGAACGATTAGGAGAAACAAGACTGAGGGCGGCTGCAGGGATATATGCAGCTAAGAAACGACAGAAGGCATACTTTGATGCCCACGTTAAGGATAAAGGTTTGAAGGCAGGCGACCTAGTACTAGTCTACACTTTGAAACAACACGCGAGAAAACTAGAGAAAAGAGGCTACGGACCTATGATCATAAATAGGATCTCCACAAGTGGAGCAGTACAACTAGCCACTTTAGAGGGTGATGTTCTCCCGAGCTACATTAGCGGATGCAGAGTCAAGTTATATCAGGAACCTCTCACAGAGGAAATGCTAAGTCGACTCAATATTGCTAAGAAACGCAAAGAAGAAGAAAAGCAAATTCGAGAAGAAGCTCAAGCAGAAACTTTAGAGCACATACGGAGAATGAAATTAAGAAGACAAGGCAGAGAGCAACCTAGGCTAGGTGCATATGCAGACCAAGGATATCACGTGGCTATGTGTGAAGTTTCAGGTATCAGCTCTCATACGATAATTGATCGTCGTCCTTTTATAACCTTAGATATAGGACAAGGAAAGGGTGCAAGGACTGTAAGAGCCTTGATTGACTCAGGTGCAGCCACTAGTGCTGTAAAATTGTCTTACTGTCAAGAGTTGAAATTAATAGTCAATCCTATAGAAGCATATCTCATAGGATTGGGAGGTGTGGAAACCCCTTGCATGGGCGAGGTGGAACTTCCCATCTACATTCAAGACGAAGTAATGACAGTCAAAGTACTAGTGTGTCAAGATGAGGACCTCACTGAGCCTCTTGTCTTGGGTCAGGATTGGATCTATGATCATGCGGTCAACCTAAACCTAAGAAGTGGACTTCTTCAGGTATGGGTAAATCATAGTCGAATTACAGTTGAATTCGAAAATGAGGCACTCAAGGAACTAGGTAAGGCACGAACTCCTGGTCTTTCCAGGGGTGCACATGAAGTTGACAATGCTATTCTTGTTCAAAAATGTATGATGCAGAAAGAGGATTGTCTCAACAACGGAGTCAAGGATAAGAAGGCACTCCCTTCTGTTCCAAAGGCTAGAGGGATGCAGCAACCAAAGGCAGATCAAATACAGAAGAAGCAGAACACTACCTATACTGGAGGCCAAAAAAAGGAGCAAAGCAGATTGTTTCAGCCAATGAAACAAGTATGGAGGCGAAAAGGCGAACACCCTGATCCGACCAGGCCAACACCACGGCCAAAACCTCTTATTAGTAATCAACAACACGACACTAATAAGAAGTCCTTCATACATTCTTCTGCGAAAGTGAAGTCTATTTGGGTACCCAAGAAGTCAATGAAGGCCAGCCCACAATCACGACAAATCTGGGTGCCTAAGGCTTGCTTGCGGGCTCAAATAGCTACACCAAGGTCAAACCCTGTACAACATGTTTCACTCACGCGAACATCTGAGGCCGAGTCTTACACGTCATGCACGAACACGTATTCTTCCATGAGCACAAGTAGAATCACTTGTAAATGGGTGACTATTCATTGCATTTGGCAACCTAAAACTTGTAATAAACCCCTGGACCCCAATTGTAAATCCATGTCCACCTACTAACTACGTCACTCTCACACTACATCATTCCGCTTAGAAGAGGGGTTTATTGGTCTATGAAGAACAAAGCAGTGCTGTCGCGATTTTGTTTTGGGGGGTTTTTCTCACCTGTTCTGGAGGCTAGGGGGTTTGAATGCACATTGAGGGTATTTGTGAATCTCTGCTTGTCGTCTATTTAGAGTCCGGAAGCTTAGCTCAAGAGGGGGAGAGGATCCATTGAATACACCGAAGAAGAAATGGCTGAAGGATTCGAGAGGTTTTGTGCCCCATACTACCAACCGATTTCAGAGGGTTTTTTTTTTGCTTCAGTGTCTTCCGAGGGATTTGAATCAAGAAGGGGAGAAGTCTGCAAGAGAAAAATAGAGTGCAATGATTTGCATAATGTCTGAGAAGCGAGAAGAAATGGGCAAGTACTGAAGACAAGGGAGAAAAGGTTTGACGTAGGAGTTGGATTGACAGGGAAAATAACGTATGCAAGCTGTATTGAGTATCTGATGAACAATAAAAGCAATACACGGATCTATTCATTGAGGGCGACGTACACTCCCACTAAGGCTCTCACATCTTTTGGCAACGCATCTGTTCTAAAGTGCAGGGGATTTGAACAGAGTGCAGCGGTGAGTTCATCTATATATTTCCACATACTTGTGTATGTTCAGTTCTGCGCAAGTGGACCTCCTTTTTGTTGTGCACACCCGTCTGGATAACTCTTTAAGCTGTGTGCTGAATATTTCAGACCATTGCTCCATTTAATACGATGCACAGTGTAGTCTAAATATGTTGCATATGAGAGCCTGAGATCACTTGCAGTATGGAAGGTGTAGCATGGTTTTGTATGCATCAAGAATAGGAAAGGGTTGTTGTTAAAATTCATTTGACATCTGTGCTTGCTTTGTTCTCATGGTGTATTCCAGGGAAAATAGGTGAATGCATCAACACTCATGTGTTTGACGAATGAGACCGATTGTATTATGATTTCGATGCAATTTGTTATGGATGATGGTGACCTTTTGAGCGTTGTGTTCAATCCTCATGTGAATGATGGTGGTATTGGAAGGGTTTGAACAGATGTGAAAGATTCAAGGGGGACTGTTTTCTGAGGTAAAAGTACATATGGTGCAGTTGTTTCTGAGTTCAATGATCAAAGAAAAGGCTTAGACAATGTTTAGACTATACATAACTTTGTGTGCATTCCAAAGCTATACATCTGATGTTTGCGTCACATGTCCCATGAAAACCGAAATTAAATGGTTTGGTACAATGGTTCGAGGCCTACAAATAATGATAGTGCTTTTGTTATCTTCCTTGTGCTTGCAATTATCGTAGTACATAATAGAAGTTGACATTTTATCTTCCCAAAACCAAACATGGATTACACTTATTAAATGGAGACTTTAGCCTACCATGAACAAACTACCCTTACCAAGAAGTGAAACCCATTTAGAGTACCAGTACATGTTCCACAAATTCTTCGTATGTGTACTTGAGCGTATGACTCATTTGTACCTTTCAATATACCCAAGCAACATGCGTATATGAAAACCCTTTACAAGTTGATAGTCCATATATCAATGCTCCAAATCGAGGATCAAGCTAGGATGGATATAATGTTGAAGAGAGTGTGAGTGTGTGCATGAGTACCAGAGTGGTGGTGAGAACGGGGAAAAGGAAGGAAGTAAGAGAGGGTAAGTAAGAAGGTGTGTCGGGTTGCTAGGTGTGCATGAGCGTGTGAAAAAAATAAGGGAGTGATAGAAAGGGGAGTGAGAAGGAAAAAGAAAAGGAGGATGTGTGTGAGTATTCGCATGTGGAGAAAGTGGAAGAAACATAAAGCTAGAGGGGGGGGGGGGGAAGAAACATAAAGTGGAGTAAAGGAGAATTGTGAAGAAGAAAGGAAAATGAGGACGAGTAATAGCATGTGAGTACGTATGTGTTTGTATGAGAGTGTTTTCGAATATCGGTGTGTGAGTGCCTGAGAGCACATGTATGTGTAGGAGCGAGAGAGAGAGAGAGGGAGGTTGTTAGAAGGAATCCTTGGGGTTGGACACTTAGTTGTGCACATATTTTTCCATCTTTTCCAAGGTTACATTGGAGCGAAATTGGGGACTTAGGGTGACAAAAGTTGACCTAACATCAGCAAGTTGGGATAAATATCATTGTGCATGGGCATTTTCCCTTGGGCTAAGAGTGAAAACAATACCCATTTAGTGCCAATGACCTTTTTTCATAGAGGCAAATCACATAAAGAACAAGTACCAGTCTTCATAATAGCATCATATTCTAATTGCATAGCAACCATCCAATTTTTTGAATTTACTACTTGATAAAAAGAAACGGCCTCATTCTCATCATAAAGACTAGAGGCACCCATTGCATAACAACATGATTCAAAGGAAGCACTATGAGAATCTAAATGAGAATGATATGATAGAGGCGCATCTAAGTTTCTATCTCTCAAAGTTTGCACCAGCCATTTAGGTATAGCTTTTGCCTCCTCTATATAGCCCTCTCATCCACAACTGCATCATGTTCATTTGCATCAGAAATGGAGTGATCTACATCATCAGATGGAACCTATAAAAGTAGAGAAATTGTCTTGTTTGGATTAGCACTTGATTGTCCACCTATACAAAGAGGAATCAAAGTGTCATACACATCTCTAGAGCTACCTGAAGTCTCCTTGGTACATGAAAGTATGGCTGAGTTGAAACTTCCACAAAAACAACATCAAGGCTAACCAAAAATGTGTTTATTCTCTGGATGATATAGACTATAGCCTTTGCTTTTTAGAACTATACCTAACAAAAATACATATCACTCCTTTATCATCCAATTTCCTGTGTTGCTTTTCATGCACTAATGCATATGCCAAACAACCAAAGACACATAGATGAGCAATAGATGGCATGTGGCCATGCCAAGACTCATATGGATTGATAGATTGCACTACTTTGGGGGGGCACCTCTTAAGTAGATATGCTGAACACATAACAACCTCAAGCCAAAAGCTATGTGCTAAAGCCTGACTTTTGACCATACACCTCACCATCTCCATGAGAGAAATGCTCTTTCTTTTAGAAAATCCATCTTTTTGAGGTGTAAACATCAGTGCACATTAATCCTTTATCCCACATTGAGCCAAAAATGCATTAAACTCAAAGGACATGTATTGCCCCCTCGATCATAACAAAGGGTGCAAATTTACATGCTAACACATTTTCAACCATGAACAAAAACTATTTGAAGCACATAAACACTTTGGACTTTGCTTTTAATGGATACACCCATGCATTATTGGAGAATTAAATTTACAAAGTAAAGCCTTACTTCCCAAAAGAATGTGTCTATATAGCACCATAGACATCACTATGAACAAGCTGCAATTTATGAGCGGCTCAAATTGAACCATCTTTTGGGAAGGAGGAACACTACATCTTTTCCAAAATTTAGCCTTCACAAGAATGTTTACAAGGTGCCTTAATTTTGGATAGAGAGGACATCGTTTCAGATTTTTGTAGGCATCGCGAACTAGCAAACTTCAGATGACCAAAGTGTGCATGCCAAAGCTTTGCATCTAAGATAGCATGAGAATCTTGAACTGCACATGCTAAATCATTCACAAATTTTGCATATTATATGAGCTTATATAGACAGCAACATAAAATGCTAGGAGTAATAATAACATCACCATTTGAGGGATCATGAATTGTACATTTGTCATAAAAAATACAACCAAGCCAATATTGGCTAATGGTGAAACTAAGAATAAATTTTTCTTGATCCCTTGTACATAAAAAACATATAACAATGTGAAGGAACAAGCATCTCCCATCATAAGATAAGAGGAGTTGTTAGCCCATGTGACAATATTCCTTGTAGGGGTAGGCTCAAGTGAAGAAAAGAAACTATGCTGATTTTGGACAAGTTATGAGGCAAATATGGTCATTTTTTTAATAGTTCTCCATGTGTGAGCCCAACTTGGACTTGGAGATGATGATAAGCTTGATCAATTTAATGAGGGGTAGATATTTTCCTTTGATCAAGGGGGTGATTTTTTTCTTGATTGGTTGTTTGATCAAAATCACTTCCAATTACTAGGGGCTAGATCTTCTTCTTTGATCAGGGGGTTGAATTTTTTCTCTTGATTGGGGGTAAGATCAAAACTAGTCTCACCTATTGGTGGACAAATCATTCTTCCTTGATTGGGGGTTGCATCTTTTCCTTTCATTGAGAGGTTAATATTTTGTAAGTTTATCATCTTCCACATAACTTGGGTCTCACATTTGGATGATTAGGGAAGTTCAAGGCTGATATAGGATGCTTGCTATCTTTCTCGTCTGATGATGCTACTAACTCAAACTACGAACAGTGTTAAAGGTGTATGACCCATGTAATATGTCAACATGTATGTATGTATGTATGTATGTATGTAGGTGTGTGTATATGTATGTGTATACACACATATATAAACATATACATAAGTTTATATACATGTATGTTGATATGTAATATATATATATATATATATATATATATATATATATATATATATATATATATATATATATATATATATATATATATATATATGTATATATATATGTGTGTGTGTGTGTGTGTGCATACATGTGCGTGTGTGACTCTGTGTGTATAAGTGTATGTATGTATGCATATTTGGTTACACACGCATACATACATACACACACACACACACACACACATATATATATATATATATATATATATATATATATATATATATATATATATATATATATATATATATATATATATATATATATATATATATATATATACATACACACACACACACATACATACATACATACATACGTATATATATATATATATATATATATATATATATATATATATATATATATATATATATATATATATATATATATATATATATATATATATATATATATATATATATTTATTTATTTATTTATTTATTTATTTATTTATTTATTTATTTATTTCAATGTGTGTATAGAAATATGTTTAAGTATAAATATGTGTAGAAAAGGCACATACTATTATAAATATTTATTCTACTATTAAGTTTTAATTTTTAAATATATATTTGTATAGTCAAATATGCATATTGAAACTCTAATGGTCTACAATACTAACAACCAGCTTGATGCAAAGTGGCCACAAAGGATGGTCCACTATTTTTACATGTTTGTAATACATATACCCATGTTTCCTTTTGTATAATAGTCCCCATGATTTTTGCAACACTATGAAACATATTCAAACTTTATTCAAACCATATACATAGCTCGAAGCTTCCATAGAATTTCAATTTTTTTTTTAATCCTCTTGGATTAAGCCTATGCACATAAACTTTTAAAATACAATAACCTTTAGTTTTCATATAGTATTTCAATGTGTTACTCAAACAAGTCTTATAATAGCTTCCAATCATAAGTTCTCATAATAGTTTAACATGTGATGTACCATATGTATGGGATTATCCAATAAAGAATCGTTACTAAGAACTTTTTATTAGAAAATTTAGCATTGTATAGGATATAAGGTGTTGTAGAGGCCTCTACACCAAAAACAGAGTCTGCTAATCTTGTGCAGGAAGAAGAATGGGCATTTACTACTGTCTTCAGTTTTGAACCATCTTCTCATGAGTAGTGCATGTCTGCAGTAGACTCAGATGTTTGCCAGTATTGTATTTTGATAGTGGGGCGACCAAACATATTACCTCGCAGCGTAGTTTCTTCTCTTCACTCGAGTCTGCCCCTACAGGGAATACTGTTACATGCGCCAACAACTCCTCTTATCCTGTTATGGGAGTTGGTAAGATCATTTTGACTACTACTGATGGTAGTTCTTTCACTTTGTCAGATGCTTTATTTGTGCCAGGGATCAAGAAGAACTTGTTTTCAATTTCTGCATTAGCCAAGATTGGCATGGTTGTGAAATTTGTTGATGATAGGTGTATAGTTCATGATCTGTCAAATGGCAATGTGATTATTGCTTTTGGCATTTTATGTCATGGGCTGTATAAGCTTATAGACTATGAAAGATCTGTGAATGATTCGGCATGTGCAGTATAGGATTCTCAAGCTATGTCAGATGCAAAGTTTTGGCATGCATGCTTTGGTCATCTGAATTTTGCTAGTTTGCTACGCCTGTAAAAATGAAATAGTGTCCTCTTTGCCCAAACTTGAGACACCTAGAAAACATGTTTGTGAAGGCTGTAGTTTGGGCAAAATTCAGCGTTCCTCATTTCCAAAAGATGGTTCAGTTCGGGCTACTCAGAAATTACAGCTTGTACATAGTGATGTCTGTGGTCCTATGCAAACACCTTCTTTTGAAAATTATCTTTACTTCATGACTTTCATTGATGATTTTTCCAAGCATGCATGGGTATATCCATTGAAGGCAAAGTCCGAAGTGTTCATGTGCTTCAAAAAGTTTTTAGTTTTGGCTGAAAATCTGTCAGCATGTAAAATGGGCACCCTCCGTTCAAATCGAGAGGGGGAATATATGTCTTCTGATTTTAATGCATTTCTGGCTGAATGTGGGATAAAACACTAGTGTAAATTTCCATATACACCTCAACAGAATGGAGTTGCTGAACAAAAGAACAAGTCACTCATGGAGATGGCAAGGTGTATGGTCAAGACTCAGGCTTTACCACAGTTTCTGGCTTGAGGCTGTCATGTGTGCAGCATATGTACTTAACAGGTGTCCCACTAAAGCGCCGTAGTCTATCACTCCATATGAGGCTTGGCATGATCACAAGCCATTTGTTGCTCATCTACGTGTTTTTGGTTCTTTGGCAGATGCATTAGTGCCTGAACAACATTGCAAAAAATTGGATGATAAAGCAGTAAAATGTATTTTTGTTGGATACAATTCAGAAAGTAACGGCTATCATCAGTGTCATCCACAGACTAAATGCATTCTGGTTAACCGTGATGTTGTTTTTGTGGAAGATGCTACTCAACCATTGCTTTCATGTACTAAGGAGACATCTGTTAGCTCCCAAGAAATGTATGATACTTTTTTGCCTCTTTTTACAAGTGGACAATCTAGTGTTGGTCCCAATGAGGCAACTTCTCAGCCTTTGCAGGTTTCATGTGATGATGCAAATCATTCCATTTCTGATGCGGATTTACATGATGCACTAGTTGATGAGAGAGCTGATATTGAGCAGGCAAAAACTATGCCAAAATGGCTGGTGCAGACTTTGCATGACAGCAAATTAGATGCACCTCTATCATATCCTACTTGTTCAGGCTCTCATAGTGCCTCTTTTGCATCAGATTGCTATGCTATGGCTGCATATAGTCTCTATGATGAGAATGAGCCTATTTCATTTGATGAAGCACAAAATTTGGAAAATTCGATGGCTGCTATGCAATCTGAATATGATGCTATAATGAAGAATGGTACTTGGTCTTTATGTGACTTGCCTCCTGGCAAGAAGGCCATTGGAACTAAGTGGGTATACAATCTAAAGCATGAATCGGATGGTACAGTTGATAGGTATAAGGCTAGGCTTGTTGCAAAGACTTATGCATAGGAAAGAGACATTGTTTTTTATGAGACCTTTGCACCTACATGTTGTATGATTACTGTTCGGAGCATTTGTGCACTTGCAGCTCATCATGGTTGGAATGTACATCAGTTGGACATTAAAACTACATTTCTCAATGGTGACTTGCATGAAGAAATGTATGTTTTCAGCCCCGTGGCTTTGTGTAGAAAGGGCATGAAAACCAGGTGTGCAGGTTAAAGAAGGCATTATATGGTTTAAAGCAAGCACCACGTGCTTGGTATGAGAAGATACACACCTATATGATTGCACATGGTTTTGAGAATAGTCCAACTGAAAGCACCTTATATGTTAAGTGTGTTAATGATGTACTTCTGACACTGTGGTTTATGTTGATGACATGCTGCTCACTGGTCGTCATGAGAGGCATATTGCTGATTTTAAGGTTGATTTGCATGCCTCATTTGAAATGTCTAGTTTGGGGCATTTGCATCATTATTTGGGCATTCAGTTTATGCAAGTTGATGGTGGAATGGCTTTGTGTGAAACGAAATATATTGACACATTATTGCAGTGTTTTGGCCTTCAAGACTGTAAGCCTATTGCCACTCCTATGGAGACATGTTTACGATTGAGTCTTCGTGATGCTGGAGATGCATTTGATGCTGTTCTCTATCAGCAGGCTATTGGATGCTTGATTTACTTATGCATTACTTGGCCAGATATTCAATTTGCTATCTCACAGATGAGCAGATTTATGCATTGCCCAAGAGTCAAGCATTGGCAGGCGGATAAGCGTATCTTTTGCTACTTGAGTGGTACTCGGCAACTTGGGTTGTTTTATCCCAAGGGGGGATCACTACCGTTAGATTTGCATGCTTTTTTTGACTCTGATTGGGCTAGTTTCTATGACACTCGTGTGTCTGCTAGTGGCTTTTACTTCATGCTTGGTAGCTCATGTATATCTTGGTTGAGCAAGAAGCAACCTACTATGGCCACTTCCAGTTGTGAGGCTGAGTATAGGGCAGCTTTCATAGCGATTGTTGAGTGTGTGTGGCTCAGATGCCTTATGGCTGATTTGGGTGTTGGTCAGTCTTCTGCCACTACCATCTTCACTGACAGTGAGAGTGCATTGGCAATTGCGAGGAACCCTGTGTTCCATGCTCGCACTAAGCACATTGAGGTGCATTATCACTATGTTAGGGAGAGGTTCTCTATTGGGGAGATCAGCTTGGCATATGTGCCCATGCAGGAGAACATTGCAAACCTTTTCACGAAGGCTCTGCCTAGGGAGAAGTTTGAAGCTTTCCGCAAAGCTTGGGCTTACTTCCTTTTGTGGAGTGATTTCCACATAGCTTGGCACTTCCTTATACATGAGTGCCAGCTCCTTGTTCACCGCATCACTCCCAGGGGGGATTTGTTGATATATTTAGGTAGTGATGTGTGAACACACTAGGACCGTCGGGGCACTTTTTCCCTCTTTAGGAGGTTTTTTTCCCCCGGCTTGTATATACGCCTATTGCGCTAATGGGCTACTTGCCTGTGTACATTTTCTAGTAATACATTTAGTATTGTGTGTTGTGCTCCAAGCTTCTTGTTCTTCCTTGTGTTGTTCGCGTGCTTTAGCAGACATCTAACTCGAACAATAAGTATGTGGAAAATGAATCAAGAAAGAAATTGAAGAAATTTAGAACAAATAGAGGAGATGAATTCTTGTCAACAGAATTCAATAACTACGGTAAGGAGCATGGTGTGAAAAGGCAACTTACCACAACTCATACACCTCAACAAAATGGCATTGTTGAGCATAGGAATAGGACAATAGTTGAAATGGCTCATTGTATGCTAAAGGCTCAAGACATGTCTGATTCATTTTGGGCAGAAGCCATCAATACAGTAGTATACATCCTCAATCAAAGCTACACAAAGGCACTAAAGGGGATGAGTCCTCAAGAAGCAAGTTATGGTAAAAAGCCTTTAGTTTTGCATTTCAAAATTTTTTGTTGTTTCTATTATGCACATATTCTTGATTCAACAAGATCAAAGTTGGATTCAAAAAGCAAAAAGTGTGTCTTCCTAGGATATAGTGAAGAGTCTAAAGCATCCAGGTTGTGGGATCCTGAGGCAAGGAAGATTTTGTTAGATGAGATGTGGTGTTTGATGAAGGACCACACTTAGTAGAAGATAAAGGTAAATCTACTATCTCATCAAATAGAGAAATATCTCACGTTGTGCCTATCAAAAGATAGGTTAAAGATAGGAGGAGGAATCATCTGATGCTAAAATTTCCTCACTAAAAATCCAACTAGTTGTAGCTACTCTAAGCCTCTACTGAGGTGGGCACAAAAGCTCTTTGATGATTTCAATCCACACGCAAATGTACCAGAATCATCCTCGGATGGATTAGGAAGATCAAAGAGAATAGAGGAGCAAAGAAGAGCCTTATAACACATTGTTAACATGGCTCTAATGGCAGATATCATGGGCTCAATAAAGGAACCTACCACCATTGAGAAGCCCTTGATGATCCAGGTTGGAGAGCGACAATGCAGTCTTAGTATGATAGTATACTAAAAAATGATACATGGGATCTAGTTGACTTGCCGCCAAAGAAGAAGGTAATAGGTACTAAATGGATTTGGAAAGATAAGTATAAAGCAGATGGCACATTAGAAAAGTATAAGGCAAGATTAGTTGGTATGATAGTATACTAAAAAATGATACATGGGATCTAGTTGACTTGCCGCCAAAGAAGAAGGTAATATGTACTAAATGGATTTGGAAAGCTAAGTATAAAGCAGATGGCACATTAGAAAAGTATAAGGCAAGATTAGTTGCACCAGGTTTTTCAAAAATTGAGGGATTTGATGTTCATGAAACATTTGCACCAATAGCACGCATGACAACTATTCGGACGGTACTTGCAGTAGCTGCACAAAAGGCCTGGCCTATTTTTCAGATGGATGTCAAATCTGTATTTTGAATGGTCACCTCAAGGAGGAGGCATATGTATCTCAACCACCAAGTTTTGAGTGCCCAATTTAGAAAATAAAGTTTGCAGGTTGAAGAAAGCTTTGTATGGACTTAAGCAATCACCACGGGCTTGGTACCAACGGGTAGATAATTTTTTCAAAAATATGGGATAGCAAGCTAGTTGTTATCATTGTATATGTAGATGATTTGACCATTATAGGAGATCATCAAGAACTCATCAATCAAACTCAGATCAGCTTGGGAACTAAGTTTGAAATGACAGACTTAGGTCTACTCTATTTTCTTCTGCGAATTGAAGTATGGCAAAGAAAGGATGGCATTTTCATCTCACAACAAAAATATGCCAAAGAAATTCTCAAGGCATTTGAAATGATGGATTGCAAACCAACTAGCACACCTATGGAGGTAAATCATAAGCTATCTATGGATGATAACATGCCTGATGTAGATGCTAAGAAGTATAGAAAGCTCATTGGAAGTCTTATTTTTTTGTGCAACACTAGACCAGAAATTTGCTATGTTGTTGGGGTGTTAAGCAGGTTTTCCAACAAACCTAAGGAGAGTCACTGGAATGCTGGAATGTGAATTCTAAGGTACACTGCAAGAACCTTGGATTTTGGTATTTTTTATACCACAGGTGATATACTTCAAGGATATTGTGATTCAGATTGGGCATGAGATTGTGATTCTAGAAAATCAATTTTTGGATATTGTTTCTCACTTGGTTTAGGAATATTTTCTTGGGTAAGTAGGGAGCAACCAACTCTCGCACTCTCCTCCACTGAAGGAGAGTACAGGGCAGCTTATTTTGCTTTTTGTGAGGTAGTTTGGTTAAGGAGAATTCTTGCATATCTAGGCTTTCCATCAAATATGGTGACTGTGCTCAAGTGTGATAATCAAAGTTGTATGGCCATTGTGAGAACCCAGTATTTCATGCTCGCACCAATCATATAGAAGTATAGTGCCATTATGTTCGTGAACTAATTGAAGATGAAATAATGGAGCTAGAATATTGCCCAACAGAGGCAAATTGTGCTGGCATATTCACTAAAGCACTTGGAAGAGAGCAGCTCAACATGCATCTTCAACAGATGGACATAGGACCGAGACCTACTTGTAATTTATCATTCCATAAACATTGAGGTGGTGTGTTCGTATATGATCAATGTGTACCCATCATGATTGTATGCACATTTTGTAAGGCCCCCATTATGAGGAGAATCCAAGCATGCATTACCCAATTGATGGGAATCCCAACTTGCATGTTGGATGAAGGTCATATTGGACCATGTAAGGTATTGTAAGGAAAGGGAGTTATCAAGGTCCCCAATTGTAAAGGGAATATTCCATGGAATACTCCCTCTCAAAGTCAAAAACCATTTATATTTATTAGGTTGGTCTAACTGACCTAAGCCGTGTATGGCAACTATGCGGGTGGCCACTGTCCATGCTCTACCGCCCATGTATAGCCATTCGTGGAAGGCTTCCCACTATCCTATATATAAACGACTTCTTCACTACTTGAGATATCGAATCGAGCTAGCATACCTCTACCTTGTATCTCCCTATCTAGAGTTGTCTGGATCACCATTTAAGCTCTACCTTGAGAGTGCATGGGTGGACAACACCATCATCTTTGTACTTGGCTTAGTAGAAAATTGTTGAGATTCTCCTATATTTGTTATCTTCTCTGCTACTACTCCTATGTTATATTGCGTAACTATTGTCTTATAGTAGATGGGTTGGCTGACCGATAAGAACTTCAGAATGGTACTCCCAAAATCCCATCGTGAACATCTCTTCAAAAGTCATCTTATAACATGCAAGTAAATACTTTATGTGAGAGTGCCATGGGTAGCATACCTGGAGCAACGGTGTAGTGCTCATGTCATATGCGAGGTCTTGGTTTCCATGCTCAAAGCCCGGGGTATTGCATGTGGTGCCTTGACACGCCGAAATATCTTGAAAACCGTTTGCATCATATCGAAGATCTGAATAGTCATATATGCGACAATGTCGTCCATGCAGTGTAAGCAAGGGAGCTAGTGGTGGATGGTCGCCATCATATATCCAATGTTTGGGGGGCCACGTGACGGTGATAGATAAGGGTAGTTTAGCCAGTCTTTGCATTGCTTCTTATTTTGAGCCTTGATGAATGCCTTCCAAGAGCAGCATTGTGGCATAGGACCCTAGGACAATTTGTACTTCAGGTGCAGTGGTGCTTTTGTCTAGGTGTGCATCATTTCTGGATATTCTTGTAATAGCTCCATGCACCAATTTGGCTAAAAGATCTTTCCTTTCTTTGCTTCACAAGGTAGGTCTTTGGGCTCAAATTGTGTAGCATGAGTTGGTTTCCTCCTCGTTTCCTTTTCAATAGCTACTGCTACTCTACCATGTATAGAATGTATGGTTTGTATTGAAGTTCATTTATGGAGATATACCTACAGGATGCTAGTTGAGCAAAATAGGGTGATTGTAAAATTCACTCCTCGATCATGGCCATGGCATGTAGTTGTGCTTCTGCTGTGATACGTCACCTGGGATTGGTTGTGGTTCATATGCCTCTTCGTATGTGTCCTCCACTGGTATAGAAATTGTTTCTTCTTTAGAAGCAATCTCCGGTGGGGAATCTAGCCTTAGAGTCTCTGATTGAGCTGCAATCTATTCTTGAAGATCAAGGACAGGTGCCCGTAAAGTAGTGAGTTCATCTAGAATTTTTGGGGGGTGACTTCAAGAACTAGTAGGGGCTATGCAGGTTCCTTCAATAGTAAGGCTTTGTGATCTTTCTATAGCTTCTGATATTCTTCATTGATTTTGTTGTAGTCCTCGAGTAACCGTGCGTGATCTTCCAATAATACTTGCATCGTTTCAAAGGGGACTGCTTTGAATATGCTAGGACTTAATGTTTCATTTGGTTGATCCATCGCAACTTCAAAGTTCTTGCAATTCTGCTCTTGTAGCCTCTCATTCTCTTATTTGGCTGCTACGAGATGGCGTCTTAATAGTCCCATATTGCATGTGAGCATGATGTTCCATACTATCTGAGCATGTAAAAGATTTTCTACATCTATGAGGGCTTCTTTAGTCTTTTGTTCTGATTCTAACTCTAAGGAGTGGTAAGCCTCATGTAGTTCCTGATTGCATGCATTCAGAGAAGCATTCTCAATTGTCAAAGAATTTAACTGTGCTTGCAATTCTGTAGTGGTCTGCTACAATACTTGGTAGCTGCCTCCGAGAGATGCAAATTCATTTCTAACTTGAGTCATACAAGCAAACATTTGCTGAAATGCGGTGTCAATGGTGGGTGATAATAACAATGGTGCGGTGTGTGAAGAGGATGCTCATGTGGGTGTAGATGCAGGGGGGACAGGAAAGGGGAATGGGCAGGTGGATGTAGTGGTGATCGTAGAAAATTGTGATGTGCCAATAGGTGGTGGTGAAATGGTGGATGTGGGTGGTGGTGTTGTAGGAGGTGAAATGTCCATGTTATTGGACGTGGCATCTAGTGCCCATGAATAGTGGTGTGATGGTGGGTGCATGAGTGGGTGTGAACATGGGATTTACAAAGGAGGAGGAATATATAACCTATTGAGTGACTCGGACGGTTTGAAGTAGAGGAGAAGGTAAAGGTGATATAGTAGGTCGGGGAGGTGACATTGGGGAGAAGTTCATGGGGGATGGAAATGGAAACATAGGCCTTGGAGGGAGAGGAAAGGAAGGAAATGATGGGTTGAGGAACGGATTAATTGGGGTGGGGGGAATTAGGTTTGATGTACCAGGGGTAAAGGTTTCGAGTATTGCTTGGGTGACTCGAGGTGCTATAGCTTTTGTTGTGCACTTACTCTGAATAAGGACATGGGAGGTGAGCGAGGGTGGATAGGGGAAGTTGAATGTATAGGAGAAGGAAGGGTTTCGATGGGAGTGGATGTGATTGCGATGGGGGTGGCCTATAGGGAGGTTGTTGGTCGGGGCGGGGAGTCGATGATGACTGTAGCTTCTGCTATGGGTGATTCGGGTGGGTGCTCAGGTGTCAATCATGCTTCTTCAAAATGGTGGAAGGACTCGCCATCTATAGGCACACGAATGTACTAACCGAGTTTGGACATTAGATGGATTCTTCGAGGGTCAAACTATGGTAAAGGTTTTCTCTTCAAAAAATGGACTGCTTCAGCGGTTACCAAAGATTTTACTAGTTCCTTAAAGCCTTGAATGAAGGAGTCTTCAAATCCTCTGCTAGCAAGATCTTGCTCTAGTATTTCTTGACTTTCTTCTTTGGATAATCATCTGCGTGCCCGCACTGCTTGCATATTTTGATATAATTTTCAGATGGCCAGTGTATAGGTGGCAGCTTCGAATGTGCCATCTTCGTGGGTGCTTGTATCACCTTGAGCTTCCATTTGTGGTTGATGTTGTTCTTGTTGGTCATCTTCTTGCAATTCAAGAGTGGTTTGACTAGCTTCATCATCACCTTCTTCATCGTTATTCACTATCCTATCTTCAACATCTGAGCTGGACACTACATGTTCTTGTGGTTAGTCAAGGGGCGTAGTAGGATAGCTTGGTCTTTCGTATTCTTGAGAGAAAAACTACCCTTCTAAAAATTGAAACTCATTAGAAAATGCATCATGAATTTTGAAATAAAAAGTCATATTAGAGGGCTCTACCTCGAGATTAGGTATGGGAAAGGTAAAAGCATCCACACCAATGGACGTGGGAATCATTCTAGCTTCCGTAGTAGTGTCTTGAGTGGAGACTTCAGGGGGAGTCATTGCACTGGTAGTGCCTTCTGTTATTATGGGGCATGAAAGTCATATGCGTATTGGTGGTACAGGTGCAGGAGGTTCCGTCGGAGATTCTTGAGGGGATGGTTGTGGCGAGGGCGACTCCGGGATCTAGAGGCATGGAATTGAACCTCTCATGCACTTGCCTGCCCTGCTTTTGCTTGACTTCCTTTCCTTCTTGGTGGTGCCCTTAAATCTTTTCAATTCCTCACTGGTCATAGCGCGTTCTATTGGCAAGTCATAGGCTAAACACATGTAAATGATTTTGGTGAGTGCACAACATCTGTGGATGACATGCATTCGTTCCCATTTGTGTTGTGCTAAGTATAGTTGATCTATAATCCAACTAGCAAGATCTATAGTATGAGGTCCTGTAGTGGCTAAATATAAACCAAACCAAATGCATTTCTAAGGGATGGTGAAGTGATCCTATGTGGGGAAAGCAAAATGCTGCATGCAAATGCGCAATGGCTTTGAGAGTTCTGGTGTGATGGCCGAGATATTAGTACACTTCAAAATGTCACCTCTTTTCATGGGCTCAAGAATGATCATTTCCCGTTCTTTTGGTATGTGAGAACCATGGATTTTTAGGGCCGCTCAAATGAGGTCCTTCGATAGATAAAACTTCTTATAGGGCAGATCATTCACTAGAGAGGGCAAGATGAAAGTTCCTGGTAATTCTTTCCTCTCAAGGGCTTCAAGAGTGGTTACCAAATAGTAGCATCGAAAGAAATGAGGTTTTGGCAAAGGGTCACTAAAGTACTCGATGAAACCAACCCTAGCCCAAATGTGTCACAACTCCTTTGAATTCTAAGGCTCTTCAAATTCACATGAGAAAAACTGATATCTGCCCCACTTGTTACCATCAAAACAAAGCATGGTGTCATAGATAAAGTTGGCATCTGCAAGGGGTCCTGCTAGACCTTGAAACCAATGTGAATTGCTATGAACCTTTTCAGTGCATCCCAAAGGAGGTTCATTGACACACATCGGTCTCGTGAAACCTTGAAAATCTGGTGGTTGTGATGTAGGGTAAGATTTATCTTAGAAATTACCAAAATTGACCATTGGCACACTGGGCCAGCCTCAGAAGGTCCTTCAGCTTGCATGATGATCGAAGTGAGTGCGGAGATGGTCTACTACAAAAGGATAACACATTAGTATGGAAACAAATTTTGATCCCAATAAAGTGAGACCACAATCCTTTCCATAGCCGATGTGTAACCCATGTAGCTGAGTGTTGTGAGGTGGTTTATGGAATGATTTCTCATAAACTAATGCAGGTCACTAGACACCTACATGCTTTAGATATTGCATACATTGCTTGATGAGATTTGATTACAAGTGACAATGGGTTAGTGTGGTTGAATTTATACAAGGTTCAATTGTGAGTGAATTACTACAAGGGTGAGGGTTAGTCATGATGGGTGTTATATTATACAAAGGACCATGTGAAGGCTTTTGGACAAGTTTCAGCATCCATTTCCTAAGATTTGGTGTATGGGTGGTGTTCTTCTATTGAGGTACAAAAGATGATTGGGGGAATAGTGGTGTCGATGGATGGGATGATGTCGAGGGGATGTATATTACATGGCCTAGTTGTTGAGCTAAAACAAAATTCTTGGGTACCCAAATCTACATGGGTATGGGTTGGTTGGTTAAGTACTTCTTGGTGATCCAAATTTGTTGAGTCCTTGTCAATGGAACATAAGGTCGAGGGTAGGTTGGATACTGACTCTGCTTCTACCTTGACTTCTTCTTATCATAGCTTGCACTGTTATTAGAAATCGATGGTACTTTCTATCTTTTTGGCACCCATACTTGCTTTGTGTTACTTGTCTTGGGTTGTTGATATTGTTTCCACTTTTGGGTTTTCTGATAGGGTTGTCGGTTGGGGTTCCTTTGCCATGGTTGACTTGTTGGAGGTCGTGGTTGAGTGGTTGACACTCTACTTTGGAAAAGAAGGGAGGTCCAACACTTGCTTGACCTGCCCATCAAGAAGTGAGGCATTCTGTACAACAGATCTAGGCTGGGCCGTGAGAAGTGTGGAGGATGGGACACAGGAGCCTGTGGTCCCCATTTGTCCACTGATGTAGCCCACCTGACCGCTGATGTAAACCCCTTGTTGTGCAAAGGAAGACTAGGGGAAGATCTCTTGAGATCCTCCTAAGTGGCAACTATCCATCACCAAGCTCTCATGGATTGACTTTGGATGGAGCATGCTTGTCTAGTGGATTTGACCGAAAATCTTTTGATCCTCCTTTGTAGTCATTTCATATGGTTTGGGGTTACATTCCTTGGGGGGTGTATTGTTAGGGAAGTTAACCGGTATCACTAGATGATGGTCGAAGGTTCCAATCTATATTGAGCCTTGTCTAAGATTTAAGTCCAGTGAGTGATCGTATAACCAATCTTGGCCAAGGATTAACCGTTCTAGTAGGTCGTCATCATGGCACACTAAGAGTTTCACTGTCATGCTTTCTTCGTGTATGAGGATAGGAAGGTCCACCTCACCCATGCAAGGGGTTTCCATGCCTCCTAGCCCTATGAGGTATGCCTCAATTGGCCGCATTTCTAATCTTGAATCCTTATAATGAGACCATCTAATTGCACTAGTCGTAGCACCTGAATCGATTAAAGCCCTAAGCTCACGACGGATGTTGCCTTCTCTTAGCATGACTGTAATGAATGGTCTCCTATCCACTATACTAGGATGAGTAGTTGAATTCGCTTGACACATGGCCATGGGGTATCTTGGTGCTTCCTCGAATTGGTTATATTGTTCTCTCCCTAGTCCTTGTCTTCTTAGCTTCATGCGTTCTAGAGCTTCTGCATGAGCTTCCGTACGTATTCTCTTTTCTTCCTCATGCTTCTTTGCCAATGACCAAAAACCAGATGAAAGGGAGTTGCATTGAATACGGTCTTGCAGTCCACTTGATATGCCCAAACAACATGGTGTAACTATTTGTCCGAATCTAAATGTTTGTTGTTCACAAGTTTCATCAATACCTTACAAAGGATCTTGTTAATACTTTCTATTTGATCGTTGGCTTGAGGATGATATGGTGTGGATTTCTTGTGAATCACCATAAAATCTTGTAACAAACACTCAATAACCTGGTTTAGAAAGTGATTTCCTTGATTGCTCACTAGTTCTATAGGTAATCCATATCTCATAAAGACATTTTCAAATAAGAGTTTTGCCATCATGTGTGCATCATTCTTTTTGGTCGCCTTAGCCTCTACCCATTTGGTAAGATAATCTATCGTTACTATGATGTATTCAGCGTGAGTGCCTTTAGTAGGGGGTTTAATGGGTCCTACAAAGTCTATACCCCACTTCGAGAATGCACATCATCCCATCATGGGTTTGAGTGGCATTTCATCTCTGTGAGTAGGAAATTGCATTCTTTGGCACACATCACATCTCTTAACATAGGTATGAGCATCCATGTGAAGAGTGGGCCACCATAATCTTGCAAATAGTATGGCTTTGATTATCCTATTAGGACCCAAATGACCTCCTGCAACACCTTGGTGTGCAATCTCTAATATGCTCAAATAATCACTCTCATGAACACACTGTGTTAGGTATCCATCTCTTCCTCATTTATACAAGTTATCACCAATAAGTGGGTAGTCTTGAGCTTCCTGCTCTAGACTTTGTTGTCGTGCTAAAGTCATTCCTTGAGGGAATGTTTTCATCCTCAAGGAAGTTACCATCGGTTCACTCCATTCTGGTGTGAGAGACACATGATGCAAAGTGGCATTTTCCACTAGGGGTTTTTCACAATAGGCAGGACATTCTTTACAAAGCTTATGGACATCTCCTTCCATAGAAGGCCAATACAATCCTAGACTATGCAGAGTCTGCAATGTACGATGTTTCGAATGATGTTGCTTCAATGCACCTACATGTGCTGATTGCAACCAATTATTCTGTTTTGATTTGTCTACACAACAAGCAAGAATTTTCTGATTCTCTTGTTTATAAATGCTTCTTGCTAGTATCTAGTATCTTTGTGACTTGGTAATCTCTCCTTCTCTGATCCTAATCCTAGGATTCTTGGGTCCACATGTGAGAAAAAGGACAATAGTCTTGGCCCATTTGGGTACTATCTCAAGATTAAAGAGGTATGCATCCGGTAGCTCATCCACTATTCCTTGAGGAGCTTCTGCCGTAGTTAACGATGAAAGGTGATCGAATCTAAGGTGGGTTTTTCCCTTTCTAACTACTACCTCAAATTCGTATTCCATTAGTAATAGATACCAACGTATCAATCATTTGGTGTTACAAGGCTAATTGACTAAATACAACAATGCTTGATGATCCATCAAGAATTTGAACTTATTTTCCAATAAGTAGTGCTTGAATTTCTTTACTACGTATATCATTCCTAATCCTTCATGCTCCATCATGGTGTAACTTTCTGCTACATTTAGTTGTCTACTTGCGAAAGCTATGGGAAGATCCATGTTACCTTCATTCGTAGGTTGTGCCAATGCACATCCTATGGCATAGTTGGATGCATCCACATGTACATGGAATGGCTTACTCCAATCTGGGGTCATTAATATAGGTGCTGAACACAAGCATCGATTAAGTTCATTGAATGATTTCTCACATTCATCCATCCATTCGAAATTGGTCAAAAGAGAGTACAAAGGCTTTGCTATGATTGGATACATGTGTATAAATCATCGATAATAACCACAATGTCCCATGAAAGCTTGTACTTCTTTTACACTACTTGGCCTAGGTAGGTCTGCAATCACTTTCACTTTCTCTTCATTAGTAGAGATTCCATTTTTTGACACAATGTGTCCTAGAATTTTGCCTTGCTTGACCATGAAAACACACTTTTCTAGGTTCAAGCAAACCTGATATTCTCGACATTTGTCAAAAATTTGTCTTAATTCAGGGATATGGTTTGTCTCATGTTAGAATGAGCACATATGTCATCCACATAAACTTCCGAATTCTTCCTTAAGAATTCCTTGAAAACATGACACATTAGTCATTGAAATGTGGCGGGTGCATTTGTGAGCCCAAATGGCATCACACGAAATACAAATATGCCCCATTCTGTGGCAAAAGCTATTTTGTGTTGATCTTCAGGAGCAATGGCTACTTGATTATAGCATGATAATCCATCAAGAAAACTTTAAACTTCCTTGCCCGTGACTCTTTCCAATAATTGTTTCGTGATAGGAAGAGGATAACTGTCTCTAATCGTGGTGACATTAACTTTTTTAAGGTTAATACACACATGAAATTTCCCATTTTTCTTAGGCACTACCACAATGGGGGATACCCATTCAGTATGCTTAATTTCATAAATGAATCCTGCTTCTATCAATCGATCTATCTCTTCTTTAATCTTGGCAGCATAATTATCATTATACATGTATGGTTTGTGCTTGGTAGGTTTATCCTCTGGAGTCATAGGGATTCTCTGAGAGCATGTATCTAGATCACTACAACATATCGAGGGTATACCGAGGTTGCTATCGAGGAAAATGAATGGGATAATTTTTTCGCGACGTCGGTGTTATGGTCGGTATGCGTGTCGGAAACATAACACCGGTATGGGCTTCGGTATGGGCATCAGTATAATCATCGGTATTACCGATGCTCATACCGACGGCTCTACTGGGTGTATTGATAGTGTATCGATGACTCTACTGGGAATACCGATGACCATATCTGCACAAATTTTTTTGGGCAGAGTGTGTTGTCTATTGCTACAACATGATGTTGTTTAGCAAAAGACAATACACTCTGCCCAACTCTAAATCGAGTACATGTGTTATGTACTCTAATGGCAACCAAAACATGATTTTATATGAGCAAAAATGAACCATGAATCATGTATAAAAAGTTGTATATTCCATAAATGAAAGATGCACAAGAGTGTGACAAAGCACTTCCATAGAGGAGCCGAATACAAAATTATGGTACATCATTGCCACATAGGAGTGTAATACAAAATTGTGGCAATGTGAAAAAGCACTTCCATATAGGAATCGAATACAAAATTATAGTACATTTCCACATAGGAGTGTAATACAAAATTGTGGCAAAGCATAGATGTAAGGGGATCAAAACATTTACACCTGCAATCCTGCAACAAAGCATGTGTAAAATGAGACAAATTGACATGACATTTATAAACAACAACTAAAAATACGAAACCAAGCTATAAGTTTACCTAATCATAGAATATTTGTTGCGAACATTTGTTTTATGTAGGGTACAAGTTTCAAATTATGTAAATACCTTTGGGAAGTCTTCAAATACTTCAAGAAGGCTCATATTATTCATAAAATGTAGCAAAAATACCACGTGAGTTCTAGAACATGGTGAGTCAAATTAGTGAGTCACAAGGGAGCTTCAGTGGTGTCCTAGTGGAAGGTCGATGTGGCTAGTTCTCAAAGTCCATCAATACTTTGCTTATTTGAGCACTTGAGTCATGTAATACCTCCATCCAAGTGTCTACCACGAATTTAGATGTATTAGGAAGGTTTTAGATTATTTTCCCATGCTATAAAAAGAGGAAAAAAGTCGTGATCTTGTGGGATGTCCAAGAGAGTCATATGTGTATCTCTACACTGCTGTAGTTTTGTATGCAGAGATTGCAGAGCTTGTATCTCCCTCATTATATATCCAAATTACATGTTTGATAGCTCATTGGAAAGCTCTTACTATCTACTTTCTTCCTGTAAATTTTCATAATCATTGGATTTGTGAGCTGAGAGCAATACTCTCTGCAAGTAGTGTGTGTTCTCTGTTTTTTATCCCTGCTGAAGGTCTCCATTAAACCTCAAACTTGCAGAGGTCATATCTCCTTGTGTATGTATCCAAATCATGTGTTCTTTGGCTTGTTAGAAAGCTCTTTAAGTGTACGTGTATTCTAAAAAGTTTCAAAGTCATTGGAGTTGTGAGTTAAGAGCAGTAGTCTCTGCAAGTGATGTGTGTCCTCAGGTTCATCTCTGTTTCAAGGTCTCCATTAAAGCTGCATATTGCAGAGGTCATAGCTCATTGTGTATTTATCCATTTGAGGTGTTCTATATCTTGTTGGAAAGCTCTTAGAGTTTAAATTATGTGTGTGAAACAGTTTTGGAAAATTCCAAGTGAGTAAAGAGCAATTTGCTCTGCAAGAAAATTGTTCTGTGCATACAAGTTTGTGAAAAAGTCAACTAGGTCCTGTTGGGTTTCACCTACTTCTAGCTGTACTTTGGAGATCAATAAACTCCAACAATATTCTCCCATGAAATGATTGCATCGCGTCCCTCTAAGTCTTGCAACAGTGCAGCAAATCCATTACGATATCCGTAAGATTCTTCGGTTCGCGTCGGTGGACGACCCACTGCCAACTCCTATAATAAATATGCAAAATATTAGATGAACATACATGATGTGCTGAACACAAAGAAATTCAATAATTAACATGAAAATTACAAATGGTAGCGCATACTGTCGTATTCGCCGCTACCTAAATGCGACGTTCCAACCGTATCCAAATGTGTGACTGTCGCATCTCTCTGTTGATGATATCGATTAGGAGTATGTTGCTGCTCCTCCTTAATCGATTCCCACTCTTCAAAATCTAACCACACAGGCTTCGATAAGCCTGCTCTAAAAGCATCGCAAGCTTCCGACCGTCGCTGAGACATCACCTCACATGCCGTATGCTGAATCCATTCCGAACTCGCAATAGGATTCCCAAGTGCTGACCGGTACTCTTCATATATCGATTCTGTGATATTGTTTTTAGGATCTCTATCATGTTCGCTCCATTTTAGCATTACAGAATGTCCAAACTCTATGGAGCAAAGTTGTCGAATGCGCTGACGAATTGACTTCCCGACTTCATCCATGACTGGAGCTACATTACATATGTGATATATTTTAAAGTCCTCATGGTCATGCGCTCCCCAAGGTGTACGTGGAGATCCATTTGATCCAATGTGAAGATCCCATCTGATCCAATGTGTGTATGCATATGCATGTTTGTATGCATATGCATGTGTGTATGCATATGCATGTGTGTATGCATATGCATTGTGTATGTGTGTATGTGTGTATGTGTATGCATTGTGTATGTGTATGTGTATGTGTATGTGTATGTGTATGTGTGTATGTGTATGTGTGCATAATGTATGTGTATGCATATGCATTTGTGTGTATGCATATGCATTGTGTGTATGCATATGCATTGTGTGTATGCATATGCATTTGTGTGTGTGCATATGCATTGTGTGTATGCATATGCATTTGTGTATGCATATGCATGTGTGTATGCATATGCATGTGTGTATGCATATGCATTGTGTGTATGCATATGCATTGTGTGTATGCATATGCATTTGTGTATGCATATGCATGTATGCATGCATATGCATGTATGCATGCATATGCATGTATGCATGCATATGCATGTATGCATGCATATGCATGTATGCATGCATATGCATGTATGCATGCATATGCATGTGTCCATGCATATGCATTGTGTGTATGCATATGCATGTGTGTGTGCGTATGTATGTGCATGTGTATGCATATGCATGTGTCTATGCATATGCATGTTTGTATGCATATGCATGTGTGTATGCATATGCATGTTTGTATGCATATGCATGTGTGTATGCATATGCATGTGCATGTGTATGTGTGCATGTGTGTATGTGTGTATGCATATGCATGTGTGTATGCATATGCATGTGTGTATGCATATGCATGTGTGTATGCATATGCATGTGTGTATGCATATGCATTTGTGTATGCATATGCATTGTGTGTATGCATATACATTGTGTGTATGCATATGCATTTGTGTATGCATATACATGTGTGCATGCATATGCATTGTGTGTATGCATATTCATGTTTGTATGCATATGCATGTGTGTATGCATATGCATGTGTGTATGCATATGCATGTGTATATGCATATGCATATGCATATGCATGTGTATATGTGTAGCTCAATGATGAGTAGCACCTCCTTTAATGTCAATCCGGGAAGACGTGAGGATGGTATGAAGACCTCGAGCAAGTGGCGGCACAAGTGCGTGAGTGAGAAGCACACAAACATGCACACACATACACACACACGCGCACACACGGCAAGACAAAGAGAGAGGATCAAGGAGTTCTTTAGATTACTTTCAAAAGCTCTTACAAGTTCGTTTCAATTACAATCTAACCCAAAAATGAGCTCTCTAGCTCTTTTTATAGTTTTTGACTAGCTTTTGGCCCTGTCCAGACCTAGTGTCCGGCCTAGTTAAAAATTAGGTTCCAGGGCTTATTTGAGGGCTCAAACGAAGTCTAAAAATTATGAAATTTGGTATGATGGTACTTCTAATACTCCTCAAGCTCGAGGACTCCTCGGCTTGCACAAAATGGAGTCTAATCTACCAAAAACGGGATTTACAATGTTTGTGTAGTGATTAAAATCACTTGGGTTGTACATAATCTATGGGAAAAAATGATCTGGCCTTGTTGCCGTATTGTGCATGACTCCTTTGTTGCTTTGTATGCCAACACTCCCCCCTTCCTAGCGTCTATCGCCCCTGACAGACCTTTGTTCGCGCGGGTGGTCGATGTAATATTGGATGACATTGGTGGCCAGTTCATGTTCTCCTATCCTTAAGCCTCTTGCTAGATCGGCTTCCAATGCCTCCCAATTGATTGCACCAGGGGTTTCTGGTTGCGGGGTGGTGTAGTACTCTGAATACATTGCTTGTTCACAAGCAAACAGTTGAAGCAGATGTGTCGGCTTTGGTGCGAAAATCTCCGAGTGGTACTCCCAGAAACCAGATCTGAACATTTCTTCGAAGGTCTGTTTGTAGCAGGCGGGGAGGTACTTGATGCGTGCATGCCAAGCGTAAGCCACACGGATACTGGGGGTGGTGCTCATGTCATACACCAAGTCGTAATTTCCATTGCTAAACCCCGGAAGACGTACCTGTGGCGCGGCTGCATTTCTAAAGGTCTTCAGCACTACTTGCATCATATCTAAGATTTTAAGCATCATTTGCGCTGCTACATCTGGCATGGGCTTCAAGCGCGGCATCCAGTGGCGAATGGTTCCCATCATATATGCTACCGATGGTGGTCCTTGTGGTGGCGCGATGTACGGGTAGTTCAGCCATTCCTTGCATTGCGCATTGTTCTGTACCTTGATATTAAATGCCTTCCACGACCTGCGGCGGGGAACTGGACCGTAGCATGGGTTGTACAGGAGGTGCAGTGGCGCGTTGTTCCATGTGCGTAGCATTTCTGGATAAGTCTCTAAAAGTTTCTGCCGCCATGTCGGTTGACGAATCTTGCCTTTTCGCACCTCTGGAGGAAGGTCTTCGGGTTGAAATTGGGTCGCAAAAGTAGGAATCTGACCCGTGACTCTTTGTATTTCTGCATTATAATCAGCCAAGATAATATAATATGGCCTGTACTGGAGTTCCGATGAGAGAATCAGGCGTCTCGATGACAAGTTCTTGAAGTAATCTGATTGTAAAACAGTCTCTTCTATGACCCTCATAGCCTGATTTTGCACTACGGTGCGCTCTTCATGCGAGGTCCCTATTTCCTCCACTTGTCGTAACCATGGCGGCCGTGGTGCCTCGAACGTGTCCTGCGCTTCTTCTGTTTGTTGGCCTCCTGGGAATGGTTGCGGATCATATTCTTCATCAAACGTTTGTTCCACAGGAATTTGCACAACTTCTTCGTCCGTGGGAGCCTCCGGAGGGGAAGATGGCCTCTCATATTGTAGTAGGCGTGTTTGCAATTCAGTTACCTGTTGCTGGAGATCTTTTATGGCCTCTGCGTCGGAGGGAAGCGAAGCTGCAGAGGGGGTGGTTGGAGGGGCAGCTGTTGGGCCTTGTTGGTGTTCCTGCTTCAGTTGTCCTAGCTCCTCCGATAGCTTATCATGTGCTTCGAGTAGCATGGCATAATCTTCCAATATAATCTTGATATTATCGGGGGTCACTGCTTGAAACTTGGATGGGCTGATGGGTGCCCCCGGTGTACTCTCAATAGCTGCCTCCAGGTTCTCTTGATTTTGTATTTGCAGACGTCTGTTCTCTTCCTGAGCAGCCGCAAGATGGCGTTTAAGTAGCGCCATATTTCGCTGAAGTTTTGAGTTGCGTTCCAGTTGTGTCCGTAGGTGACTTTCTACCACCTGCACTGCTTCCTGATCTACGTTCTGTAGCTGTACTTCCAATATATTATGGGCGTCTTGGAGGGTTTGGAACTGTGTGTGGAGGCGAGCATTCTCCTCTTCTAGTACCGCAAGGCGGAGCTGTAGTGTCGCAGAGTGCTCTTGCAGGCGTGCGTTTTGTTGCTGAAGCTGAATGTAATCTGTTCTTAAATTTGATATACAAGCCAACATGGTGTCCAATGCATTACCTATAGATGAGTGGGGGGTGTTTACCGTGGAAGATGCATGGGAAGGGAATTGGGGAAGGGAGATAGTGAATGATGTGTCTACGAAAGTTGTGTGTGTGGGTGTAATTGGTGGAGGGGGAATGGGAGGAGGTGAACCCGTGGGTGGTGGGGCCGTGGGTGGTGAAATGTCCATTCCTTCAGGAGTGGGTGTTAGTGTGGGGCCTGCCATATACACTGGTATGGTAGGTGGTGTGTGTGTGGAAGTGGTGAATAGGTGTGAAGTGGGGTGGGGAGCTGAAAAGACAGGGAATGGTTGAGGGCCTGGTTGAAAAGCCCTAGCAAAGATGTCCTGGAGGGATTGTAGAAATGGAGAGAGGGATATCGGGGGTTGGGGTCGTAAATTTGAGGAGGGTGGAAAGGGTGGCATGGTAGTGGGGAAACCCATGAATGTGGATCTGGGGTCAGGATGACCCGTGGCTGAAGGCCTTGGGGATGGTTGTCCTAGGGCAGGCTCGGAAAGGGTTTCGGTGGGTTGTGTAGTGATGGGGTTTGCTTCAAAGGTCGGGTTATCAGTGGTAGAGAATAGGGTGGCACTAGAGATGGGAGTACGAAAGATGAAGGTTGGGTCAGTGGGTTGAGTGGTCGATGGGATTTCCACTGTCTCTGTTCTCGGAGGCGATGGTGGGGGAGTAGGTGGTAGTGGTTCGGTGGACTCCTCATGGGTGGCGGGGTGCTGTTGACTAGCTGTTTGGGAGGTTGGTGTAGTAGTTGGCTCCTCTGCAACTGTAACGGGAATTTGGATATTTTTACCTGAGCGAGGCCGTGTCTGGAACCTTCGTGGGTCATATTGAACTGAAGGCCTCTGAATGGCAGTGCGCACAGCTTCTACAACTCCATATGTTTCTGCCATCAATAAGAGACCTTCCCTGTACTCTGAGTCAACTCCCGCTTCTTCCAACAACTGAGTCATAAGTACTCTGCTGCTCTGTTCAGTGAGTAACTGCTGCGATCGCACTCTTTCCATAATCTGATACAGCCTTCGGAGTTCTGCTGTATATGCTGGGGCTTCAGTGGTCTCTTCTTCATATGCTTCTTCTTCTTCCGGTTGTCCGTGTTGTTGACTTTGCTGAGCGTCACTCCAATGGACATGTCTACCGTCTGTAGACTTTCTTCTTCTCCGCGAGGATGTGCCCTGCTCCTCTGCCTCTGAATAAAACTCCACGTCAGAGAATTGTGTGCTTTGTAGGAATGCTTCGAAATCCTGGGGGTCCAATCCTTCAGCCTCTCCGGTGGCAGCAAACTCGAATTCAGGTGTAACCGGAGGAGCCGATGGGGTGGGTTGTGTCGTAGTGTCAGATTCCGACCTGGGTATCCTAATGGTAAAAGGAGGTACAGTGCCCTCTCTTTATGGTGATGCCTCAGGAGTAGTCAGGACTTCCCTTGTCTGGACACACGGAATCGCGCCCCTCATGCGCTTGGACTGATGTGTGGATGTCTTGAGCCTTTTAAACATTTGTAATTGTGCCCAAGTTAAGGCACGCTCAATGGGGACATCATATGCCAAGCATCGGTAAATGATGCGTGTGAGTGCACAGCATCCGTTCACCACTAATTTCCTAGAAGCCCGTTTGTTCGCTTCATACAACTGATCTATAATCCACACTGGTAGCTTAATAGGTAGCGCACCTGCTTCCGCCAAGTAGAGAGCAAACCAGATCTTCTTGTGTGGTTGCGTGAATCGGTCTTGACCGGGGAAGGCGAAATGTTGCATGCACATGCGGAGAGGGATGGACACATTTGGGGTGAGGGCTGCCATGTCTTTTAGCTTCACTACTTTCCTGTCCTTCATGTTATTGGGAACGAGAGCATCCTTTTCTGAGGGTACATGCGTGCCATGCATCTTTAAAGCATCACTCACTAGCTCCACAGTAAGTTCAAACCTCTTCAACTCGTTGTTGCCCAGCAATGAGGGGAGAACAAATGATCCGGGTTGGTCCTTATCTTCATGAGCTTGTAATGTAGAGACCAGATAGTAACATCGGAGGAGGTCGGGTTTAGGTAGTGGGGCTTCAAAATATTCCGCCAACCCTGCTCGTTGCCATATGATCTGGAGGTCTTCGGTGTTCTGTAAAGTCTCGAACTCCTTGGAGAAAAATTGGAAACGCACCCATGATCTGTCATACTCGCATTTAGACTCCCAGATATACTTAGCCTCTCCTAATGGACCGGGCATGCCATTGAACCAATGAGAGTTGGCATGGACTCTTTCCGTGATTCCTGTAGGTGGGTCTGGCACCGGGAGTTGCTGAAGGTGTTGCATCTCCACTGGTCGTTCAGTCGGGGGCACGTCCACAGGTAGGCTATCCACATCAATTCCTGCAGTAAGTATCCCTACTTGTGAGCCCGAACCTGTCGCTTCTGCCATTTTTCTTCTTGCTTTCTGATTCTGTGAGAATATAGAATCAGGTGTTAACATCGTAATGGACAAAATAAATCCGTTGTTGTCCCCGTTACAACATTAACATGAGGTAGATGGTGAGTTAGTGGTTAGTAAGTGCACGAAGACAGTGAGTGTAGTTAACGTTTGTGTATTCCTAGGAGACTAATGCCGTTAGTAAGTGGGGTGAATTTACAAATCGGGGTCGGGGGGTTTATTACAGATCTTAGACTGCCAAATGCAGTGGATGGGCTTTGCTTTCGGTTTCGTAGAGACTCCAGAGAGCTGTGTCGGTGTCGCTGTTTGGGAGTGGGGCCTTTTAGGGACCCACTTATAAGTGATTACATGCATGCTCATGGGTCTTGGTGTGTTCCTAAGTGTTGAGCACGAGGGAATACTGGTTGTACTCGTAGATGGGTTATGCTGCATAGGTTGTGGCCTTGGTGTAACTACTTGTGCCCTCAAGCAAGCCTTAGGCACCCAAATTTGTCTAGATTGTGGGCTTGCCTTCATCGACTTCTTGGGCACCCAAATAGATTTTACTTTAGCAGAAGAATTTCTGACAGACTTCTTATTAGCGTCGTGTTGTTGGTTACTAATAAGAGGCTTTGCCCGTGTAGTTGACGGTGGTGCACCCGGTCGTTCGCCTTTCCGCACCCACACCTGGTTTATTTTCTGGGACATTCTGCTGCGCAGGTACTTTTGATCTCGGACATAGGTAGTACTCGGCTTCTTCTGCTTGTGATCCGCCTTTGGTTGCTGCCTCCTTCTGGCCTTTGGAAAAGAAGGGAGTTCCGTTGCATCCCTAACTCCTTTTTTGCAAATATCATTCCTCTGCAACACAGGGTTTTGAACAAGAACAGCATGGTCATCTTCATGTGTACCCCTGGAAGGACCAGGAGTCTGTGCCTTTCCTAGTTCCTTGAGTGCTCCATTGTCTAATTCTACTGTAACTCGACTATGATTGACCCAAACCTGGAGAAGTCCACTTCTTAGGTTTAAGTTAATTGCTTGGTCATAGATCCAATCTTGACCCAAGACTAGAGGTTCAGTGAGATCCTCATCTTGACACACCAGTACTTTAACTGTCATTGCCTCATCATGAATGTAAAGGGGAAGTTCCGCCTCGCCCAGGCAAGGGGTTTCCACTCCTCCCAATCCTATAAGATATGCTTCCACAGGATTGACAGTCAATTGTAATTCTTGGCAGTAAGACAATTTAACAGCACTAGTGGCTGCACCTGAGTCAATCAAGGCTCTTACGGTCCTTGCACTCTTTCCTTGTCCTATATCTAAGGTTACGAAAGGACGTCTATCAATTATCCTATGCGAGCTTGTTCCTGCGACTTCACACATGGCCATAGGAAATCCTTGGTCTGCATAGTCATTCGCTCCAGGCTGATCTCTACCTTGCCTTCGTAATTTCATCCTTCTGATGCGTTCTAAAGCTTCAGCTTGAGCTTCTTCTCGAACTCGCTTTTCTTCCTCTTTGCGTTTCTTAGCAGTGTTGAGTCGACTGAGCATTTCCTCCGTGAGGGGTTCCTGATACAACTTGACTCTGCAACCGCTAATATAATTTGGGAGAACATCACCCTCTAATGTGGCCAATTGTACTGCTCCACTCGTGGAGATCCTATTGATGATCATAGGTCCGTAGCCTCTCTTTTCTAGCTTCCTCGCGTGTTGTTTTAGTGTATAGACTAAGACTAGATCTCCTGCTTTCAAGCCTTTATCCTTCACGTGGGCATCAAAGTATGCCTTCTGTCTCTTCTTGGCTGCGTATATCCCTGCAGCGGCTCTCAGTCTTGTTTCTCCTAATCGTTCAAGGTCAAAGATCCTAGAGGAGAGCTCATGACCTGTCCATTCGTGCTCTCGTGCTACTCTCAATGTAGGGATCAAGAAGTCCAAGGGTAACACAGCGTTTTGACCGAATACCATCTGAAAGGGAGTGGCTTGGAGTACCGTTTTGTAGGCCACTCGGTATGCCCAAACAGCATGGTGTAGCTGTTTGTCCCAATCAGAGCGTTTAGTGTTCACTAATTTCGTCAGTACATTGCATAAAATCTTATTAGTGCTCTCAGCTTGACCATTAGCTTGAGGGTGATATGGGGCAGACTTCTTGTGTATTACCAAAAATTCTTGGAGTAGATTTTCAATAACTTCATTCAAGAAGTGAGTGCCTCTATCACTTACAAGCTCTATAGGTAGTCCATATCTCGTGAATACATTCTCAAACAAGAATTTGGCAGTTGTTTGAGCATCGTTCTTGGTTGTAGCTTTTACCTCTACCCACTTGGTGAGATAATCTGTTGCCACAATGATGTATTCCGCATGAGAACCCTTAGCTGGGGGATTAATAGGACCTACGAAGTCTATTCCCCACTTAGAGAATGCACGTCCACCCATCATAGGTTTCAGTGGCATCTCATCTTTGCGTATAGGATACTGAGTCCTTTGACAGACATCACACCGTTTCACATAGGTATGTGCATCCATGTGAAGGGTAGGCCACCAGAAGCCCGCAAATAGTATCGCCTTGATTACCCGATCTGGTCCAAAGTGTCCTCCTGCTACACCTTGGTGAGCAGTTTCCAAGATCTTCAGATATTCACTTTCGTGGACACATAGTCTCAGGTAACCATCTTTACCGCGCTTATATAGATTATTACCGATGAGTGAGTAATCCTGGGCTTCTTGTTCTAAACTCCTTTTCCTAGCTAGAGTCATGTCTGGAGGGAATGTGTTTGTTCTCAAGAATGATACTAGAGGTTCACTCCAATCTGGCACAATGGATACTTGATAAAGAGTGGCATGTTCCACTGGTGGTTTAGTGCAACAGATTGGGCATTCCTTGCACAACTTTTGGACATCAGCTTCCATAGTTGGCCAATGCACTCCGAATCTCTTTAGAGTCTGCAAAGTTCTTTGCTTTGAATGGTGTTGCTCTAACGCACCTACATGTGCTAATTGCAACCATTTAGCGTACTCATCTTCTTCTACGCAACAAGCCAAGATCCCTTGATCTGTGTGCTTGTACATGCTTCCTGCCATGATATGGTACTTTTGGGCTTTTACGATCTCTCTATTCCGTGTGTTCACCACTGGATGATTAGGCCCGTATGTCAATACTGGTACTATTGGCTTGGCCCACTGCGGCACCACTTCCAAATTAAACAAGTAAGCATCAGGAAGGTCATCTGACACTCCTTGTGGGGCTTCTCCCGATGTGAGCCTAGAGAGATGATCTGCTCTCAAGTGGGTTCTACCTTTTCTTACCACAACCTCAAAATCATATTCCATTAGCAGGAGAAACCATCTTACTAATCTTCCCGTATTGCATGGCTTGTTTACTAAGTACAACAATGCCTGATGGTCTGTAAAAAATTTAAACTTATTTGCAAGCAAATAATGTCTAAACTTTTTAACTGCATATACCATGCCTAATCCTTCTCGTTCAGTAGTGGTATAATTTCGTTCAGCCGCATTCAATTGTCTACTGGCATAGGCGATTGGAAGATCCATATTACCTTCACCAGTAGGTTGTGCCAGCACACATCCAATAGCATAATTGGATGCATCCACATGAACATGGAATGGCTTATTCCAATCTGGTGTGGTCAAGATTGGTGTTGAACATAATCTTCGTTTAAGCTCTTGGAAGGAATTCTCACATTCATCCGTCCACTCAAAGTTTGTCAGAAGTCCGTACATGGGCTTTGCAATGACAGCATACATGTGGATGAAACGTCTGTAATACCCACAATGCCCCATGAAAGCTTGTACTTCCTTGACATTCTTTGGCCTAGGTAGCTCTGCTATGGCTTTCACTTTTTCTTCATCGGTAGATATGCCATTCTTTGACACTATGTGTCCTAGAATCTTGCCTTGCCTGACCATAAAAACGCACTTTTCTGGGTTTAGGCAGACTTGATATTCTCTACATTTGTCAAAGATTTGTCTGAGTTCAGGAATATGGGTTTGCCTAACGTTGGAATGAGCACAAAGATCATCAACATAGACTTCTAAACTCTTCCTTAGGAACTCCTTAAACACATGGCACATCAGCCTCTGGAAGGTAGCTGGTGCATTGGTAAGCCCAAATGGCATTACTCTAAAAGCAAAAATGCCCCATTCTGTGGCAAAGGCTGTCTTATGCTGATCCTCTGGAGCTATGGCTACTTGATTGTAGCCAGAAAATCCATCAAGGAAGCTGTACACTTCCTTGCCTGCCACTCTTTCTAAGAGATGCTCTGTGATGGGAAGCGGATAGTTATCTCGAATTGTGGCGGCATTAACCTTTTTCAAGTTAATGCACACACGCAGTTTGCCATTCTTCTTGGGCACCACTACGATAGGGGATACCCATTCAGTATGCTCAATTTCATAGATAAATCCAGCTTCGACCAATCTATCTATCTCTTCCTTGATCTTAGCAGCATAGTTATCGTTATATGTATATGGCTTTTGCTTAGAGGGTTTAGCATCTGAGGTCATGGGAATGGTGTGTGAGCATATATCAGGGTCAACACCTTTCAAATCCTTGTAACTCCAAGCGAATACATCTCTGTATTCTCTTAGCAAGGCAACCAATTCGTGTTCTTCTTCCGCTGTTAGGTCATGACCTATGTACGTACATCTCTCCTCTCCTTCTTCTATGGCCACTACTATTTTCTTAGTAGTTTCTTTGTTATCATAGGCCTCTCCTGATTGTGCCTCTCGTTTAGGCATTCTTATCATGACTCTCCTGTCATCTATCTCATACTTCTTAAAATTTTCGGGGACCTCAAACAAAGATTCTTCCTCTTCTGGTGAGGCTTCTCTCTTCTTTCGTTTCTTTCCTTCTTCCTTCGGGGTCACATGTGTTGCTAATCTTACATTAGTTGTAACCTCTCCATGCCTCTGGGGTTGAAATTCTACTTCATGGAAGTATTCTTCATCTGATGCAAATGGTGGGTCCATAATGATTGATTCGAGATCGGAGTCACTTGCATCCTCAAATGCATCAGGGCTAGGTTCGCATTCTTCTAGAACTGCCTCTCCCATGATTGGCTCTATGGAGAAGACTGAAATATCATAACCCTCCTCATCACAGTGAGGTGTCCATTGTTCTTCGTTGATGGCTACGTCCATTGTTGCTAAGATTTCTGCCCAACCGTGAGGTTCAAATTCTTCGTCTGGAAAAACTACAGGTGCATAGGCTGGGTCTTGGATTGATCTATGGGTTTCTTTCGCACCTACCTCTCTGGCTTTCTCTCTTTTCTCTTCTTCTACTGCTACCTTGCACATCCATAAGTGAGTGTCTTCATGCATCCATGAGGATCCAGATTCTAGGGAATGCACAGATTCTGTATCATCTTTGGCTCTATGGATGGGATTCCACTGGATAGGAGGGACATCTCTATGAGAATAGTCCTTGAGATTGACTTTGGTTGTAACGCCCAAGTGTTGCAAATACAAGGAGTTGGTTCCCCAATCCTGTACCACTTGCAACTGTCGCATAAATGGTCTTCCTAAAATCATCTCATAAGCATGATTTTTGCTGAAGTCACATATAGCAAAGCTATGCTCAAACTCAACACCACAAGTGGTGAGAGTTATCCCTTCCAGCAATCCTAAGGGTCTCTCAATATGACCATCGGCCATCTGCAATTTCATTCTTGTTGGCCTGAGTGCTGGCTTGCCCCAACGCTTCCAAAGGGAAGTAGTGGCAATTGCAACTCCTGCACCTGAGTCTAAAATTGCCTTGGTGGTGTACTCTTGGTAGGTGATGGGAAGATAGGTGTTCCCTTCTTCGCCTTCACACATATCCCCTATCTTATCCAAGGGAATTTCTGGCACTGTCCTATGGGATCCTTCCTGGGAACGAGGTTTTGCTATCTCTGGCACTTGTTTGGCTACATGTTTCCATAATTCAGGTCTAACCTTGAGTAGCTCTTCTAACTTGAGATTACACTGCACATTAGTGTTCTTCACTACCTCTGTGTTCCTAGGAATGACTGAGTCGTCGTTCCTTACCATGACTGTGGGTGCTCTCATACATGTGGACTTTGCTTCCCATGGGCCTGTGAAGTGGGGTAGCTCTTGTATGGAATTAGACTCAAAGTCTAATCTCTCGTGAGACTGAACACTCTCATGCTCCCCGTAAATAGATGGGATGTCTTGTGGGAATTGGTCGTGTGCATCGTCCACAAGTTCAAAAGGAGGGGCGACCTCGCTTTCGTTATCCCATTTGTCTTCTTGAATCTCTCGTAGGAAGTCTGGTGCAAACCGATTCATAGAAGAAGAAGTGTCTGGCTCCGTAGAATTGGGCGCATAAGCAACCTGTGAAGGAGGGCTGATTCTATTGTTGACTCTCTCCTCGTTCTCGCAAATGGCTGGAGCACAAGCTTCTTGGGGAGGATCACTTATTCTATTACTTTTCCGAACAGGCTCACACATTCCCTGAGAAGGAATGTAGGCAACCTGTGGAGGTACTTGAGCTTTCGAGGGAGGCTCATCTGCCTTTTGGGGGGGAAGATAAGCTTCTTGAGGAGGCCCACGGGCTTCCTGAAGAGGCTGGCTTACCCGTTCTCTTGCCCTTTCCTTTCTTTGAGGGGTAGGTTCCTTTTCTGGCTGTGCTATTGGCCTCTCTATTCTTTCTAAGGAGGGGAAGTTGTCCGGTTTAGGGGCATTGGCCACATACACTTCTGATTGGGAATGATTCCTGTTTTTGCTTGCTTCTTCTTGGTCTTGATTTTTTTCTTCCTTGTCAGATCTTGCAATTATCCTCTCTAACTTCTCTAGGAATCCATCCAAGTGTAATTGCGTTTTGGCTGAGCCTGAGTAATTGAAAAGGCGACTGGCTTCAAACATAGTCTGAGCCAATGCGACCATTTTCGCGCATAGTTTGGTTCTTTCTATCTCTAGGTCAGCTCTAGGATAGCACTTGTCATGATCCGTGACGTTTGGCCCTTCTTGGATTCTGGCCTGATATGCCTTAAGCATCATGTCTATGTCTTCGGGAGTGGGATCAGCTAATACAGATCCTGTTTGGGGTGGTGGGTGGGTTGCGTGGGCTGTCTTAGAGGGTGAAGGAATGGAGGGTGATGGGGATGGTAGCGGTGGGAATGTGTGAGAGTGCGGTTGAGACGTGATCTCTATGATTTTAGCCTTGGTTTCTCGTAGACTTTCCTCAAGTTCACTCATCTTCTTTGCCCATTGCCTTTTCATGCGTTCGCGGCTATCTTTCCAAGCTCTTGTTCTCTTTTTATTTTGGCTCTCAGTATCGCTAGCATCTAGGCTCTTTTCCTGGCCTACCCCTTGGTTTTGCTGCAATGCCTGAGCCCTAGTGACTACCTGCACTGGTGCAGTGGAAGTGACGCTTCCTGAGGAGTCTACCACTAACCCAACAACGTTGATAGGGGTGATTTTTGGCATGCTATTGGGGTTCTTTGGGCAATCTCGTAAGAGATGCTCTTTTCCGCAATCTTGGCAGAAGCCTTGGATCGTCACCGACTGGGTTTGCGTAGGTGGAGGCAAGGGACAATCACGAATGAGGTGATCTCCTTGGCATCTGTAGCACGGTCCTCTAGGAAATGGTGGTCGTACTTGCCTAGGTTGAGGTCTAGGGTTGGGGTTTGTATACATGATGTTCGTGTAATCTGACTCCCAACTAGGTTCGTTCGACTCTTCACCATAGTAGGACTCTCCATGTTCTGGGGACTGCATGTAGTAAGCCTGGGGGCTATCCACATGGGTAGCATCAAAGCTATGGTCACTTGGGTCATTTTCTGAGATCAATGGGGTTACTGGAACTATGGCCCTATTCAGGTTTTCTTCTGCAACAGCATACTTTACTGGAATCACATTAGAGGGGTTTGGAGGCTGTTGAGCTAGCACCGGTTGGGGTCTCTGTTGGGCCTGATATTGTGGTTGGTAGGTTTGTTGGGGCCTAGCATATTGTGGTGGTGGATTTTGGTTTTGGTATCTGCCTTGTTGGTAGGGCTGCGGGTAGGGTTGCCTAACTGCCTGCTTGTTGTATGGGCAATCTTGTGCGGTGTGATTGGTGTATCTCCGTTCTATGGTACAGTACTGGCTACTAGGGTTTACTTGGGGTTGAGCCATAATGGGACAGACGTTCGCCATATGGTCACCACCGCATGTATAGCACCTTTTCACAGGGGCAAACCTTGGGATTTGTTTGCTAGTTACACCTAGTTTCTGAGCTACTTTTTCGGCCAGTTCTTCAATTGATGTGGCTTGTGTGGAAGATTGACTAGATGCACTATCTGAATCTTTGTAAATTTTGGACAACTCTAGCTCTTCTCCTAGGTTATCTTCAATGTCAATGCACATACGTACACATTCTTCTATAGTCCTAGGGTCTTTCAGATACACATAGGATCTCAATTTTGGGCTCAGCAATCCGTCAAGAAATAAGGCTACTTGTTTAGCAGATGTGGGTAGCTCCGAAATAGGGCACCTTTCAAGATATTGTCTAAATCTTCTTCCTGCAAGTCTCACAGTCTCTTGAGGGGTTTGCTTGAAGCTGTGAATCAGTGAGGAGGTGTTGTGTCTTATGCCGCTCTTAGAGAACTCTATAATGAATGCCTCTAGGAGTTGATCTATGCTCCTGAACTGGCGTTCATCTAATGGCTGAAACCACGTAAGTGCTGTGTTCCTAAGGGTTAGACCGAAGGCATTGTACTGCGTGAACAGATCCTCCACTTGTTCAGCTCTCAAGACTTGCTTGAACTCTGCCACATGATCATAGGGATCTCCTGTGCCGTCAAAGTAATTCTTCATGGACTTAACTAGCTGGGTGGGTCTCAAAGTTCTTGTGTGCTCTCTAGGCCTCGGCAGAGGGAATCCATCTACATTTCTTTGGTTCCTGTGGGCTCTATGCATCTCAGGTTCTACCCTATTCGTCTCCGTTCTCGTTCTTTCTCTGCCCACTGGATTGGCAAAACTTACCTCTGGTCTATCTTTACTTCTGTCTCTTTGCATACCATGAGCCTGGGATGTTCCAGCTCCAGGGTGACCATAGGCTACATTTGATCTTGGTTGGGGGAAAATGAATTCGCCCTTCCAAGTGTAAGCATGCCTATCATTTTCTGTCACCACAAAGATCCGTTCTGAAGCATGATCTAAGTAGGTCACTCTGCCTGGGCTATCCGGATCCTTAAACTCATAGATCATGATATTTCCTATGTCTGTTGGCTGATTAGACTTATACCTCCAAAAGGCTTCATCAGTTTCTCGATTAAGGAGCAACTCTATGCTCTTGTTGTCTTGAGGGACCCATTCAGGCGTGATAATCCTAGTGAGAACTGATTTACCTCGAGGGGTTCTAGGTTCCGCACCCATGTTCCCTTGTTCCAGGTCACCTAAGTCCGCTTCTGAGATTACATTCCCAAAGTCATCTGTCCTATCAGGATGACTAGTGACTACATATATAGTTCCTTCTTTGTCCAGGTATGCACCATTTTCAAACTTGACAGCTGGGTGTTCTAGTCCAATGGATTGATCAGGGTTTTTAATCTGGACCACAGATCTTCCTAAGCCGTCCTCATAGATGCTAGCACCTAATCGGTTGGTCCTCAGGTACTCCAACTGTGTTTTGTAAGGGCCTTCTACCCTGTACAAGTAGGGCACTCCTGAACTTCCCGTAGGTTTGTCCATGCCTTGAGACATCTCTGACTCACTGGTCTCAGAGCGAGGGTAGTTCGAGTGGTGGCTCAACTGCTGGGCCCAGGACCTAGCAGTGTGGTTGACACTAGCCTCTGAAGACCTAAGGCTTTGTCTCTCTCTTACTAGGTGTCGTCCTGATCTAAGGTTCATATGCCCAACTGATTAGCCCAAATTTTTGCCCAGAGTACAACCTCGTTGCCGATCAATTGGTACCAGTCACTTGATTCTTTTTAGTTATTCCTCGTGTTTAAAGTCTTGTCTGCTATTACGTCGTCAGGAATACTTGAATGTTCTTCGTACTTTCAGGTTGATCGTTCCTCGTTAGGTTCTTTCCTTTATGTTGTCGACAGTACAGAGATTAAGTTTTAGCTTGAACTTGAGTTTTTAGGTAGTCTTCAACTTGATAGTGGCCTATCGTCGCCCTGACTTACTCCTACTTCTAATCGCTCTTAGCCTAGGCTAGGAATTGACGAAGAGGAGTTGAGAATATTCCGACCTTTCTTGCCGAACCTTGCTCTTTAGTGCTCGAGAAGTTGATTCTCAAGCGTGTGCCACACCCTTGCTTGGATACTCTCAATTGCTTCTCGATAGGCCTGCATAAATCCCAAGATTAGCTCCAAGTAGACCTTTCAATTGACAGACAATTTATTTCAGACACTTTTTTAATGACCCTTGTTCCCCCTTTTGCATTGTTAGAAATTTACTCTAGAGCTCCCTTGGTGTTCCTACCCCTCAGTGTGTCAACTTCCAAATATCCTATCTGAAAATCAACGTGTTATTCTTATAAAAAACAGTTGAGGGCGTGTAGTATATGTCACGAGCTTTCCGACAAGCCCTAGAGCTCAGAAAATGGATTTCGTATGAAAAAGTTATGACCGTTCAGGGTTTAGGGGGTTAACTAGACAAACAGAACCTTTCGGGGGTTTTAATGCATTTTCTAAGGCCTTTGTAAGTAGATGAGTACATGAAAGTGCAAATATGCCCAAAATTTAGCCTAAATTTCCAAAAATTCACTCCTTAATTTTTGCCGAAAATGCCTGTCTATCGCGATAGACGGTGTCTGTCGCGATAGACACAATCTATCGTGGGGGCTGTCTGTCGCGATAGACGGTGTCTGTCGCGATAGACAGTGTCTATCGTGGATTTCTGTCTGTCGCGATAGACGGTGTCTGTCGCGATAGACGGTATCTGTCGCGGATTTCTGTCTGTCGCGATAGACGGTGTCTGTCGTGATAGACAGTGTCTATCGTGGATTTCTGTCTGTCGCGATAGACGGTGTCTGTCGCGATAGACAGTGTCTATCGTGGATTTCTGTCTGTCGCGATAGACGGTGTCTGTCGCGATAGACGGTATCTGTCGCGAATTTCTGTCTGTCGCGATAGACGGTGTCTGTCGCGATAGACGGTGTCTGTCGCGATAGACTGAAAAAATGCAAATTTTTGGAAAACTTCTAGTGTTCTAGAGTGCCCTCAAGGTGTAGGTTACAGTGATAAACATGCATTCACAAAATGTTAAGATTTTCTGTCTGTCGCGATAGACAGAGGCTGTCGTCCCGGGACCTGTGCAGAGCCTGTCGTACCTGCGCACACTGCTGGGGATGATGGTACAGCAAAAAACCTGCAAAATAGCTCAGAAAACATGCAAAAACAGCACATGCAAGTTCGCTCTCTCGCTCTCTCTCACAAGTGAAATGAGGGAAATGAAGTGGAGGTGGGGATATAGTCAAAAACTGAAATTTTCGCGATGATGGAGATGGACGTGGGAGATGGTGATGATGATGATGGTGAAGAAAGTAAAAGAAATTCGATGAGAGTGAAGAAAATACCTACAACTCCAACGCGTCAACTCTACGTCTTACCATCACACGCTCGTCCTCAAAGCTCGATCCCCGGCAACGGCGCCAAAATTTGGTGTAGCTCAATGATGAGTAGCACCTCCTTTAATGTCAATCCGGGAAGACGTGAGGATGGTATGAAGACCTCGAGCAAGTGGCGGCACAAGTGCGTGAGTGAGAAGCACACAAACATGCACACACATACACACACACGCGCACACACGGCAAGACAAAGAGAGAGGATCAAGGAGTTCTTTAGATTACTTTCAAAAGCTCTTACAAGTTCGTTTCAATTACAATCTAACCCAAAAATGAGCTCTCTAGCTCTTTTTATAGTTTTTGACTAGCTTTTGGCCCTGTCCAGACCTAGTGTCCGGCCTAGTTAAAAATTAGGTTCCAGGGCTTATTTGAGGGCTCAAACGAAGTCTAAAAATTATGAAATTTGGTATGATGGTACTTCTAATACTCCTCAAGCTCGAGGACTCCTCGGCTTGCACAAAATGGAGTCTAATCTACCAAAAACGGGATTTACAATGTTTGTGTAGTGATTAAAATCACTTGGGTTGTACATAATCTATGGGAAAAAATGATCTGGCCTTGTTGCCGTATTGTGCATGACTCCTTTGTTGCTTTGTATGCCAACAATATGCATATGCATATGCATGTGTATATGCATATGCATATGCATGTGTATATGCATATGCATATGCATGTGTATATGTGTATGTGTGCATGTGTGTATGCATATGCATGTGTGTATGCATATCCATGTTTGTATGCATATGCATGTGTGTATGCATATGCATGTTTGTATGCATATGCATGTGTGTATGCATATGCATGTGTGTATGCATATGCATGTGCATGTGTGTATGTGTGCATGCATATGCATGTGTGTATGCATATGCATTTGTGTGTATGCATATACATTGTGTGTATGCATATGCATTTGTGTATGCATATGCATGTGTGCATGCATATGCATTGTGTGTATGCATATGCATGTTTGTATGCATATGCATGTGTGTATGCATATGCATGTTTGTATGCATATGCATGTTTGTATGCATATGCATGTGTGTATGCATATGCATGTTTGTATGCATATGCATGTGCATGTGTATGCATATGCATGTGTGTATGCATATGCATATGCATGTGTATGCATTATATGCATGTGTATGCATTATATGCATGTGTGTATGCATGTGTATGCATTATATGCATGTGTGTATGCATATGCATGTTTGTATGCATATGAATGTGTGTATGCATATGCATTGTGTATGTGTGTATGCATATGCATTGTGTATGTGTGTATGCAGATGTATTTGTGTATGCATATGCATTGTGTGTATGCATATGCATTTGTGTGTATGTGTGCATGTGTGCATGTGTGCATGTGTGCATGTGTGTATGTGTGTATGCATATGCATATGCATGTGTATAAGTGTATGTGTGTATGCATATGCATATGTGTATGCATATGCATTTGTGTGTATGCATATGCATTTGTGCGTATGCATATGCATTTGTGTATGCATATGCATTTGTGTGTATGCATATGCATTTGTGTGTATGTGTGCATGTGTGCATATGTGTATGTGTGTATGCATATGCATGTGTATATGCATATGCATATGCATGTGTATATGCATATGCATATGCATGTGTATATGTGTATGTGTGCATGTGTGCATGTGTGTGTGTGTATGCATATGCATGCGTGTATGCATATGCATTTGTGTGTATGCATATGCATTTGTGTATGCATATGCATTGTGTGTATGCATATACATTGTGTGTATGCATATGCATTTGTGTATGCATATGCATGTGTGCATGCATATGCATTGTGTGTATGCATATGCATGTTTGTATGCATACGCATGTGTGCATGTGTGTATGCATATGCATGTGTGCATGTGTGTATGCATATGCATATGTGTATGCATATGCATTTGTGTGTATGCATATGCATTTGTGTGTATGCATATGCATTTGTGTATGCATATGCATGTGTGTATGCATATGCATGTGTGCATGTGTGTATGTGTGTATGCATATGCATGTGTGCATGTGTGTATGCATATGCATATGCATGTGTATATGCATATGCATATGCATGTGTATATGTGTATATGTGTATGTGTGCATGTGTGCATGTGTGCATGTGTGTATGTATATGCATGTGTGTATACACACACACACACACACACACACACACACACACATATATATATATATATATATATATATATATATATATATATATATATATATATATATATATATATATATATATATATATATATATATATATATATACACATATGCATTTGTGTATATGCATATGCATCTGTGTATGCATATGCATTTGTGTGTATGTGTGTATGCATATGCATGTGTATATGCATATGCATATGCATGTGTATATGTGTATGTGTGCATGTGTACATGTGTGTATGTGTGTATGCATATGCATGTGTGTATGCATATGCATGTTTGTATGCATATGCATTTGTGTGTATGCATATGCATTTGTGTATGCATATGCATGTGTGTATGCATATGCATGTGTGCATGTGTGTATGTGTGTATGCATATGCATGTGTGCATGTGTGTATGTGTGTATGCATATGCATATGCATGTGTATGCATATGCATATGCATGTGTATATGTGTATGTGTGCATGTGTGTATGTGTGTATGCATATGCATGTGTGTATGCATATGCATGTTTGTATGCATATGCATGTTTGCATGCATATGCATGTTTGTATGCATATGCATGTGTGTATGCATATTCATGTGTGTATGCATATGCATGTGTGTATGCATATGCATGTGCATCTATATGCATATGCATGTGTGTATGCATAAGCATATGCATGTGTATGCATTATATGCATGTGTGTATGCATATGCATGTTTTTATGCATATGAATGTGCGTATGCATATGCATTGTGTATGTGTGTATGCATATGCATTTGTGTATGCATATGCATTTGTGTATGCATATGCATTGTGTGTATGCATATGCATGTGTGTATGTATATGCATGTGTGTATGTGTGTATGTGTGTATGGATATGCATGTGTGTGTTTATACATATGTGAGTGTGTATGTATATGTATCTCTCTCTCTCTCTATGTCAATCAAAAACAAAACAATCACTTACATCGATGTAATTGTTTGAATCGATCGTCAAAGTCCACTTGAAGTTGTCTTTCGTCGAATTTCCAAAGACTTGATCCAAAATCTCTTGCAAAATTAAAGAGAGAAGATATTAGAAAAGCAAAAACATAAAGAAAGAAAAAAGAGTGCTACAGTATGTGCGATATACTTACCAAAACTTTAGATCTGGAAAGATAGAGGTGTGCTTAGATCTAGAGAGAGAGAGGGAGGGGGGAGAGAGAGAGAGAGGGAGGGGGAGAGAGAGAGAGAGGGAAGGAGAGAGAGAGAGGGAAGGAGAGAGAGAGAGAGAAAGAGAGAGAAAGAGAGAAACAGGGACAAACAAAGATATGTTGTTCGCGCGTGCAAAGTCGACAGTCGAAGATCTAAGTTCAAAACACCTGAAATGTTGAATGTTTGCTCGCGGGCCCAGTTAAAAACCGAGCATTGGTATAAGCATCTGTATGTGCGTTGGTACTTTCAGTAAGTTACCGACGCTTATACCGATGCTTATACCGACGCAGTTGTTCTGAGGCTAAGCGGCTTTCCCAAATCTTCCGAGGGTCTTATCGATGCCAACGCGGACCGTCGGTATCCCAAACGTTGGTATACCCTTGGTATGTTGTAGTGGATCTACTCCTTTCAAGTCCTTGTAATTCCAATCAAACACATCTCTATATTCTTGCAATAGGGCCACTAACTCCTTTTCTTCTTCATTCGTTAAGTCATGCCCATGCATTTTTCTTCTCCTTCTTCAATTGTGAATACTATTTTTTTTTGTTTTCTCGTGATTATCATATACTTCTCCAATGCATGCTTCTCTTTTATGCATCCTTACCATGATTCTTCTATCTTCTATTTCATACTTTTTGAAATTCTCCGGTACTTCCATGAGTAGTTCTTCTTCTTCTTCTGTCTGGGGTGATTTCTTTCTCTTCTTGTGTTTATTTTTTGTACCTTCAGTGAGTGACTTGGGTTGTTCCATTTGATTTTCCTTATCCATCTTAGGGGTTTTGGCTTCCACAAAGTAAAGATATTCCTCTTCCATTGAATAGAAGGTCTCCATGATAATGGACTCTAAGTCCTCGTCAGTTGTCTCGTCTGGTTCTTGAGCCACTTCCATGCATTCTTCTAGGATAAATTCTTCCTCTGGGGGTTCTATCATAAAGATTGAAATATTGTATCCATCCTCATCACAATGAGGAGTCCATTGATCTTCATTTACAGTTGTATCCATCATGGCTAAGATCTCTACCCAACCATGAGGCTCGCATTCCTTGTCTGGAAACACTATAGGTGCCCAAGCAGGATCTTGAAGATTTTGTGGATGTCATTCCGAACCTAATGTCTTGGCTTCTAACCGTTCTTCTTCATGTTTGGCTACTGTACACATCCATAAATGAGTGTCCTCGTGCAACCATGATGTGTCTGACTCTATTGAGTGCACATACTTTGTTTCTTTTGGTGTCTTATGGATTGTATTCCACTAGATCAGGGGTACATCTCGATGGGAATAATCTTTGAGATAAACTGTGGTGGTTACTCCTAAATGTTTCAAGTACAAGGAATTAGTTCTCCAATCTTGCACGATTTGCGACTGATGCATGAATGGTCGTCCTAAAATCATCTCGTACCCATGATTCTTCCCAAAATCACAAATGGCAAAAGTATGCTCAAATTCTACACACAAGTGGTGAGAGATATCCCTTCTAGTAAACCTAGTGGTTTCTCTATATGTCTATCAGCCATTTGGAGCTTCATTATTGTGGGTCTTAGTGCTTCTTTACCCTAACGTTTCCATAAAGCAGTGGTAGCTATGGCTACTCGGGCTCTTGAATCTAAGATGGCTTTGGTGGTGTAGCCTTGGTGGGTTATTGGAAGATAGGTATTACCTTCCTCTCCTCTCCAATTCTTTCCACGGGTATTTCTTGTACCTTCTTAAGTGAACCTTCTTGAGAGTGAGTGGAAGTGACCACTAGGAATTGATTTACTACGTGCTTCCACAGCTCCAGCCTCTACCTCGTCATAGATGGAGGGTATGTCTTGGGGAAATTGTTCGTGCAAGTCATCTATCTCTTGAATATGGGGATGGGTTTCTTGCTCTCGTTGCCAGTTCTCTTCTTGGATTTCTCTTAGAAACCCTTGTGAATACTTAGGTATGGATGACAACTTTATTCAAACCTCGGTATTCAACACTTGAGACAAAGAGGGCACATTACCTTCCTATGTCTCTAGGATAGTAGGGTCCTTCTGCAAATTCCTCTTCTCGTTGCTAGCAATCAAATATTCTAGCCTCTCTAGCAATCCTTGAAAGTGTAACTCTAGTTTTGCTATATTACTACACATAATGTATCAAGAGGCCTCAAACATGGTTTGGGCTAATTCTACCATCTTCATGCAAAGCTTCGTTCTCTCAATTTCTAAGTCTGCTCTTGGGTAGTTCTTACTCAATTCAGCTACCTAGGGTCCTTCTCTTAATCTTTCCTAGTACACTCGAAACATCATGTCTAGGTTTTCGGGTATAGGTTTAGCTAAAACTGATCCTGACTTCTGAACTGGGTTCTCTTGATTCAATTCTTATGAAGTTAGTTCTAAGATTTTAGCTCTAGTTTCCTTTAGGCTTCCTTCCAGTCTGTTTATCTTTTTTCTCCATTTCCTTTTGATTCTCTCTCGTGAGTCCTTCCAAGTTTTCAACTTTCTACCACTAGATTCTCCAACTTTGCTAGTCTCAACTACTTTTTTAGGATTAGGCTATTGATTCTACAACAATGCCTAGGCTCTTGTTATAGCTTGGATAGGTACATATGTAGGTGTAGATCCATCTGAGGTGTGCAGAATACCTATCATGTTAATAGGCATTACTTTTGAGGCATTAGCATGGTTCTTAGGGCAATCTCTTATGATATGCTCTTTAGCACATTTTGCACAAAAGCCTTGAATGTTATAGTATTGTGATTGTCGTGCTATTGGAGGATGTGGGAAGTCCTTTATGAAATGATCTCCTTGGAACCTAAAGCATGGTCCTCTAGGGACCTGTGGTTTTGGTTGTCTCAACTGGAGCCATGGGTTAGGGTTAGTATACATTACATTGGCATAGTTAGGCTCCCAACTGGGTTCCAATGGTGGGCTATCATATTGATATGCTTCCATGTGTTTTGGGGACTCCGTGTAGTATGATGGTGGACTCTCCACATGAGTGGAGTCAACACTATTTGAATTAGGATCACCTTCTATGATAAGGGGTAAAGAAGGGACCAAATCCCTACTGAGGTTCTCTTCTACAACAACATATTTGACTGAAATTACATTGATTGGTGGGGGTGGCTGTTGAGCTAAATTCGATTGTGGTCTCTATTGAGTCTGGTAAGGGTATTTCTATGGATGCATGTAGTAATGAGGTTGAGCATTGTATTGACCTTGATATCTACCTGGTTGGGGATATGCTTGTGGTTAGTTCTGTTGTACTACTTTTTTGTTGTATGGACAATCTTGTGTTGTGTGATTCGTGTACCATCTTTCAATTGTGTAGTATTGGCCACTAGGGTTGGCTTGAGGTTGTGCTACATTGGGACACACATTTTCCATGTGGTTAACTCCACAAGTGTAACAACATTTTATGGGTGCTAACCTAGGCATCTGTTTACTAGAGACGCCTAGTTTCTAGGCCACTTTCTCGACTACGCCTTCTATCGAGCTAGAATGTTTAGAGGATGATTGAGAGGAGTTGTCCGAGTCTTTGTAGACCTTTGAAAGTTCCAATTCATCTCCTAAATTATCCTCAATGTCTATACATATCTACACACATTTCTCTAGCATTCTGGGTTCCTTCAAATATACATAGGAGCGAAGTTTAGAGCTCAAGAGACCGTCCAAAAATAAAGACACTTGCTTTGCTTGTGAGGGCAATTCTAACATTGGGCATCTCTCAATGTACTGCCTAAATCTACGTCTTGCAAGTCTAAGCGTTTCCTAAGGGTTTTGTTTGAAGTTGTGAATCAACGAAGAAGTGTTATGTCTAATTCCACTTTTAGAGAATTCAGTGATGAATGACTTTAACAAGTGATGGATATCCCTAAATTGCCTTTGTTGCAACGATTGGAACCAGGTTAAAGCTATGTTCTTTAATGTAAGTCCAAAGGCATTGTACTGCATAAACATATCTTCTACTTGCTTCGCTCACAACACTTGCTTGAATTCCACAACATGGTCATAGGGATCTCTTGTCCCATCAATGTAATTTTTCATTGACTTCACTAATTGAGTAGGTCTTAATATTCTTGGATGTTCACGAGGTCTAGGTAGGGGAAAGTCATCCCTACCTCCTAGTATTCTGAGTTCCCTTGGTCTCTCCATTCTATCAATGTCCATGGTTGGTCTATCTCTCCCTATGAGATGAGTGAAAATCACTTCTGGCCTCTCTTTGTTCTTCTCTCTTTGGGAACCATGGGCTGAGGATGTCCCACCACCTTGATGGCTCGCATTTACATTCGCTCGTGATGGGGAAAATACTAACTCGCCTCTCCATGTATAGGCATGTCTCGCATGATCAGGTACCACAAATATTTGCTTTGAAGTGTTGTCTAGGTACACTACATTTCCAGGTGTATCAGGGTCCTTGAACTTGGAAATGGTAATGGAGCCTACTTCACTTGGTTGATCCATTCTATACCTCCAAAATGATTTATCGGTGTCCTTATTCACGAATAATTTAATGCTTCTATAATCCTAAGGGATCCATTCTGCGCTTCGTATTCTTGGCAATATGGATTTCCCTCTAGGTGTCCTGGGTTCGTCTCCTACTGGTTCTTTTCCTTGGGTTCTTGCTTCCGTATTGGGAATTACTACACCAAACTCATTAGTTATATTAGGTTGATTAGTTATGATGTACATGGTTGCTTCTTTATCTAGGTATGCGTCTCTCTCGAATTTCACCACTGGACATTCCAATCCAATGGGTTGGTCAAGATTGTGCAATTGCACCACTGATCTTCTCAAACCATCCTCGTAGATGTGAGCACCTAGGTGGTTGGTTCGGATGTATTCTAATTGGGTCCTGTAAGGTCCTTCGAGTCTTTCCAAATACGCTACGCTTAGCCCTCCTAGTATTTCCGTGCTATAAGATATTTCTGACTCATTAGTATCTGAACCCAAATCGTAAGGGTAGCCATTCAATAGTTGTGCCCAGGAACATGCAATAGTTCCTACACTTGCCTCCGATGATCTCAGGCTTTATCGATCTGACTTCCCTATATGTTTGCCTGATCTAAGGTTCATGAATTTATCATCCTTGCTCACTCAAAACATGTTCTTGTCATCAATGCTTCTTTGTTCTTAGTCACTTGTTTCATTTTTACTCCTTTAAATTCTTGTCTTGTCTCAATGTACATGTCAAGAATCAACTTTTTGTTGTATGTTTATGTTCTCCTTCCATCAAATTTAAGTTCTTTTGTTTAGGGTTTTTGTATTGCACACTTTTATCTTACTCTTGGACTTGAGAAAATTAAAACTCTTGTACTTGAGGCATTCCTATCGCGATCCTAGTTCAATCCACAATGCTACATGCACTTAGCCTAAGCTAGCAATTGATTGAGGGGGATGAGTATTCTTCCAACCTCGAGTTAGCTTCTTTGATCGCTTTGGTGCCCAAGAAGTCGTGCTTCCCAACCCTTGCTTGCTTCACCATTTTCCTTGCTTTGAATGCCCTTGGATGATCATTTGTAGACTTGTAAGAGTCCAATGTTTAGGCCACACTTCAATCTTAATGAACAGACACTTTGATGTATACAACTTTAAGGGTCTATTTTCCTTAGTGAAATTCTATTGTGCCCCCTTGCTTTCCTAATCCCACAGAAGGTTCAACTTTAGTTTGTGCTTTCCAATGAGCCCTAGAGCTCAAAAAATGGACTTCGTATGAAGAAGTTGAACATTCAAGCTCTGGGGGGTTAAAATGGGTAGATAGATTTTTCTCCAAATGTGAGCTAAGGGGTCTCCAATATTCTTAATCACTCAAAAATGGCTCAAAATAGGCCTTAAAATAGCTCAAAAAATCAAACCCTAAATTCATGATGGTCTGTGTTAGCTATATAATTCGTTGATTTTTATGCACACTGATAGGCTTCCATTTTGCATTGTAAATGTTTTATTGCAGGTATTTTGCATAGAAAGAGGTTGCGGAGGGAAGTAAACTACAAACAAATGATGCTTAAAACAACTAGGAACATAGCAGTATGGACTGTACTAATCGCTAGGGTTGCAACTGCATTGTTGTAAGCTTTAGATCAATAACTGGTGGTTGGAATCACCAACATTCCCAAGAATATGGTGTAGGTGAAAAATTGTGAAGGAGTGCTAACCAAAGATGTGAAAGGGCATGGCAGTAGTTCGAGTAGTTGAGAGTGAATCCTTCATAAAAAAATTGCAAGGTACAAGGGAAGATTTGAAGGCAAAGAAAAGGGGTTATGGCCCCTAAATGTACGCGTGCTATAATTTTTGGGGGATTCAATTTTGACACAAAGGAATAAGGGAAAAGACGTCTGAAGGTGCTGGTGGCGGCATTCTATCTGTTTTGGTTGGTGTGCAGGTCGAGGAGGAGGAACGGGGGAAAAAGCCTTTCATTTTTAGGCAGCGCAGCTCTCATCATTTGGGGTCTTCTTTTTTTGCTCTTCTGTGCAGATATCCCGAGAGGGAGCGGAGGTTATGGCTGAAGGGTGGCTGATGGGAAGTTTTCGTTTTCTGAGCGTGCACAGATTCTCGGGGGGTCGTTGACTGGAGGATAGGAGGCATCGTTTTCATATGTAGAAGGGGAGCTGCTAGAGAACAGCACCAAGAGAGCATTCGGGGGGGCGATCGCTGGCCTGGACGGGGAGTGCGGAGAGTGGGAATTTTGGATGATTCTCATCTGCAAGGCAAGGGCAAGGGGAGTGGTTCCTTTTGCTTTTCTTCCGATGGTTTCGATGCAGGTGTGCAAGGCAATTCAGGAGGGAGCTGGACAAGAGCTGCAGTAGAAGGGACAGGTTCTTGTGGCCCGTTTTGGCCGTCTTATTTGGGGCAATGGCTGAGAAAAAAGGAGACTAAAAAATTGGAGGCCCATCCAAGAGGGTTGAGAGGTGACGTTGGCAATGGTGTTCCAAGAGGAAGATAGGAAAAGCCTCGATAAAATTTTTTGGAGCCACAGACAGAAGGGAGGTTTTTTCGTTGAGCAGAGATAGAGGAGAGTATCAGCGCTACTGCTCAGAGAAGGTAGGAAGGAGCTTTGTGGGTAAGGAGTTCTAAGTGGTATGTGCAAGTTTTGTGGTCCATGTACATTAGGACTACCATTTGTTTCTGAACTTGAAGTCTATATGCAAGTTGTGTGTTCGGAGGGTTAGGTTTTCTTTGTGTATAGTTTTTGTGTTGTGTGCATGTGGTGGTTGTTGATCTTGCAGGTATCACAATTGGACAAAAAGAAAAGAGGGAATGTATTTCTCTCGGGAAGATGGATGCATTAGAAGAAGTTCACCAAGGGTGAGCTAAACGCGCTGAAGCAGGGTAAGAAGGGAAGGAGAAGTGTTGAGAGAGTTTAAAAGCTGTTCTTCATCAGCTCTTTCCCAGGAATTGTTGGGGCTTCTCTATCCATTTCAACAAGGAAAGTAACACGTGAGTGGAGACAGGCTAGACGGGGCAGCAAGTAATTACATGGCAAAGCATTAGGAGGAAATTTGGAGGATTGCCCTCTCAGTATGAATGTACGCAGGGAAATTCCCCATGGCAAAAAAGAGGAAACTATCTACCCAACACCTGTTTAAGCCCATAAAGCATGTCAGTTGTCTAGACATTCCACCTACTCGACATCAAAAGGAGGCATCTAAAATATGCGAAAAAGGGGGAATTTCCCCTCTTATTCCCAGACAACTAGAGCTCCATGGAAGCTGAATAAGGTGATGCGCATGCCTTAGAAGACGATGCAATATTTTTATGCGAAGAAGGAGGTATGGTCTTGATTTGCTCCTATTTATGATTTTGGATGAATTCCCTTTTCACATAGATACTTTGTGAGTCTGAGAAACATTCTCTGTTCTTCAAAAAGCCACAAGGAGTGAAGCTTCATTGAAGAGGAAGCGTTGAAATTTTGTGTTAAGTTGTGTCTCATGTTATGATATAGAAAATCTCTTGGAAATTTTTTAAAGTTGTACCCAGAACTAAAGCTGCACAGTGTGTAGATTTGCAAGGGAACAAAGAAAGGGCAATCAGAGATTGAGAAAGATGGAGGTCCCATGTACACATGATCTGAACCCAACCGATGGGAACGTTGAGAGGGAAGAATCTCTATACATTGTATTGCATACTGAAACTATTTGCATCAGGAAGTTTGTTCTATAGTGTGAAGAGGATGTAATGAGTTGAACCACTCTATCTTGGTACATCAAAAGAAGATCATGGAAATAGGCAAGCACATGAAATTCTATAGGAATCGGTTAGATGTGTAAGTCCCATGTTCAATGGACATTTACGATCCAAGTCATGTGTGTTACATTTTCCCCAGATTCCCCAATGAGTAGCTGACTCTCAATCATAGGAAGCAACCATAGGACTTTACAAAAAAAAATGAATGAAATGACAACAGTTCTCAGGTTTTTGAAAAGTTTATATGTGCGTGGAAGTTGAGTGAGTTTTTTTTGTGAAATGCATTCATGACTAACATCTCATATCTCTTCTCCTTCCATCGGCAATAGTAAGGAAGATAACAGGCATCAGTGAACATGCAGTTATGATATTGCAAATAGTAAGAACAATAGCTTTGCTCGATTGTCTTTGAAAAAAGGGGAATATGTTTCTTCTTTGTTTGGTCTTGTCATGGTGCACACAAAAATAGTATTCCGTATATGTTCAACCATATGTGTTCAACTTACCACTGGCATTTGTGAAGTGATGAAATTCTATATCTGATGTGTTAAGGTGAACAATGAAGCAACGAGCATTTGTGAAAAAGTTAATGGTTGTAAGGACCATTGTCATAAATTGATGATATGGAATTGGGTTGCACTTAAGGCTTGTGAGACTGCACACAAATTCGGAAGGGTCGTGTGAGGATTTGGTACAATATATGAATGTAAAAACAAGAAAACGTATGAACTTTGAAGTGATGCAATAAAAAGAAAAAATCTTGGTGCATTGATTTGATGGAAAGGGTTCAACGAGTCTACACATTCACAAACTCCTTGTTTTGACACACTAAGAATAAAGTTTTTCTTCGATTGCAATGGACATGAATATCCATATTCTACCTTCACACTTTAAAAACATTGTGAACACATAAACAAAAAGGTATGGGAACTATGGCATCTTATGTTTGTTTTATATATGTGCAAGCAAGGGGCGTTCACGTGTATAAATTCTTTTTGAGTCAAACAAAGGAACTGTAGTTTGGGAAAGCTTATAGTGCTCTTTTCTATAATGGTGTGTAATAGACAAACCTCGAAACATGTGTGAAAGAGTGTGTGTGCGGAAGAGAGCCCGTAAATGAGTGGAAGCTTGTGTATGAGAAAGAGTGCGAGTAAGTGATAAAATGAGGACGAGTAAGTGAGAGGAAGTAGGAGAGAAAAGGAGTGAGTGGAAGTGCAAGAGAGCAAGTGTATGTGTGTTGGTGTGTGCATATGTATAAGAGGAGAAAGGAAAGGAACAGAGGGAAAGGGGAAGCAGGAGTGTGTAGGTACGAGTGTGTGCGAGGTAGTGGGAGAAGAGTGTGAAAGTATCAATCAAAGGATAATTGCGGGCTCTAGGTAATCCAAGGGGACCAATTCGGAGGGGTTTGAGCCAAATAAAGGCATGTACAATCATCTTTTGCATGGGCATTAGGACTAATCAATCTGAGATAATCGCGATGGTCTCGAACCATCACGATGGTCCAATTGAACTATTGCAATGGTCCGTGAGAAATGAGGCATCACGATAGTCCAAAGACCCATCGTGATGGTCCAAATTGATCAAGTCACCGTGATGGTCTGGGGAACCATTGCAATGGCATACTTGGATCATCCCCATGGTCCGAATTAATAGAGGCATCACGATGGTTCAATGACCCATCATGATGGCTCAAATGACATGTGGCAAGTGGGGTCAGCGGGATCATCGCGATGGTTAGTGATCGTTGTGATGGTCAGATCGAGCCATCGTGATGACATGAGCTTATCGCGATGGTGCGACACAATCATGATGGTGTGAGCCCTGTTACATAAGAACAAGCTCTAAATAGTTTTATTAGACTTATGGATTTTATTATTTATGATAAATATCATGTGAAGGTGCACACATCTCTAAAATTAGATTAAAAGTAGAAAAAAGTAGATAAAATTAGAAAAAAGTATATAAAAGTAGATTAAAGTAAGAAGGAAAAGAGAGGTGTCTATTTTTAGACAAGGAAGGTCCTTCTGTTGACTGCTTCTCAATTAAAAGAGTGCTTCTCTTAGTGTAGATGTCCAAATTGAGAGATTCTTGTTGCGTTGCAAAGCTTACAACTTCTAATACATAAATAAATCCGTTTTTTCACAAAATTCAATGAGAAAATGCCGTGCAAGTAGGCATTTTGTTAGATCTATTCTCTTTGTGTGTATCCAATGTCTCATCAGAGACATATCTCTCTTCAAACTTTCATATCTCAGTGGTTATGAGGTCTTTTTGAGTGATTTTACTTGAAGGAGTTTCCTTAACTCTCATAATTTTTTAAGCGTATGAAAAGTTTTCATACATCTTTGAGTTTTCGTGCTGCAGTACATCAGTTTTCAATTCAAACAGTTAGTCATACCTTGTTATTGCAGGCCTCTACATACCCTGACTTCAAGCTATTTGTTTGAGAACTATAATCCACCATTTTTTATGTTTTTTATTTCTAACGCATGCTATCGAGAGATTCTACTTTCAAAATATATGATTAGTTTTAATAAATCCTACTCAGAGAGTTTTTGGTGATTATTTTGCTATAGTCACCCATTTCTATTTTCGTGAAAGTTTGCAGGAAATTTTGATTTCTGAGGTTTGGAAATATTTCTTCGATTTTTTGAAGATCTTGGGAGGTCTCATCACTTTTGCTTGTGTACTTTGATGTTTACAAGTTTATAAACATAACATTGTGGTATTGGAGCTTTTGTTTTTTATCAGATCCTTCATAAATCTTATTGAGTTATCTTCTTTGTTTACAACGATTCAACATGGGAGATTTGAGTGCATCAATTGAGAAGTTATCAGATGGGAGAAATTATCCCATGTGGCGATTTAGAATGGAGTCTTATCTCATGTCTAAAGGTCTTTGGGGATTGATAACAGGTAAAAAAGTGAAGCCAGTATTACTAGAAGCTCCTATACAAGCAGATCGAGCAAGAAAACAAGAATGGATCGAAAGAGATAGAAGAGTTTTGTTTATTATATCACAAATAGTTTCAAATACTATGCTTGGACATATAAGAGGTTTAAATACTAGCAGAGAAGCATGGGAGTCTCTAGAAAGGTTATTTGCAACTACTAACAGAGCTAGGCAAACACAACTTATTGGTGAGTTGGCAAGAGTAAAAAAGAAGGCACGACAATTAGTTAATGATTATATTCTTGATGTAAAATTTCTTATTGAAAAATTAGCCTCTATTGATGCATCTCCTAGTGAGGATATAAAGCTTAATAGCATGTTAAATGGCTTGAGAGAAGATGAAAGATGAAAGTCTTTCATTACATCTATCATGACTCGAGAGAATCTACCATTCTTTGAAGATTTACAAACACTAAATCAACATAGAAGGTGGAAATTCTTATCATTCACAAAGAGGTGGTCAAGGACAAAATCTTTATACTTTATCAAATAGAGCAAGAGGTAGAGGAAATTGGAGAGGAGGAGAAAGATTCAACAACAATGCAAGAGGAAGAGGAAACTTTAATGCTACTAGAGGAGAAGAACAATACAACAAAGTCAATAGACTCATCCAAATCAGCAAAGTAAATTTAATTGTCATTATTATGGTAAAGTTGGTCATTATGCCAGGGATTGCTTCTCCAATCCAAATAGAAGAGATGGTTTTAGAGGACGACAAAGAGGGAGAGGCCAAGACAACATGCATCAAAACAACAACACAGTGCAAAAGGAGACTTAGACACAAAAGGAAAAAATTCTTATGGCTACGCATACAGAGACGCATAAGAGGAAGGTAAACAAGAAAACTTGGTATGTAGATAGTGGATGCTCAAACCACATGAGTCATAACATGAATATGTTTGTGAATTTACACAAGCCAAGTTCAAGAGTCACAGTTGCTACAAGAGATAGTACTGAGCGTGAAGTAGTTTACATTGGTGAATGTCCACTTAATGAACACGTAACTCTCAGAGATGTTTTGTTTGTTCCTTATATTACAAGAAATTTGATTTCAGTTGGACAGATGGAGGACAATGGAGTGAAGGTGGATTTTGATAATAATCAGTGGTAGGCTTATTAGAAGAACAATGGGGCTTTTGTTATAAGAGGACAAAAGGTAAATAGATTATATACTTATGAAGTTGAAGTTCTAGATTATGCAGGTTATACAATGGTCAATGGGACTCAATTAAGTCAATTGGATCTATGGCATAAGAGATTAGGACACATCAGTGTTGGTAGATTGAAGGATATTGCAAAGAAATCCTTGGTTGAAGCTCTACCACAACTACCTAAGAAAGATTTGGATTTTGTTTGTGAGGCATGTTAGTTTGGAAAACAAGTACGAAGTCCTTTTCCAAAACCAAGATTGCAAAGCAGAGGTATTTTGGACTTGATTCATACTGATGTATGGGGTCCATCTCAAGAAGAGTCCATGGTAGGTAGCAAGAACTTTGTAACATTTATTGATGATTTCTCAAAGTTTACATTCATTTATTTTATGAAGTACAAATCAAAAGTATTTGATATGTTCAAGAAGTTCAAATCATTGGTTGAAAAGCAAACATGTCAAAGAATAAGAAGGTTGAGATTAGAAGGAGGAGATGAGTATTTTTCTAATCAGTTTCTTGCATATTTGGAAGAAGAAGGAATAACAAAGGAGACTACAAACAGATACACACCTCAACAAAATGGTGTGGCCGAAAGAAGAAATAGGTCTATCTTGGAGATGGATAGGTGCATGTTAAATGAAAGGAATTACCACTTAGTTTTTGGGCTGAAGCATGCAATATGGTAGTTTATCTGATGAACAGGTTACCACCTACTCAAAGTCATATACAAAAAGCACCTTATGAAATGTTTTATGGATCAAAACTAGATATTTCTAATCGTAGAATTTTTGGAAGCTTGTGTTTTGTTCATGTTCCACAATAGTTAAGGTCAAAGTTGGATCCAAGGTCACAAAAAATGATTTTCATTGGTATGGCAAAAGGGCAACCAGGATATAGATGTGTGAACCCAGATATGGGAGAGGTAATTGTTTCGAGAGATGTTATTTTTCATGAAGATAAATCTTGGTATAAACATGAAGTGCTGGTAGATGAAGAAGAAACTACAAGAAGTCACCAAGAAGAGCCAAGTTCTCCAAGCTCACAAAAAAGTCAAATTACACATGAAGAGGTAACTCCCGCCAATCAAAAGTTGAAGAAAATTCTATATTTGATTTCAAAAGAAACTGAATCAGAGGAAGAAGAAAGTGAAGGTTCTACATCAAGAAGAACTCAAACTCAAAGGCAAGAAAAGCATGGTAGGACAAGAAGTCAATCAAGGTACCCAGTAAGAGAAAGAAGGCAACCGCAAATATTATCTCATGAAGCTTATATGGCAAAACTTCTTGAGGAGCAAGAACCAATAGCTTTTAAAGAAGCATCAAAGGTAAAGAAATGGGTTAAGGCAATGGATGAAGAAATGGTAGCTTTGTATGATAAAAATACATGGAATTTAGTTCCAAGGCAACCTAACATGAAGGTAATCGGTAACAAATGGGTATACAAGGTCAAGAGAAATAGTGATGGTTCAGTAAGTAGATATAAAGCAAGGCTTGTTTGTAAAGTTTATGCACAGAGTTATGGCATCGATTATGAGGAGAAATTTTCTCCTATTGGCAAGATATCAACAATAAGGACATTAATAAGTATTGCCGCAACAAAGTATGGAATATTTATCAATAAGATATCAAAAATGCATTTCTCAATGGTGATTTAAAAGAAGATGTGTACATGGATCAACTAGCTAGTTATGAAGATCCCAAGAAGCCTACACATGTATGTAAACTCTTGAAAGCATTGTATGGTCTTAAGCAGCCTCCAAGGGCTTGGAATTTTAGATTGGTAAAGTTTCTTGAAAAGCAGGGATACATGTGTTCAAATGCAGATACTTCTTTTTATGTTAAGGATGAAGGATCATTGATTGTTTATATCTCATTTCCTGTGGATGACTTGATAATAATAGGAATCGATGAAGGTGGGATAGCGAGGATCAAAAGCAGAGATTGGATCTGAATTTAAAATCTCAGATTTAGGAGAATTCACGTATATTCTTGGAATCAAAGTTCTGAAGAAAGAAGATGGTGGTAAAAACTTAGGGGTGGAGAGTTGCACGATTGCCTGTGCACATACATAGACATGCCTACTAAAGCATAAGAATTAGAAATGCAAGGGGCTATCTTAAGCAAGGGTGTTGGAAGCAGTCAGAGGCACAGTCAGAGGCAGAGACGGCATGGAAGCATGTAAAGACGGAGCAGGGAGCCAGTCAGATTATTTTTTCAAACAATTATATTTTTATTACTTCTTCAAACATCCAACAGTGATTTTCATCACTCTTGTAACATATGTAATATAGACAAAACCCCATTTTGTAATCCATAGCTCCATTTTGTGCAAGCCGAGGAGTCCTCGAGCTTGAGGAGCTTAGGTAGAATGCACGTACCAATTTTCGTTATTTTTAGACATCGTTTACCCTTCCAAATAGCCTCTAGGACCTATTTTTTAACTAGGCCGGTCACTAGATGTGAAACTGGTCAAAACTAGTCTAGAAACTATAAAAAGAGCTAGAGAGCTCATTTTTGAGGTTGGTTCATGTTGGTTAGTGTGAGCTTAGAGCTAGTTTGAGCTTGTAATAGTGTTCTTGAGTAATAGAGCTAATTTCTCACCCTCCATTGTGTCTTGCTTGTCTCTTCATTGTGTGTGTGTATGTGTGTGTGCATCTTGGTGCTTCTCACCTTCACTCTCACATCATCTCACATTCACGATCTTCATATCACTCCTACCTCTTCCGCGGATTGACATTAAGGAGGTGAAGCTTCTTAACGTGGTTCTCACCATTGTGCTAGAGCAACACCAAATTTGGCGCCGTTGCCGGGGATCGAGTCTAGGACGAATGTGTGATGGTAAGAGTATAGCAAGAAGTGGCGTTGGAAGGTAAAAATTTCAGTTTTTGTTGTTGTTTTTACTTAGTTTTTAGTGTTTTTCACCTCCCCCACACTCCATCTTCATCATCGCATCATCATCTTCATCTCCAAAAAAATCAGAAAATTCACCATATCCACCCTTTCACCTCATTTCCCCTCATTTGTGCATGCGAGAGAGCGAGAGAGAATTTTTGTGCTTGTGTGCGCTTGCGTTTTCTTGAGTTTTCTTGCAGGTACAGAGCTTCAGAGCATCAGGAAAGCTTCCAAAAGGTAAAAAATGTACTTTCTGTCAGAAATTTCCGACTGTGTCAGACCATCGCGATGGTCCGCCAAGTTCGGATTTTGAGGTAGGCGACCACACCACGAGGTAGGCGATCCCTGCGTATACACGAAACCACAGCTGCATTTCAAAAATTCGTTGTTTGGTGGACCATCGCGATTGGCTCGGACCATCGCGATTATGTCGCACCATCGCGATAGGCTCACGCCATCGCGACGGCTCGGCCGGACCATCGCGACGGTTCGCTTTTTCGAACCATCGCGACGGTTCACTTGAGCCATCGCGACGGTCCACTTGGACCATCGCGATTGTTCAGCTGACCCCGGACCATCGCGATTGGCTCACGCCATCGCCACGACAGTGCCACGTGTCAAGATAGACCATCGCGACGGTTCGTTTTTCGGACCATCGCGACAGCCCAAAATCGGACCATCGCGATTGGCTCACGCCATCGCACTTGTGACCATCACGACGGTTCACTTCGGACCATCGCGATTGTCCACCTTTGACCGTTGACCGCGCCATCGCGATTGTCCGCCTGATCACGCCATCGCGACGGTTCATTTTTCGGACCATCGCGACGGTCCATTTCCACGCCATCGCGATCGTTCATTTCGGACCATCGCGACGGTTCGACCTCACGCCATCGCGATCGTTCACTTCGGGCCATCGCGACGGTTCGCCTTTTCGCGCCATCGCGATTGTCCAAATTCCACGCCATCGCGACGGTTCGCTTGGACCATCGCGACGGTCCCAGACCATCGCGATTGTGCACCCCCATCGCAAATTTTGGGCTCCAATTTTTGACCAATTTTGAGGGTATTTTTGAGAAATTTTTGGACCATTAGACTCATAGGAGACCCCTTAGCTCATATTTGAAGGAAAACCTGATTGTCAGTTTTTACCCCTCAGGGCCTGAACGCTCATAACTTTTTCATCCGAAGTCCGTTTTTTGAGCTTAATAGCTCGTTAGAAAGCTCGTGACGAGCACTACGTGACCTCAACTGTTTTTTTCATAAAGAATACATCTATTTTTAGATAAACTATTTTGAGGTTCACCTAGTTTGGGACTAGGAAGCCAGGGGGCAAGTATTAAAAATTTAGGCAAACGAGAAGGGACTTTAAAAGGTGTATATGCTCAAGTGTTTGATCATCATGTGAATTGGTCTAATATTGAAATTTTCCAGGTCTAGCAAAGGCAATCCAAGGCAAGCAAGCAAGGCAGTGAAGACAGCAAAGCTTGGGAAGCGCGGCTTCTTGGGCATCAGAGCAACCAGAAAAGCCGACTCGAGGTTGGAAGATTACTCAACCCCCTCAGTCAATTCTTAGCGTAGGCTAAACGTTAGCGTTGTGGATTAACGACGATAGGAACGCCTCAAGTTCAAGATACCTAATTCTTTCAAGTTTAAGACTTAAAGTAAAGGTGTGTGTGACGAAAACCTAAAGAAAAGAACATAAGTCTGACGGAACGAGAACTCAAAACTATAACGGAAAGTCGAATTCCTGACGCATAAATTAAGACAAGAATCCAGAGAAAATTAAAAAGAATCAAGAAAGTAATCACAAAGGACCATTGACGATCTAAGTGTGTAATTGAGCGTGCAAGGAAGAAAATTAATGAACCTTAGATCGGGCAAACATATAGGTAAATCGGACCGACGAAGCCTTAGATCATCAGAGGCTAGTGTAAGAACTACCGCTCGATCTTGGGCTCAGCAATTGAATAGCAATTACCCCTACGAGAGCTCAGATACTAGCGAATCAGAAATGGCATTTAGCACAGACAGACCAGAAGGAGGGTCTCAGGTAGCATACCTAGAAAAACCAGAAGGACCCTATAGAACGCGATTAGAGTTTCTCCGAACCAACCGACTAGGTGCTCGCATCTATGAGGATGGTTTGCAAAGGCAAGTGGTGCAACTGCACAACCCTGATCAACCCATTGGATTGGAAAGACCAGTGGTGAAATTTGAGAGAGACGCTTACATAGACAAAGAAGGAACCATGTACGTTCTAAGTACGCAGCCAAACGATACTAATGAGTTTGGCACAATCCAATTAGAGACGGAAGCGAAGTTTCAAGGAAAAGAACCGTTAGAAGAACCTAGAACACCGAGAGGGAAATCCGTATTAACAAGAGTACTCATCCCAGAATGGATCCCTCAAGATAACAGGAGCATCGAGTTGTTTGTAAATAAAGAGACAGATGAAGCCTTTTGGAGGTACAGAAAGGAACACCCTGGTGAGGTAGGCATCATTACAATCTATGAATTCAAGGACCCAGATACACTTGGAAAGGTGGTTTACCTGGATGAGACTTCAGAAAGAGTCTTTGTGGTGCCTGAACGCGCTAAAAACACATACACATGGAGAGGTGAATTGATATTCCCTCCATCTAGAACGAACATAAATACAAGTCAACAAGGGGCAGGAACATCCTCAGCCCATGGAAATCAAAGAGAAGGAAATAACGAGAGACTGGAAGTAAGCTTTAATCACCCCATAGGGAGAGATAGAACAACCTCGAACACTAATAGAATGGATAGACAAAGAGATCATGGAATACTAGGTGGTAGAGATGATTTTCCTCTACCTAGACCACGCGAACACGCAAGAGTTTTGAGACGCACTCAATTAGTGAAATCCATGAAGAATTACTTTGATGGGACGGGAGATTCCTATGACCATGTCGCAGAATTCAAGCAAGTACTAAGAGCAGAACAAGTCGAGGACATGTTCACGCAGTACAATGCATTTGGACTAACGTTAAAGAATACCGCTTTAACTTGGTTTCAACCATTGCAACAAAGGCAATTTAGAGACATCCATCACTTTTTAGAGTCATTCATCACTGAATTCTCTAAAAGTGGGATTAGACATGACACGTCTTCGTTGATTCATAGCTTTAAACAAACCCCTCAGGAAACAGTTAGATTGGCAGGACGTAGATTCAGACAATATATCGAACGATGTCCAATGCAAGAACTACCCTCACAAGCCAAACAAGTATCATTGTTCCTAGATGGCTTGTTGAGCGCTAAACTACGCTCCTATGTGTACCTAAAAGAACCCAGAACGCTAGAGGAGTGTATAAGAATATGTTATAGACATCGAGGATAACCTAGGAGAGGAATTAGAACTCTCAAAGGTCTATAAGGACTCAGATTGTTCTTCGCTAGCATCCACAAAATTGTCTAGCTCGATAGAGGACCTAGCAGAAAAAGTGGCCCAAAAACTAGGAGTTTCTAGTAAACAGGTGCCCAAGCTACCAACTAACGTACGTTGTTACACTTGTGGTGGAAATCATTTGGCAAACGTGTGCCCCAATGCACCTCAACCTCAAGCCAACCCTAGTGGCCAATACTGTACAATTGAGAGGAGATATACAAATCATACGGCTCAGGACTACCCATACAACAAACAAACCGTGAGACAGAACTACCCGCAAACATACCAGCAGCCAGGTAGGTATCAAGGCCAATACAATGCTCAGCCTTATTACTATAGGCCTCCTCAGAACTACCCATACCAGGCTCAACAGAGACCTCAACCCGTCTTAGCTCAACAGCCACCCCCACCAGCGAATGTCATCTCAGTCAAATACGCTGCTGCAGAAGAGAACCTAAGTAGGGCCTTAGTGCCTTCTTCACCCTTGATCACAGAAAGTGATCCGAACTCAAACAGTTTTGACTCTACTCATGTAACTAGTCCACCCGCTTATTACACGGAGTCACCAGAACATGTGGAGACATATCATTATGATAGTCCACCAATGGAACCTAGTTGGGAGCCAGACTATGCTAATGTGATGTACGCAAACCCAAACCCACGGCCCCAATTGAGACAACAGAGACCACAGGGCCCTAGAGGACCATGCTTTAGGTGCCAAGGAGATCACTTCATTAAGGATTGTCCACATCCCCCAATAGCAAGGCAATCACAGTACTATAACATACAAGGCTTTTGTGCCGATTGTGGCAAAGAGCACATAATCAAAGATTGTCCTAAGAACCCAGTTAACACTTCAAATGTGACATCGATCAACGTGATAGGTATTGTAAACAACGCAGATGGATCCAACCCTACATACGTGCCTATCCAAGCTATAACCAGAGCCCAGGCGCTCTTACAAAACCAGCAGCTTAATCAAGAGAAAGTAGCAGGAAGTAGTGAAGTAGCAGAATCTAGCAGTAAAAAGACAAAATCTTGGAAAGATTCTAGGGAAAGAATCAAGAGAAAGTGGAGTAAAAAGATAAGTGAGTTGGAAGGAAGTTTGAAGGAGTCGAGAGCCAAAATACAAGAATTGACTTCACAAGAAGTGAATCAAGAAGATCCAGCTCAAAAATCAGGATCGGTTCTAGCGGAACCCATACCAGAAGATCTAGACAGGATGTTTTGTGCATATCAGGCTAGATTAAAAGAGGGACCTCAAGTAACGGAAATGAGTAAAAACTACCCTCGAGCTGATCTAGAAATTGAGAGAACTAAACTGTGCATGAAGATGGTAGAACTAGCACAAGCTTTGTTTGAAGCCTCTAGATATCTTAATTGGAATAACATGGCAAAACCGGAATTACACTTTCAAGGACTAATGGAGAGGCTAGAACACTTGATAGAAAGCAAAGAGAAAAAGGATCAGTCTAGGAACCCTATTGTCCCAGAGACACAGGAAAGGATTGCACCATTTCTGTCTCAAGTACCCAATACAGAAAGTCAAGATAACCTATCTTCCATACATAGGTACTCACATGAATTTTTGAGAGAAATACAAGAAGAGAAATGGAGAAAAGAACAAGGAACTCATCCTCCTATTCAAGAAATAAATGACTTGCAGGAACAATTTCCCCAAGACATCCCCTCTATATATGATGATGTAGAGGTGGAGCAACTGAGTGAACCCACAGGATTTGAATCTAATTCTTTACAAGAATTACCTCAGTTCACAGGACCTTGGGAAGCAAAGTCTATTAGTATGAGAGCACCCACGATAATAGTGAGGAATGAAGAATCAGTGATCCCTAGAAACACGGAAGTGATCAAGAACACGAAAGTACAGTGTAATCTCACTTTGGAGGAATTGTTAAAGGTAAAACCAGAATTGTGGAAGCACGTAGCAAATCAATTCCCTGAGCTAGCTTCCACGCCCTCTCAAATAGGATCACATAAGAAGGTACCAGAGATACCTGTGGAAAAGATTGGAGACGTAAGCGAAGGAGAGGAAGGTAACACATATCTTCCAATAACCCATCAGGGCTACACCACGGAAGCCATCTTAGATTCAGGAGCCGGAGTAGCCATAGCTACCACCGCTTTGTGGAAACGTTGGGGTAAGCCAGCCCTCAGACCCACCAGGATGAAACTACAAATGGCCGATGGACACATAGAAAAACCATTAGGCTTACTAGAAGGCATATCCCTCACCACTTGTGGTGTAGAATTTGAGCATACATTCGCCATTTGTGACTTTGCGAAAAATCGTGCGTATGAGATGATATTGGGGCGACCATTCATGCGTCAGTTGCAAATTGTACAAGATTGGGGAACTAATTCTTTGTACTTGCAACATTTAGGAGTGACTACCAAAGTCAATCTTAAAGACTATTCACATCGAGATGTACCCCCAATACAATGGAATACCATCCATAAAACACCAGTAGAGACGGAATCCGTGCACTCATTAGAATGAGACCCTTCTTGGTTGCATGAGGATACCCATTTATGGATGTGTAAAGTAGCCAAACAAGAGGAAGAAAGATTAGGAGCAAGGACCTTAGGTGCAGAACAACATCCACGAACCCTTCAAGATCCAGCATATGCACCTGTAGTATTCCCAGACGAAGAGTTTGAACCCCATGGTTGGGCAGAAATACTAGCAACCATGGATGTAGCCATCAATGAAGAACAATGGACACCCCACTGTGACAAGGATGGCTATGACATTTCAGTTTTCACGATAGAGCCAATCATGTGCGATGCAATCTTAGAAGAGTGTGAACCGAACACTGATGCATTCGAGGATGCAAGCGATTTTGATTTAGAATCAATTATTATGGACTCTCCATTCGCATCAGAGGAAGAATATTTCTACGAAGTAGAGACTCACACTCAGAGACACGAGGACATTACGAACGAGGTAAGGTTAGCCACAGAAGTAACGAACAAGAGTGAAGGCAAGAAAAGGAAGAAGAAAGACACCACGTCAGAAAAAGAAGAATCCTTGTTTGAAGTACCCGAGAACTTCAAGAAATATGAAATCGACAATAGAAGAATCATGGTACGAATGCCTAATAGAAAGGCGAATGACGGAAAAGTATATGATAACCGAGAGAAAACCAAGAAAGTAATAGTTGCCATAGAAGGAGAAGAAGAAAAAGGCACATACATAGGGCATGATTTGACGACTGAAGAAGAAGAAGAGTTAGTTGCCCTATTGCGCGAATATAGAGATGTTTTTGCTTGGAGTTACAAAGATTTGAAAGGAGTAGACCCAGATATATGTTCTCATAGAATCCCTATGACTCCAGATGCAAAACCGACAAAACAGAAACCTTACACGTATAATGATAATTACGCTGCGAAGATTAAAGAGGAGATAGATCGCTTGATAGAAGCAGGATTCATTTACGAAATCGAGCATACCGAATGGGTATCCCCCATTGTGGTTGTGCCCAAGAAGAATGGAAAATTGTGTGTGTGTATTAACCTTAAAAAAGTTAATGCCGCCACGATTAGAGATAGTTATCCTCTTCCTATCACGGAACACCTATTGGAAAGAGTTGCGGGCAAGGAAGTTTACAGCTTTCTTGATGGATTCTCAGGCTATAATCAAGTAGCCATTGCTCCAGAAGATCAACACAAGACGGCTTTTGCCACAGAATGGGGCATATTTGCATTTCGTGTGATGCCATTTGGCTTAACCAATGCACCCACCACTTTCCAGCGACTCATGTGTCATGTTTTTAAGGAATTCTTACGCAAGAGCTTGGAAGTTTATGTCGATGACATATGTGCTCATTCAAATGTAAGACAGACACATATTCCAGAGTTAAGACAAATATTTGACAAATGTCGAGAATATCAGGTTTGTTTGAACCCAGAAAAATGCGTTTTCATGGTCAGACAAGGCAAAATTCTAGGACACATTGTGTCAAAAAATGGAATCTCTACGGACAAAGAAAAGGTGAAGGTAATTGCAGAATTACCAAGACCAACTAATGTGAAAGAGGTACAGGCATTTATGGGCCATTGCGGTTATTATAGAAGATTCATACACATGTATGCAATCATAGCCAAGCCTCTGTACTCTCTTTTAACCAATTTTGAGTGGACAGATGAATGTGAAAATTCATTCAATGAACTCAAACGACGCTTGTGCTCAGCACCTATTTTGACAACCCCAGATTGGAGTAAGCCATTCCATGTACATGTGGATGCATCCAATTATGCCATAGGATGTGTGTTAGCACAACCCACGAATGAAGGTAACATAGATCTCCCCATAGCTTACGCGAGCAGACAATTGAACGCAGCAGAAAGAAATTACACCACGACGGAACGAGAAGGACTAGGGATGATCTACGTAGTAAAGAAGTTTAGGCACTACTTGTTGGCCAACAAGTTCAAGTTCTTTACAGATCATCAAGCCCTATTGTACTTAGTCAACAAACCATGTAACATGGGACGACTGATACGTTGGTTTCTATTACTCATGGAGTATGATTTTGAAGTGGTAGTCAGGAAAGGAAAGACGCATCTTAGAGCCGACCACCTTTCAAGATTAACCTCAGGAGAAGCTCCTCAAGGAGTAGCGGATGAATTACCAGATGCATACTTATTTAACCTTGAGATAGCACCAGAATGGGCTAAGCCTATAGTCCCTATTCTGACATACGGACCCAAGAATCCTAGGATTAAGATCAAAGAAGGAGAGATTACCAAGTCTCAGAGGTACCAAATCATGGCAGGAAGCATATATAAACAGGATAATCAAAAGATTCTTGCTTGTTGTGTAGATGAATCAGAGCATGCGAATTGGTTGCAATTAGCACACATAGGTGCACTAAAGCAACATCATTCAAAACATCGAACATTACAGACTCTGCATAGATTAGGAGTATACTGGCCTACGATGGAAGCAGATGTCTACAAGTTGTGCAAAGAATGCCATGTTTGCTGTGAAAGACCACCAGTAGAGCATGCTACATTATATCATGTGTCTCTCACACCAGACTGGAGTGAACCTTTAGTGACATACTTGAGGACGCACACATTCCCTCAAGGAATGACCTTAGCTCGACAACGCAGTCTAGAGCAGGAAGCTCAAGACTATTCACTTATTGGCGATAATCTATACAAAAGAGGACGAGATGGATATCTAAGACAATGTGTTCATGAGAGCGATTATCTGAGCATACTAGGGACTGCACACCAAGGTGTTGCAGGAGGTCATTTTGGACCCGATAGGATAATCAAAGCCATCCTCTTTTCAGGATTATGGTGGCCCACTCTTCACATGGATGCACATACCTATGTAAAGAGATGTGATGTGTGCCAAAGAACTCAGTTTCCTACTCGCAGAGATGAAATGCCATTGAAACCCATGATGGGCGGACGTGCATTTTCTAAGTGGGGTATAGACTTTGTAGGACCCATCAACCCCCCTGCAAAAGGTACACATGCGGAATACATTATTGTTGCCACAGATTATTTAACCAAATGGGTAGAGGCAAAAGCCACAAAAAAGAATGATGCTCACACGACTGCAAAATTCTTATTTGAAAATGTCTTTACAAGATATGGATTGCCTATAGAGTTAGTGAGCGATCGAGGCACTCACTTTCTAAACCAAGTCATTGAATATTTGTTACAGGATTTTATGGTGATTCACAAGAAATCTGCACCATACCATCCTCAGGCCAATGGTCAGGCTGAAAGCACTAACAAGATACTATGTAACGTACTGACGAAACTCGTGAACAATAAACGTTCAGATTGGGACAAACAGCTACACCACGCTGTTTGGGCATATCGAGTGGCCTACAAGACCGTACTCAATGCAACTCCCTTTCAGATGGTTTTTGGTCAGAATGCTGTGCTTCCTTTGGACTTCTTGATACCGACCCTTAAGGTTGCACAAGAACATCAGTGGACCGGCCATGAATTATCAGCGAGAATAATGGACTTGGAACGATTAGGCGAAACCAGGCTGAAAGCAGCAGCAGGAATATACGCAGCGAAGAAGCGACAGAAAGCATATTTTGATGCACATGTGAAAGATAAAGGCCTAAAAGAAGGAGATTTAGTTCTAGTGTATACATTGAAACAGCACGCACGGAAGTTAGAAAAGCGAGGTTATGGACCTATGATCATTAACAGACTTTCAACAAGTGGAGCAGTGCAGTTAGCCACCTTAGAAGGAGATATAATGCCTAATTACATTAGTGGCTGTAGAGTCAAGCTATATCAAGAACCTCTTACTGAGGATATGCTTAGACGACTCACACTGGCAAAGAAGCGTAAGGAGGAAGAAAATAGAATACGAGCTGAAGCTCAGGCAGAAGCCATAGAACGCATTAAGCGCATGAAGCTAAGAAGACAAGGACTAGGGAGAGAATATTATAACCATCTGGAAACATCCCCCAGATATCCCATGGCCATGTGTCAAGTAAAGTCAACCACTCATCCTAGCATAGTGGACAGAAGACCATTCATTACAGTTAGGCTAGAGCACGACAACCCTTGCCAAGAACTCAGGGCTTTAATTGACTCAGGTGCTGCGACTAGTGCGATTAGATGGTCCCACTATAAGGATTCAGGAATAGAAATGCGGCCAATTGAGGCATACCTCATAGGGCTAGGAGGCATGGAAACCCCTTGCATGGGTGAGGTGGACCTTCCTATCCTCATTAAGGATATAACCATGACAGCGAAGCTACTAGTGTGCCATGATGACGACCTGATAGAACCCCTAATCCTTGGCCAAGATTGGCTATACGGTCACTCAGTGGACCTAAATCTTAGACAAGGCTCCTTACAGATTGGAACCTTCGAGCAGAAGCGAGTGATACCGCTTGACTTCCCTAACGGCATTCCGCTTGACGGTTGTGACCCTAGACCCTATGAAATACATGCGACGGAAGACCGGAAGATCTTTAAGCAGACCAGTCACGTTACGTCTACACCAACCCACTCGGGCTTGGCTATGGACAATTGTCAATCAGAAGGACGACAGGAGATCTTCCCTGGGACTTCCTGCAAACTAGAAGAGACAGTTACCCAACTGCAAGGGCAGATGGACACAATCAGTGGTCAGGTGGGTTGCATCAGCGGCCAAATGAGCACGACACCCTGCGGTGCTCATCCTTCCAAACTTGTTGCGGACTGGCCTAGATTAAAGTTAAAGAACGCATCACTTCCTAATGGGCAGGTCACGCAAGTGTTGGATCTCCCTTCTTTTCCAAAGCAGAGTGTCCATCCGACCTCTCAACCTCAACAACAACAGAGTCAACCACGACTAAGGAACCCAGACCGACTGCAGTATCAGAAGACACAACAAGGAAAGCAGTTTAGGCCACCCAAAGGAAGCGGCGCCAGACAAATATGGGTGCCAAAAGGACAAAAAGCACCGAAGAACTCCAACCAAGCAGAGATCAACAAGAAAAAGTCAGTGCAGAAACAGAATCGATATCCACCATCCCCTCGACCTCCTTCTACAGGTCCGAGCATTCGACAAATTTGGATCGCCAAGAAATATCTTACCCATAGACCCACACCCACGCAGATTTGGGTACCCAAACTATGTATCATAGCTCAATCCTTAAGCCATGTAATACATACCCCTCACAAATCTTTCCATCCCTCAACACCACCACACCCGATACTACCTTTGACCCCTCAGCAGAAACCCACCACCCACTCAAGGACTCTTAGGAAATGGATGCCGAAGCATGTCCAATCGTCTTCCCCTAACCCCATGTCTGACAAAACTACCCCCCCGACTAACATACAACCTTGTACTAAATCACTAACCTCTAAACCTTGTAAAAATTCACCCACCATCATCACACATCACTCATAATCTCATCTCACCAAGAAATGTATGCATGATCTGAAATGTGTAGGTGTCTAGAGACCTGCACTAGTGCTGCAAGACGCATTGCATCCATCACATCACAGCACTTGGCTACACGGGTTACGCATCAGTTATGGAAAGGGATTGCGGTCTCACTTTAATGGGATCATAATTAATTTCCATGCTAATGTGTTAATCTTTTGTAGCAGATCTTTCTCATTAACGCACCAGGCATCATGCAAACTGACGAAGGACCATCAGGAGCAGGCCCCAGTGTAGCGGCAGTGCCCCTCAACGTTTTACGAGCAGAATCCCACCCGACTGCTCCACCGCCGGAATTCCAGGGATTTCCAGGGCCCATGCCTATCGACAACCCACCTATGGGTTACACAGAAAAGATACACCGTAACTCTCATTGGTTTCAAGGACTTGCAGGACCCTTAGCAGACGCGGACTTTATATTTGAATCCAATTTGACGTTCGATGACCGCACGTGGGGGAAATACCAATTCTTCTCCAGAGAGTTCGAAGACCTACAGAACACCCAGGACCTGACTCACGTTTGGGCCAGAGCAGGCTTCACGGAGTATTTCAGTGATCCCTTGCCCAAACCGGACTTTTACAGGTGCTATTACTTAATCACTACCTTGCTGGCCTCCGAAAATAAGGATATCCCCGGAACCTTCATTTTGCCTTCTTTAGTGGATGATCCACCTTACAAGAGATTTTACCTCTCAAAGGATTTAATCAGAGCAGCCATCAAAATTCATGGCACCCACACACCCACAGATCGAGAAAGATTAATTCCAAATCCTATGAAACGTGGGGACGTCACTAAGTGGGAGGAGATCTCGGCAATTACACCTGAGCTGTCAAAGCCGCTACGGATATGCATGCAACACTTCGCATTCCCCGCTCAGGACAGATTTACCATGCCACACAAAAGAATATGGTTTGGATTGTACTTAGCGTGCACGGGACCTCAGACTGTTGATCTGGCGAGCTGGATCATTGATCAAATGTATTTGGCACAACACAGATGGGAACGAAAGAAAGTGCTTAATGGATGTTATGCGCTCACCAGAATTGTTTATATGTGCTTGGCATATGATTTGCCAATTGAACGCGCATTAACGGGAGAAGAGCTGAAAGCATTCAAAGGAACGACGAAGAAAGCCAGGAAGCCCAGCAGAACACGGGCAGGTAAGCGCATGAGAGGGACTATTCCTTGTCTTCAAGTGCCAGAGTCACCATCACCACAACCCTCTCCAGAGCGATCACCGACAGAAGCCGCTCCCACAGTGCAACCTATTCGCATAAGGTTGTCTAGACCAGTGGTCACGGAGGGCACTACTAGTATCGCTGCACCTCAGGCAGCTGCAACCACAGAACCCACCACCACGACAGCAGAAGCTCCCACCACTATTGGTGCGGAAGCCTTTTCTTTCCCAATACCACACATGGAGGCAGAACCAATAAACACCACGTTCGATTTTGAGATGCCGGATGCATTCTCAAATGAATTCCAGTTTTCAGAAGCACAGATGTTCTCCCAAGAGTATGAACGCCCCAGCTACCCTACCACACCGCGGGATCTGCCACATGGACAAGTTGTGTCAAGTTCTGATGATGAACGAACTGCCACCGACGATGACGAAGGTGATGACGAAGCCAGCCAGGGCACGCATGATTCCCAAGAACAAGGACAGACAGACGGCCAAGGCCAACAAACCGATGCACACGGTGACACCAGCACGCACGAAGAGGAGACTTTCGAAGCAGCAGCTTACACGCTGGCAATCAAGAAATTATATCGGACGATGGAGAAAGTCTGGGCACGGAAGAAATTGACTGAAGAAGAGAGCCAGGCCCTAATCGAACAAGAACTAGTCTCCGGAGGGTTTGAAGAAGTCTACATCAGAGGATTCAGAGAACTAGTCCAATCCATCGGCCCGGTCGAAGCACTGAAATATTTACAAAGGAAGCCACTCCCCCAATACGACCCTCGCAGAGTTCGACTGCTATCGAAGCCCGGTGAATACATTCGAGTTCCGGTAGGTGCTCAATCATCCCACCAGGCACAAGATGAACGCCTACGGCCGGAAAGATCCTTCACCGAAGAAGCCATCCTAGTTGTAGCTCAATGATGATTAGCACCTCCTTTAATGTCAATCCGGGAAGACGTGAGGATGGTATGAAGACCTCGAGCAAGTGGCGGCACAAGTGCGTGAGTGAGAAGCACACTAGCATGCACACACATACACACACACGCGCACACACAGCAAGACAAAGAGTGAGGATCAATGGAGCTTTTAGATTACTTTCAAAATGCTCTTACAAGTTCGTTTCAATTACAATCTAACCTCAAAAATGAGCTCTCTAGCTCTTTTTATAGTTTTTGACTAGCTTTTGGCCCTGTCCAGACCTAGTGTCCGGCCTAGTTAAAAATTAGGTTCCAGGGCTTATTTGGGGGCTCAAACGAGATCTAAAAAATACGAAATTTGGTATGCAACTACTTCTAAGGCTCCTCAAGCTCAAGGACTCCTTGGCTTGCACAAAATGGAGCTACAAAAATGTGAAATGAGATTTACAATGATTGTTAGTGATAAAAATCACTGTTGTTGTAGGGATTTCTTCTGGTGATCTGCCACACATATCTTCAAGCTCCCTACTTGCTCTTCCTCCCTGCATGTCCATCTCTTTGATTTGCATTAATGTCTTGAAAAAATATTGGCCTACTTGCCAGATCTTCTTTGACTGCCCTGTTTGCTTGTGCTGTCCCTTCGCTTTGACTCCCTTCTTTGACTTTCATGTCTTGTACGTCCTGGTGTACCAAGGCTACTGCCAACACCCCCCCCACTCTCGCGTCTGTCGCCCCTGACAGACCCTTGTCTAGCTGCTTTTTGGACGTAGTATTGTACAACATCGGCGGCGAGGTGGTGTTCTTCTAACCTGAGTCCCCTTGCTAGATCTGTCAGCAATGCATCCCAATTGACTGGCCCTGGGACATCTAGATGTGGCACCCGTAACTGTTCTGAGTGAATGGTTCGCTCCACAGCAAATAAATGGAGGAGATGTGAGGGTCTGGGTACAAATATTTGTGAGTGGTATTCCCAGAACCCTGTTATGAACATCTCTTCGAATGTTTGTTTAAAGCAGGCTGGGAGGTATTTTATTCTGGCGTGCCAAGCATATATCACCTCTATGGAAGGAGTGGTGCTCATGTCATAAACTAAATCTTGGTTTCCTGTAAGGAATCCGACGCCTGAGAAGTGTGGGTCCTTGATATTCTTGAATGTCCTGAATGTAATAAGCATTAACTCAAAAATTTTCATGCACATCTGGGCCATTACATCAGGGGTATTCCTTAATCGGATGCTCCAGTGCCGTATAGTGGAAATCATGTAATTGACGGTGGGAGGCCCTTGAGGGGGTGCTAGATAGACGTAGTTTAACCATTTGGCGCATCCCTTGATATTCTTGACTGCAATGGTAAACTCTGGCCATGTGCGTCTGCGGAGTACAGGAACATAACAAGGGTTATATTTAATAAAAAGAGGCATATTCGTCCAGGTGCAAACCATCTCCGGGTAGGTTTCGAGGAGTCGGATCCTCCAAGTGGGTTGATGAATGGATCCTTTTTGAGCGCTCGCTGGGATGTCATCTGGTCCAAATTGTGTAGCAAACGTTGGAGGTTTGCCACATCTTTGTTGGATTTCTGCATTATAGTCCGCCAGGAGTATACAATATGGCACGTATTGATCATCGTTGGTTCCGATCCATCTATGGTGGGACATGCTGCGGAAGTATTCTGATTTAATAATAGTGTCCTCTATCTTTGCCATAGATTGGATTTGAACTGCCACTCGATCTTCATGAGTTGATGCCGTTTTCTCTAGTGTTTGGAGCCACTCAGGTACTTCGATTTCTAACGTATCCATCCCTTCTGCGGTTTGCTCACCACCTGGCATTGGCATAGGAACGTAAGGTTCCTCATACGTCTCATCTACCTCGATGGGTACCAAATCCTCGGGTTCTGGTTCGACAACTGGAGAGGGTTGCCTTTCATGTGTGAGTAATCTTGCCTGTAATTCGGCCACCTGCTCTTTCAATGTCTTGACTTCCTCTGAAGTCGTGGTCGTTTCTGTGACTTTGGGTGCTGTCTGTTGCTCTTGGAGTTGATAGCGCAGCGCATCACCTTCCCTTTCCAAGTCATCATGAGCTTCTAATAGATCTGCATAGCTGTCCAAGATGGTCTTCATTGTCTCTGAGGGCACAGCTTTAAACTGCTCTGGATCAATTTCGTGTGGAGAGCCTTCCATTGCTGCTTCTAGATTTGCTTCATTTTGCTGCTGCAGTCTCTTGTTTTCTTCAAGGGCGGCCGCCATGTGTTTTCTGAGAAGTGCCAGGTTACGCCGGACTTTGAGATTATCGGCTTGGTATACCTCGAGCAAAGCTTCTAGTTGTTTGACACCTGATTCTGTCGATGTTTGGGGTGCCGCCAATAATGTTTGGTGAGCCTGCTCAAGCGTCGTGTAGCGTTGATTCAGTTCTGCATTTTCTGTTTGTAGAATGTGAAATTGTCTTTGTAAGTTCTGATGGTGCGTTTCCAGTTGCTGATACCGGTTGTCCAGAGCTTTGTACTCATTCTGGAGCTGGTATACACATTGGTTTAATGCTAAAAATATGTTATTTACATTAAATAATGCTGGGAGGGGTGAAGATGCAGGGGGAATGGGGGCGAGAATGGGAGAGGTGAATGATGTGGATGTAAGTGGAGATGTGGGTGGAGGGGGTATGGGTGATGAAGGTGGCATGGGGGGAGGGAGTGGTGCTGTGGCAGGTGATGTTTCCATCGTGTCAACTGTTTGAGTGACGGTGTAGATGGGAATCGTGGGTGGAGTGGATGTGACATCGGTGAACAGGGTGGTGAAGGTGGGCATGGTGACTCCCCCGAATTGGATCCCCGGAGAGAGTGGAATGCCCATGACAATGGTAGTGGTAGTGAACGTGGTAGTGCTAATGCCATGTGGTGGGGTAAATTGGGTAGTGCGAGGTGGGGATGGTGGTGACAACGGTGCTTCTTGATATTCTTCTGATTGCGCTGCCTCGCCTGGTGCTGATGTATTGATGTGAATTTGCTTCCCGGACCTCCTGGGACGAACGGGAACCCTTTTCTCAAACCTGTGAATGTAGGCCACTGCCTCATGAATGGCCTCATCCAGTCCTACGGCGTCGGCATGAAGGTTCATGGACTCAATGAACAACTCGTCCACACCTTCCTCCGCTAGCAAGTCGTTCATGAGCCTTTTGCCCTGTTCTAGAGACATCTGATGCTGTTCCTGAACCAGTCGCATGGTTCGATATAGTCTCTTGATTTGTGCCGAATATGCTGGGGCACTTGCTAACTCGGAGAGTTCGTCATATTCTTGATGTTGTTCTTCGTCGGCTTCTTCTTCGTCTCCTCCTGCCTCTTGTTCGTCTACATCGACTTCTACAACTTGTGGTTGGGTGGGGGCCGATGTTGTTGTTTGGGGTTGCTGTTCCTGAGCTCGCTCTGCTTCAGCTTCGAGGTTAGAGTCATAGATTAATCTGGCAATTTCTTCATCCGTGAGGTCCTCAAGAGTAAATCCCTGTGGAAATTCCAAATCTGATGGAATGGGTGGAAACACCAGATTAGGCCCCTCTGTGCTTGGTCTTGGTAGCCTGATTGTGAATGGCCTAACTCGTCGTGTCTGGGGAGGGGTGATTTCTGGTGTAGCGGTAGCTCCCCTTGGTTGAGCACAGGGTAGTTGGACTCCCCCCCTCATCTTCTTTGATGGGGGACCTGCTGCTGATAGTCTTCTCTGGAATTCTTGGACTCGGGACCATACGAGTGCCCGCTGAACAGGCACGTCATAAGCCAAGCATCTATAGATTATTCTGGTCAGAGCACAACACCCGTGGAGCACATTCTTCTGTTTCTTGTTCCACCTTTGATGCGCTAGGTGGATCTGATCGATGATCCAGTGGGGCACATTGATGGGAAGGCTTTCTGTTTCTGCTAGATATAAACTGAACCATATTTTTTTCGGGGGCATTGTGAATCGTTCCTGGGCGGGGAAAGCAAAATGTTGCATGATGGTTCGCAGGTGAAGCGCAATGGTAGGTGTCATCGCTACCATATCCTTCAACTTATTAAGATCCTTGTGCTTCATTCGACCTGGGACCATGGTTTCCTTTTCTGTTGGGATGTGCATGCCATACATACTCAATGCTTCTCTTACCAGATTGAGGTTCAACTTGAACCTTTTAAGCTCATTACCCGGCAGCAGTGATGGCAACACAAAGGTGCTGTCGCCTCCCTTGGCCCTGCTTGGCGTGATGGTACTGATCAGATATGAACATCGTAAAAAATCCGGCTTTGGTAAGTGAGTTCTGAAATAACTGTCCACACCCGCTTTGATCCAAACTGATCTCATGACTTCGGCATTTTGGTAGCTTTCAAACTCGCGTGTGAAAAAGTGGTATCGACCCCATTTGCCATTGAATTCCAATTCTGCTTCCCAGAAGTAGGTTCCATCGCCCAGTGGTCCAGCAACATCACTGAACCAATGCGCATGCTTACCTACTTGAGAAGTGTGCCCTTGAGGAGGATCCTGAATGGGGAGCACATGCACGGCTTGAAGCTCTTGCGGTCTTGCGGTGAGACGTGGCTCAAGGAGAAGTGTTTCTATGTCCACAATCTGGGCACCAGATCCGGCTTGAGAACTGGTACCTGCTTCTGCCATGGCCCTGTTCGCTGGTTGGTTCTGTGAGAATATAGAACCAAGTGTTAACATCGTAATGGACAGAATAAATCCGTTGTTGCCCCCTTTACAACATTAACATGAGGTGGATGGTGAGTTAGTGGTTAGTAAGTGCATGAAGACAGTGTGTGTAGTTAGTATTTGTGTTGTCCTAGGAGACTACTGCAGTTAGTAAGTGGGTCTGAATTTACAAATTGGGGTCGGGGGGTTTATTACAGGCCCTAGGCTGCCAATTGCAGTGAGTGGGCTTTGCCTCGGGTTCGGAGAGTCTCTACAGAGCTTTCTCGGTGTCGTGGTTTGAAAACGAGGCCTTTTTGGGACCCATTTACAATTGATTACATGCACGCTCTTGGGTCTTGGTATGTTCTTGAGCGTTGAGAACGAGTGAGTACTGGCAGTATGCGTAGCTGCGTTATGCTGTTTAGGTTGTGGCCTCAGCGTAGCTACTTGTGCCATCAAGCAAGCCTTAGGCACCCAAATTTGTCTTGATTGTGGGCTTGCCTTCATCGACTTCTTGGGCACCCAAATAGATTTTACTTTAGCAGAAGAATTTCTGAAAGACTTCTTATTAGCGTCGTGTTGTTGGTCACTAATAAGAAGCTTGGCTCGGGTGGTTGGCTTGAGTGCAACCGGGTGTTCGCCTTTCCGCACCCACACTTGTTTCACTTGCTGGGACATTTTGCTGCGTAGGTACTTTGGATCCCCGACATAGGTAGTACTCTGCTTCTTCGGCCTGTGATCCACCTTGGTTTGTCGCCTTCTTCTGGCCTTTGGAAAAGAGGGGAGTTTCTTTGCATCCCGGACTCCTTTTTTGTGAATATCCTTCCTCTGCAACACATAGTTTTGGACAAGAACAACATGGTCAACTTCGTGTGCACCCCTGGAAGGACCAGGAGTCTGTGCCTTTCCTAGTTCCTTGAGTGCTCCATTGTCTAATTCTACTGTAACTCGACTATGATTGACCCATACCTGAAGAAATCCACTTCTTAGGTTTAAGTTGACTGCTTGGTCATAAATCCAGTCTTGACCCAAGACAAGAGGTTCAGTGAGATCCTCATCCTGACACACTAGTACTTTAACTGTCATTGCCTCATCATGAAGGTAGAGGGGGAGTTCCACCTCGCCCATGCAAGGGGTTTCCACGCCTCCCAGTCCTATGAGATATGCTTCCACAGGATTGACAGTTAACTGCAACTCTTGACAGTAAGACAATTTAACAGCACTAGTGGCTTCACCTGAGTCAATCAAGGCTCTTACAGTCCTTGCACTTTTTCCTTGTCCTATATCTAGGGTTACGAAAGGACGTCGATCAGTTATCCTAGGTGAGCTGGTTCCTGCGACTTCACACATTGCCATATGATATCCTTGATCTGCATAGTCATTTGTCCTAGGCTGCTCTCTACCTTGCCTACGTAATTTCATCCTTCTAATGCGTTCTAAAGCTTCTGCTTGAGCTTCTTCTCGCACTCGCTTTTCTTCCTCTTTGCGTTTCTTAGCAGTGTTGAGTCGGCTAAGCATTTCCTCCGTGAGGGGTTCCTGATACAACTTGACTCTGCAACCGCTAATATAATTTGGGAGAACATCACCCTCTAATGTGGCCAATTGTACTGCTCCACTTGTGGAGATCCTATTGATGATCATAGGTCCGTAGCCTCTCTTTTCTAGCTTCCTCGCGTGTTGTTTGAGTGTATAGACTAGGACTAGATCGCCTGCTTTCAAGCCTTTATCCTTCACATGGGCATCAAAATATGCCTTCTGTCTCTTCTTGGATGCATATATTCCTGCAGCGGCTCTTAGTCTTGTTTCCCCTAATCGTTCGAGGTCAAAGATCCTAGAGGAGAGTTCGTGACCTGTCCATTCGTGCTCTTGTGCTACTTTCAACGTAGGAATAAGGAAATCCAAGGGTAGCACAGCGTTTTGACCGAATACCATCTGAAAGGGGGTGGCTTGGAGTACCGTTTTGTAGGCAACTCGGTATGCCCAAACAGCATGGTGTAGCTGTTTGTCCCAGTCAGAGCGTTTAGTGTTCACTAATTTCGTCAGTACATTGCATAGGATCTTATTAGTGCTCTCAGCTTGCCCATTAGCTTGAGGGTGATAAGGGGCAGACTTCTTGTGTATTACCAAGAATTCTTGGAGTAGATTTTCAATCACTTCGTTCAAGAAATGAGTGCCTCTATCACTTACAAGCTCTATAGGTAGCCCGTATCTTGTGAATATATTCTCAAACAAGAATTTGGCAGTTGTTTGAGCATCGTTCTTGGTTGTAGCTTTTACCTCTACCCACTTGGTGAGATAATCTGTTGCCACAATGATGTATTCCGCATGAGAACCCTTTGCTGGGGGATTAATAGGACCTACGAAGTCTATTCCCCACTTAGAGAATGCACGTCCACCCATCATAGGTTTCAGTGGCATCTCATCTTTGCGTATAGGATACTGAGTCCTCTGACAGACATCACACCGTTTCACATAGGTATGTGCATCCATGTGAAGGGTAGGCCACCAGAAGCCCGCAAACAATATTGCCTTGATCACCCGATCTGGTCCAAAGTGTCCTCCTGCTACACCTTGGTGAGCAGTTTCCAAGATCTTGAGATATTCACTTTCATGGACACATAACCTCAGGTAACCATCTTTACCGCGCTTATATAGATTATCACCTATGAGTGAGTAATCCTGGGCTTCTTGTTCTAAACTCCTTTTCCTAGCTAGAGTCATGTCTGGAGGGAATGTGTTTGTCCTCAGGAATGATACTAGTGGTTCGCTCCAATCTGGCGCAATGGATACTTGATAGAGAGTGGCATGTTCCACAGGTGGTTTAGTGCAACAGATTGGGCATTCCTTGCACAACTTTTGGACATCCGCTTCCATAGTTGGCCAATGCACTCCGAATCTCTTTAGGGTCTGTAAAGTTCGTTGCTTTGAATGGTGTTGCTCTAGTGCACCTACATGTGCTAATTGCAACCATTTAGAGTACTCATCCTCTTCTACGCAGCAAGCCAAGATCCCTTGATCTGTGTGCTTGTACATGCTTCCTGCCATGATGTGATACTTTTGGGCTTTTACGATCTCTCTATTCCGTGTGTTTACCACTGGGTGGTTGGGCTCGTATGTCAATACTGGTACCAATGGCTTAGCCCACTGCGGTACAACTTCCAAATTAAACAAGTAAGCATCAGGAAGGTCATCTGACACTCCTTGTGGGGCTTCTCCAGATGTGAGCCTAGAGAGGTGATCTGCTCTCAAGTGAGTCCTACCCTTTCTTACCACAACCTCAAAATCATATTCCATTAGCAAGAGAAACCATCTTACTAATCTTCCTGTATTGCATGGCTTGTTTACAAGATATAACAATGCCTGATGATCAGTAAAAAATTTAAACTTATTTGCAAGCAAATAGTGTCTAAATTTCTTAACTGCATATACCATGCCTAATCCTTCTCGTTCGGTAGTGGTGTAATTCTGTTCAGCCGCATTCAACTGTCTACTGGCATAGGCAATTGGAAGATCCATATTACCTTCACCAATAGGTTGTGCAAGCACACATCCAATAGCATAATTGGATGCATCCACATGAACATGGAATGGCTTATTCCAATCTGGTGTGGTCAAGATTGGTGCTGAACATAATCTTCGTTTAAGCTCTTGGAAGGAATTCTCACATTCATCCGTCCACTCGAAGTTTGTCAGAAGTCCGTACATGGGCTTTGCGATGACCGCATACATGTGGATGAAACGTCGGTAATACCCACAATGCCCCATGAAAGCTTGTACTTCCTTGACATTCTTTGGCCTAGGTAGCTCTGCTATGGCTCTCACTTTTTCTTCGTCGGTAGATATGCCATTCTTTGACACTATGTGTCCTAGAATCTTGCCTTGCCTGACCATAAAAACACACTTTTCTGGGTTCAGGCAGACTTGGTATTCTCTACATTTGTCAAAGATTTGTCTGAGTTCAGGAATATGGGTTTGTCTAACATTGGAATGAGCACAAAGATCATCAACATAGACTTCTAAACTCTTCCTCAGGAACTCCTTAAACACATGGCACATCAGCCTCTGGAAGGTAGCTGGTGCATTGGTAAGCCCAAATGGCATTACTCTAAAAGCAAAAATGCCCCATTCTGTGGCAAAGGCTGTCTTATGCTGATCCTCTGGAGCTATGGCTACTTGATTGTAGCCCGAAAATCCATCAAGGAAGCTGTACACTTCCTTGCCTGCCACTCTTTCTAAGAGATGCTCTGTGATGGGAAGCGGATAGTTATCTCGAATCGTGGCGGCGTTAACCTTTTTCAAGTTAATGCACACATGCAGTTTGCCATTCTTCTTGGGCACCACTATGATGGGGGATACCCATTCGGTGTGCTCAATTTCATAGATAAATCCAGCTTCGACCAGTCTATCTATCTCTTCCTTGATCTTAGCAGCATAGTTATCGTTATATGTATAAGGCTTTTGCTTAGAGGGTTTGGCATCTGAGGTCATGGGGATAGTGTGTGAGCATATGTCCGGGTCAACACCTTTCAAGTCTTTGTAACTCCAAGCGAATACATCTCTGTATTCTCTTAGCAAGGCAATCAATTCGTGCTCTTCTTCTTCTGTCAGGTCATGACCTATGTACGTACATCTCTCCTCTCCTTCTTCTAGGGCTACTACTATTTTCTTGGTGGTTTCTTTGTTATCATAGGCCTCTCCTGATTGTGCCTCTCGTTTAGGCATTCTTATCATGACTCTCCTATCATCTATCTCATACTTCTTAGAATTTTCTGGGACCTCAAACAAAGATTCTTCCTCTTCTGGTAAGGCTTCTCTCTTCTTTCTTCTTTTCTTTCCTTCTTCCTTAGGGGTCATATGCGTTGCTAATCTTACATCATTTGTAACCTCTCCATGCCTCTGGGGTTGAAATTCTATTTCATGGAAGTATTCTTCATCTGATGCAAATGGTGGGTCCATAATGATTGACTCTAGATCGTAGTCACTTGCATCCTCAAATGCATCAGGGCTAGGTTCACATTCTTCTAGAACTGCCTCTCCCATGATTGGCTCTATGGAGAAGACTGAAATGTCATAGCCATCCTCATCACAGTGAGGTGTCCATTGTTCTTCGTTGATGGCTACATCCATTGTTGCTAAGATTTCTGCCCAACCGTGAGGTTCAAATTCTTCGTCTGGAAAAACTACAGGTGCATAGGCTGGGTCTTGGATTGATCTATGGGTTTCTTTCGCACCTACCTCTCTGGCTTTCTCTCTCTTCTCTTCTTCTATTGCTACCTTGCACATCCATAAGTGAGTATCTTCATGCATCCATGAGGATCCAGACCCTATGGAATGCACCGATTCTGTATCATCTTTGGCTCTATGGATGGGATTCCATTGGATAGGAGGGACATCTCTATGAGAATAATCCTTGAGATTGACTTTGGTTGTAACACCTAAGTGCTGCAGGTACAAAGAATTGGTCCCCCAATCCTGTACCACTTGCAACTGTCGCATGAATGGTCTTCCCAAAATCATCTCATAGGCATGATTTTTGCTGAAGTCACATATAGCAAAGCTATGCTCAAACTCGACACCACAAGTGGTGAGAGTTATTCCTTCTAGCAATCCTAAGGGTCTCTCTATGTGACCATCGGCCATTTGCAATTTCATCCTTGTTGGCCTGAGTGCTGGCTTGCCCCAACGCTTCCATAAGGAGGTGGTGGCAATTGCAACTCCTGCACCTGAGTCCAAAATCGCCTTGGTGGTGTATTCCTGGTAGGTGATGGGAAGATAGGTGTTCCCTTCTTCACCTTCACACATATCCCCTATCTTATCCAAGGGAATTTCTGGCACTGTCCTATGGGATCCTACCTGGGAACGAGATTTTGCTATCTCTGGTACTTGTTTGGCTACATGTTTCCATAATTCAGGTCTAACCTTGAGTAGCTCTTCTAACTTGAGATTACACTGCACGTTAGTGTTTTTCACTACCTCTGTGTTCTTAGGTATGACTGAGTCGTCGTTCCTTACCATGACTGTGGGTGCTCTCATACATGTGGACTTTGCTTCCCATGGGCCTGTGAAGTGGGGTAGCTCTTGTATGGAATTAGACTCAAAGTCTAATCTCTCGTGAGACTGAACACTCTCATGCTCCCCGTAAATAGATGGGATATCTTGTGGGAATTGGTCGTGTGCATCGTCCACAAGTTCAAAAGGAGGGGCGACCTCGCTTTCGTTATCCCATTTGTCTTCTTGAATCTCTCGTAGGAAGTCTGGTGCAAACCGATTCATAGAAGAAGAAGTGTCTGGCTCCGTAGAATTAGGTACATATGCTACCTGGGAAGGAGGGCTTATTCTATCGTTGGCTCTTTCCTCGTTCTCATAGATAGCTGGAGCACAAGCTTCTTGGGGAGGATTACTTAAGCTATTACTTTTCCGAACAGGCTCATACGCTCTCTGGGACGGAATGTGGGTTACCTGTGGGGGTACATAAGCTTTCAAGGGAGGCTCTTGTGACCTTTGGGGGGGAAGATAAGTTTCTTGGAAAGGCACGTGGGCTTCCTGAAGAGGCTGGCTTTTCCGTTCTCTTGCCCTTTCCTTTCTTTGAGGGGTAGGTTCCTTTTCTGATTGTGCGATTAGCCTCTCTATTCTTTCTAAGGAGGGGAAGTTGTCTGGTTTAGTGGAATTGGCCACATAAACTTCCGATTGGGAATGATTCATGTTTTTGCTTGCTTTTTCTTGGTCTTGATTTTTTTCTTCCTTGTCAGATCTTGCAATTATCCTCTCTAACTTCTCTAGGAATCCATCCAAGTGTAATTGCGTTTTGGCTGAGCCTGAGTAATTGAAAAGGCGACTGGCTTCAAACATAGTCTGAGCCAATGCGACCATTTTCGCGCATAGTTTGGTTCTTTCTATCTCTAGGTCAGCTCTAGGATAGCACTTGTCATGATCCGTGACGTTTGGCCCTTCTTGGATTCTGGCCTGATATGCTTTGAGCATCATGTCTATGTCTTCAGGAGTGGGATCAGCTAATACCGATCCTGTTTGGGGTGGTGGGTGGGTTACGTGGGGTGTCTTAGAGGGTGAAGGGATGGAGGGTGATGGGGATGGTAGCGGAGGGAATGTGTGAGAGTGCGGTTGAGATGTGATCTCTATGATTTTAGCCTTGGTTTCTCGTAGACTTTCCTCAAGTTCACTCATCTTCTTTGCCCATTGCCTTTTCATGCGTTCGCGGCTATCTCTCCAAGCTCTCGTTCTCTTTTTACTTTGGCTCTCGGTATCGCTAGCATCTGGGCTCTTTTCCTGGCCTACCCCTTGGTTTTGCTGCAATGCCTGAGCCCTAGTGACTACCTGTACTGGTGCAGTGGAAGTGACACTTCCTGAGGAGTCTACCACTAACCCAACAACGTTGATAGGGGTGATTTTTGGCATGCTATTGGGGTTCTTTGGGCAATCTCGCAAGAGATGCTCTTTTCCGCAATCTTGGCAGAAGCCTTGGATCGTCACTGACTGGGGTTGTGTAGGTGGAGGCAAGGGACAATCACGAATGAGGTGATCTCCTTGGCATCTGTAGCACGGTCCTCTAGGAATTGGTGGTCGTACCTCCCTAGGTTGAGGCCTAGAATTGGGGTTTGCATACATGACGTTCGTGTAATCTGACTCGCAACTAGGTTCGTTTGGCTCTTCACCATAGTAGGACTCGCCATGTTCTGGAGACTGCATGTAGTAAGCATGGGGGCTATCCACATGGGTAGAATCAAAGCTATGATCACTTGGGTCATTTTCAGAGATCAAGGGTGTTATTGGGACTATAGCTCTATTCAGGTTCTCTTCTGCAGCAGTATACTTTACCGGAATCACATTAGCTGGGGCTGGGGGTTGTTGTGCTAGCACAGGCTGAGGCCTTTGTTGGTTTTGATATTGAGGTTGGAAATTTTGTTGTGGCCTGCCATATGGTTGTGGAGGGTACTGGTTCTGGTATCTGCCTTGTTGGTAGGGCTGAGGGTAGGGTTGCCTAACAGCTTGCTTGTTGTATTGGCAATCTTGTGCGGTGTGGTTGGTGTATCTCCGTTCTATGGTGCAGTACTGGCTACTAGGGTTTACTTGGGGTTGAGCCATAATGGGACAGACGTTCGCCATATGGTCACCGCCGCATGTATAGCACCTTTTCACAGGAGCAAACCTTGGAATTTGCTTGCTAGTTACTCCTAATTTCTGGGCCACTTTCTCTGCGAGTTCCTCAATTGATGTGGATTGTGTGGAAGAGTGACTAGATGCACTATCTGAATCTTTGTAGATTTTGGAAAGCTCTAGCTCTTCCCCTAGGTTATCTTCAATGTCAATGCACATGCGTACACATTCTTCTATGGTCCTAGGGTCCTTCAGATACACATAGGATCTCAATTTCGTACTCAGCAATCCATCAAGGAATAAGGCTACTTGTTTAGCGGATGTGGGTAGCTCCGAAATAGGGCACCTTTCAAGATATTGTCTAAATCTCCTTCCGGCCAATCTGACAGTCTCTTGGGGGGTCTGTTTGAAGCTGTGAATCAATGAGGATGTATTGTGTCTTATGCCACTCTTAGAGAACTCTACAATGAATGCCTCTAGGAGTTGATCTATGCTCCTGAACTGACGCTCATCTAATGGCTGAAACCATGTAAGTGCCGTGTTCCTAAGGGTTAGACCGAAGGCATTGTACTGCGTGAACAGATCTTCCACTTGTTCAGCTCTCAAGACTTGCTTGAACTCCGCCACATGATCATAGGGATCTCCTGTGCCGTCAAAGTAATTCTTCATGGACTTAACTAGCTGGGTGGGTCTCAAAGTTCTTGTGTGCTCTCTAGGCCTCGGCAGAGGGAATCCATCTACATTTCTTTGGTTCCTGTGGGCTCTATGCATCTCAGGTTCTACCCTATTCGTCTCTGTCCTCGTTCTTTCTCTGCCTACTGGGTTGGCAAAACTTACTTCTGGTCTATCTCTACTTCTGTCTCTTTGCGTACCATGAGCTTGAGAAGTTCCAGCCCCAGGGTGACCATAGGATACATTTGATCTTGGTTGGGGGAGAATAAATTCACCCTTCCAAGTGTAGGCATGCCTATCATTTTCTGTCACCACAAAGATCCGTTCCGAAGCATGATCTAAGTACGTCACTCTGCCTGGGCTATCCAGATCCTTAAACTCATAGATCATGATATTTCCTATGTCCGTTGGCTGATTAGACTTATACCTCCAAAAGGCTTCATCAGTTTCTCGATTGAGGAGCAACTCTATGCTCTTGTTGTCTTGGGGGACCCATTCAGGCGTGATAATCCTAGTGAGAACTGATTTACCTCGAGGGGTTCTAGGTTCCGCATCCATGTTCCCTTGTTCTAGGTCACCTAAGTCCGCTTCTGAGATTACATTCCCGAAGTCATCTGTCCTATCAGGGTGACTAGTGACAACATATATAGTTCCTTCTTTGTCCAGGTATGCACCATTTTCAAACTTGACAGCTGGGTGTTCTAGTCCAATGGATTGATCAGGGTTTTTAATCTGGACCACAGATCTTCCTAGGCCGTCCTCATAGATGCTCGCACCTAATCGGTTGGTCCTAAGGTATTCCAACTGTGTTTTGTAAGGGCCTTCCACCCTGTACAAGTAAGGCACACCTGAACTTCCCGTAGGTCTGTCCATGCCTTGAGACATCCCTGATTCACTGGTATCCGAGCTAGGGTAATGAGAGTGGTGACTCAACTGCTGGGCCCAAGACCTTGCAGTATGATTGACACTAGCCTCTGAAGACCTAAGGCTTTGTCTCTCTCTTGCTAGGTGTCGTCCTGATCTAAGGTTCATATGCCTAACTGATTAACCCAATTTTTTGCCCAGAGTACAACCTCGTTGCCGATCAATTGGTACCAGTCACTTGATTCTTTTTAGTTAATTATTGTGTTCATGGTCTTGTCTGATATCACGTTGTCAGGAACACTTGAATGTTCTTCGTACTTTAGGTTGATCGTTCCACGTTAGGTTCTTTTCCTTTAGGTTGTCGACAGTACAGAGATTATGTTTTTAACTTGAACTTGAGTTTTTAGGTAGTCTTCACTTGATAACTGCCTACCGTCTCTCTGACTTACTCCTACCTCTCGTCGTTCTTAGCCTAAGCTATGAATTGACAGAGGGGGTTAAAAGTGTCCAACCTTACTTGTTGATCCCTTGCTTTATGGTGCTCAAGAACCCGGTTCTCAAGCTCGCAAAGAAACCTTGCTTTGGATGCTCTCTGTTGCTCTCAATGGACCTATAAAAGTCCCACGGTTAGCTCAATGCTTAGATTCAAAAGACAAAACCCACCACTTTCATTCATGTAATCATAAACACATATTTGCATTGTGACTTTTAGGAAAATAATTCTAAAAGACCCCTGACTTTGAGCCCCTTGGGTATGGTCAACTTCAAAATACCCTATCTGAAAATCAACGCATTATCTTTATAAAAAACAGTTGAGGGCGTGTAGTATATGCCACGAGCTTTCCAACAAGCCCAAGAGCTCAAAAATTGGATTTCATATGAAAAAGTTAGGACTGTTCAGGGTTTAGGGAGTTAAGTCAGAATTCAATACAAGCTAACAGTCAAACAGGAATACTCGAGTAGCTTGTGGCACGGCCTCGCGATGCAATACTACACCCTAGTGTTTGTCCCACACTCAATCAAAATTTAGACCAATAATTTTGCCTTGAAAATTTGACCTAATTCGCCCTTCTAACGCGTTCGCAAAGTCTGTCGGTCGCGATTGACAGGTCAGTCGCGATCGACGTGTCGATCGCGATTGACAGGTCCGTCGTGGCTGTCAGTCGCGATTGACACGTGGCCGAAAAGTCAATCAATCGTGGTCAAAGCGTCGTTGACTCTGTCGGTCGCGATTGATGAGTCGATCGCGATTGACAGGTCGGTCGCGAGGGTCTGTCGATCGTGGTCAAACAGTCGTTGACCGTGTCGGTCGCGATTGACAGAGCCGTCGTGGTCTGTCCGTCGTGGTCAAACAGTCGTTGACTGTGTCGGTCGCGATTGATGAGTCGATCGCGATTGACACGTGTCACGCGTATGGTCAGTCGGTCGTGGTCAATCGGTCGTTGACTCTGTCGGTCGCGATTGACAGAGCCGTCGTGGGCTGTCGATCGCGATTGACGTGTCGATCGCGATTGACAGATCTGTCCGTCGTGGTTTGTCGATCGCGATTGACAGAGCGATCGCGATTGACAGAGCGATCGCGATTGACAGAAATCTGTGGAATTTCAAAAAACTAAACACATTTCTGGGAAGCTCTAGGCCTGTAGGTCATGGATATGCACTTTGTTTAGCAATTAGAGCAATTTTTCTGTCGGTCGCGATTGACAGAGCTCGGCGACACACAGACAGTTACTCAGATTTCCGTACCTGCGCAGAGTGCTGGGGATGATGATGCGGCCTATACCTGCAGAATGCTCACAAAACATGCAAAAAATAGCACATGCAAATTCGCTCTCTCGCTCTCTCTCACAAGTGAAATGAGGGAAATGAGGTGGAGATGGGGATATAGTCAAAAAACTGAAATTTTCGCGATGATGGAGATGGACGTGGGAGATGGTGATGAAGATGACGAAGAAAGTAAAAGAAAATCGATGAGAGTGAAGAAAATACCTACAACTCCAACGCGTCAACTCTACGTCTTACCATCACACGCTCGTCCTCAAAGCTCGATCCCCGGCAACGGCGCCAAAATTTGGTGTAGCTCAATGATGAGTAGCACCTCCTTTAATGTCAATCCGGGAAGACGTGAGGATGGTATGAAGACCTCGAGCAAGTGGCGGCACAAGTGCGTGAGTGAGAAGCACACTAGCATGCACACACATACACACACACGCGCACACACAGCAAGACAAAGAGTGAGGATCAATGGAGCTTTTAGATTACTTTCAAAATGCTCTTACAAGTTCGTTTCAATTACAATCTAACCTCAAAAATGAGCTCTCTAGCTCTTTTTATAGTTTTTGACTAGCTTTTGGCCCTGTCCAGACCTAGTGTCCGGCCTAGTTAAAAATTAGGTTCCAGGGCTTATTTGGGGGCTCAAACGAGATCTAAAAAATACGAAATTTGGTACGCAACTACTTCTAAGGCTCCTCAAGCTCAAGGACTCCTTGGCTTGCACAAAATGGAGCTACAAAAATGTGAAATGAGATTTACAATGATTGTTAGTGATAAAAATCACTGTTGTTGTAGGGATTTCTTCTGGTGATCTGCCACACATATCTTCAAGCTCCCTACTTGCTCTTCCTCCCTGCATGTCCATCTCTTTGATTTGCATTAATGTCTTGAAAAAATATTGGCCTACTTGCCAGATCTTCTTTGACTGCCCTGTTTGCTTGTGCTGTCCCTTCGCTCTGACTCCCTTCTTTGACTTTCATGTCTTGTACGTCCTGGTGTACCAAGGCTACTGCCAACACTAGTCGACTCCCCACCACATACTACCGTTGTACATACTACCACTATCCTTGAGATAACATCCACACCATCTACTCCTCTCTCACCTCATGTTTCACCAACCCATCCTGTATCCACCGCACACCCACCTGCTCCTCCCACATCCACACCCGTCCACGGCAACATAGCCACACCCTTTGCCCTACCCATTCATGTCACCATGCCCACACCCAACCCTCCGCGTCTACATGTTAACCCCTTCACCCCTTCATCCTTCCCAGCTTTTCCCCCACCTTTAAGATCCCCTTTCACCTTTCTAACCCCACTAACCTTCTCACCAGTTTCACCTCCCCAACCCACGATAACCCCTATATCCCCTTTTCACCAAGCTACTCCAGCTATCCCCCCTGTAAATTACTCTACATTTGTAAATCCCGTCTTCACACCTACACAACCACCCACATACACACCGCTTTTCACAGTCACCGCACTTGACACGTCCAATGACATGGACATATCACCATCTACCTCACCAGCACCCACTCCACTCACAGCACCATCATATTTAGGCACCTCACAATTTTCCACAATCACCACTGCATCCACCTTCCCAACCCCATTTCCCATTCCCGCTGCATCCACTTCCACTGCATCCTCACTTAACACTTCATTACTATTATCGCCCACCATAGACACTGCACTTCAACAAATGTTCACATGCATGTCACAAGTACGAGATGAGTTCGCATCTCTGGGCAACAACTATCAACAGCTGCAGAGGACGACCAATGAATTGCAGTCGCAGCTCAATTCATTATCAATCGAGAATGCCTCGTTAAATACGCGACACCAAGAACTAAGAGAGGCATATCATAAGCTAGAGCTAGAAAGTGAAGAGAAGACAAAAGAAGCCACTGCTGATTTGGACAACCTACTTCGAGCCCAAACAATTAGAAACGCGACGCTGACAAGGAATATGGGCCTACTCAGAAGACACCTAGCCGCAGCCCAGGAGGAGAACGTGAGACTCCAAGCGCAGAATAGAGAAAACTTGGAAGCGGCATTGGATCATCCAGAACAACCACTAAGTCCTAGCAGATTCAAGGCAATCCCATCCGAATCGATGCGGATGTTGCTCGATGACCATGTTCGATTGCTAGAGGACTATGATCGAATGAACGAAGAGCATCAAAAGCTGAAAGAAGATCACAAGTTACTACAGCTCAGAGAACCAGCACCACAACAACTACCAGTGGCAGCAGAAGTACCAGAACCTGTGGACCCCTCTCCTGACCTCATAGAGGAACTCAACGCATTATAGGCCCAGGTAGCCACTCTCCAATCACGCATAGAGGTATACGAAGCACCACCATGGCCTGATTCCCCACCGGAGATCCCAGCTGACGACGAAAACATAACCATTCCGGTGGAGGAAACGTTTGAAGAAGCGTACGAACCACAGCCCATCCCAGGCGGACAAGTCACGGCTGAAGGCTAGATGACCTATGAACTTCCGACCCCCGCATGGATGAAGACTGTGGAGGAGATTGGAACAACGCACTCAGCTAGAGTCGGGGCCCAGCTACATGCTATGGCCATGATCGAAGAACGAATTCTGCAATCTCCCTACTTTGCTCAATTGGCCCCACGCAGGTACATATCCGGGCATGAGCTTCAATACAAACCTTACTTCATGCTAATGGCGGAATACCAGCTGGCCATCGAAAAGCGAACTGGCAAGAAGCCATCACATGCAACCCAGTTCGAGCCTGAAGACTTGCCACTGGATGCGCAACAAGGCACTATTTATCAACCAGATTGGCGTACACGTCTTTTACAGGAGTACCCAGAAATGATGAGCACATGGGTGAAAGCGCCCTTACACTTAAAGTATAATCCTTGCTGGGGACCAGTACCACGACGCCGCTCCTGGACTGCATTCGCGATCAAAGTACAAAACAATAGGCAGTGTCAGGATTGGCTGAATTACCCATACTTCAAGCCACCTATCGAGTTACCCACCGTTGGCTATATGATGGCCACAATCCGTCACTGGCTCCCTCGCCTGAAGCATATGGATGATATTGCAGCGCACATGACTGTCAAAATTTTTGACATGATGCAAATAATATTTAAAGTCTTCCGACGCGTCAAAGCACCACATGTTAATACCCCGGGCTTTGAGCATGGCAACTTGGATCTCGCATATGACATGAGTACGACGCCATCGCTCCGAGTGTGTTACGCCTGGCATTGCAGAGTCAAGTACTTACCGGCGTGCTACAAGCAAACATTCGAAGAAATGTTCACCACCGGTTTTTGGGAATACCACTCTGAAGTGTTCATCAGCAGGCCGACCCACTTACTGCATTTATTTGCCTGTGAACAGTTGGTGTATTCCACGCATTACAGACTCCCACCATCAGAAGAACCACAACCAGTTAATTGGGAGAAGCTCGAGGCAGACCTAGCCCGAGGCATCCGAGTCTCTGAGCACACCCTCGCTCACGACCTCCTACAAAACTACATCCGACAGACCGCACAACAAGGTTCTGTCGAGGACGACAAAAGCGAGAGGGAGGGGGGTGTTGGAAGCAGTCAGAGGCACAGTCAGAGGCACAGACGGCATGGAAGCATGTAAAGACGGAGTAGGGAGCCAGTCAGATTATTTTTTCAAACAATTATATTTTTATTACTTCTTCAAACATCCAACAGTGATTTTCATCACTCTTGTAACATATGTAATATAGACAAAACCCCATTTTGTAATCCATAGCTCCATTTTGTGCAAGCCGAGGAGTCCTCGAGCTTGAGGAGCTTAGGTAGAATGCGCGTACCAATTTTCGTTATTTTTAGACATCGTTTACCCTTCCAAATAGCCTCTAGGACCTATTTTTTAACTAGGCGGGTCACTAGATGTGAAACCGGTCAAAACTAGTCTAGAAACTATAAAAAGAGCTAGAGAGCTCATTTTTGAGGTTGGTTCATGTTGGTTAGTGTGAGCTTAGAGCTAGTTTGAGCTTGTAATAGTGTTCTTGAGTAATAGAGCTAATTTCTCACCCTCCATTGTGTCTTGCTTGTCTCTTCATTGTGTGTGTGTATGTGTGTGTGCATCTTGGTGCTTCTCACCTTCACTCTCACATCATCTCACATTCACGATCTTCATATCACTCCTACCTCTTCCGCGGATTGACATTAAGGAGGTGAAGCTTCTTAACGTGGTTCTCACCATTGTGCTAGAGCAACAAAGGGGCTTGCTCATTACAACTCTAGCACTTAGTGCACACTCTAAATGAACTAAAACTCCAACAAGATGACTCAAAAAAAGTCAAGATACAAACTAGTTTTATAGAGAGAAGTTAGCCCCTAAATCTAGGAACCAACTTTCTAAAAAATCAGCCTGTTATATTGGAGGACTTAGTTCAGATGGCTTGGGAGTGGTTGATTGATTTCTTTTGATGGAATATCATGATTTGTGGCTTCCTTACATTTAACCACATGTCCATGATTGATTTCCCACAAATGTTGGCTTGATTCTTGACTTATATATATATATATATATATATATATATATATATATATATATATATATATATATGCATGTATGTATGTGTGTGTACTTATGTATGTATATATCTGTGTACATATGTATGTGCAAACACACACACACAAACACACACACACACACACACACACATATATATATATATATATATATGTGTGTGTGTGTGTGTGTGTGTATGTATTTATTCCCATAATTATATATATATATATATGTGTGTGTGTGTGTTTGTGTGTGTGTGTGTTTGCACATACATATGTACACACATATATACATACATAAGTACACACACATACATACATGCATATATATATATATATATATATATATATATATATATATATATATATATATATATATATATATATATATATATATATATATATATATATATATATATATATATATATATATATATATATATGCATGTATGTATGTGTGTACTTATGTATGTATATATGTGTGTACATATGTATGTGCAAACACACACACACACACATATATATATATATAATTATGGGAATAAATACACACACACACACACACACACACACACACACATATATATATATATATATATATATATATATATATATATATATGATGTGTAATATATCAAGGTAGAGTTTGAAATCAAGTCAAATGTTTAATATTCTTTGTTGGAAGATTCATGTCTATCACTACCCCTATTGTTAGACATTGTTCTATAGAGACTTCTATATGTGTGAGGGAAAGGGGCTAAGGTTAGCCAAGGCCCCTAGCTCGAGGGATATCCTAAGGTACCTAAGGGGTAATGGGAATGAGTGTGCATGATGGACACATGTCCACACTAGAGCATTCTAGATCATTACTTTTTTGGGTGCAAGAGAATATGAAGTATCAGAAGTGAGTTGCACACAACCATCTTGTGTATTTTTGAGTGATATTTGAGTGATATTTGAGAGATCTTATTAGAAAGAGAAGAATCTTCACATTTGGTATCTAGAGCTGGTTTGAAGTAATTTTCAGAGGGAATTGTTTAAGTATTTGCCTTTCATCATTTCGTACGGAATTTTCTACTTCACGTGAGAGCGTTGACCATAAAAAACTATTCCATTTCAAAAAAGAAGAGAGAGGCCCCTCAAAGCGTGCGACGAGCTTCTCAAGGAGCCCCCCTCATGTGCATCATCGACGGCAAGGAAGCCTGCTAGCAACCCCGCCTTTGACAATGCTCGAACGACCATCCGATCTCTACCCACGCACGCCTTGTGAAGAGGTAGGAAGTATCCCTTCTCCTCCTCCTTTATGTTGTGAGTTAATGAAGGACTAGAAGCACATATGTGTCCACAAATCCCATTATGAAACTCTTATATGGGATAATACATGAGGTCACGTGCACTTTTGGCTTGACGTCATCTGTGTACAACATCATAGAGGGAGAGGGAGCTTAATTCTTCACATACTCTCTCTTTAGAGAGCTCATTAGTGAAAGAACTTGGAGAAGCTTGTAGGAGGTAGAAAAGTGAGTTGTGAAGTGACAAAGTTTGGTCTAGCCAACCGGCACAAGAATAGCCCTTGAGCTTATGGAGATTCAAATAGACCTTATAGGCATGCAATAAGTGCACTAAAATGCACTATGTACATTTGAGCATCAAGGAGAAAGATTCAATACAAACCATATAGGTTTGCGCATTGACTAGCTCAAAGAACATACTATGTTTGGATGAGACAATCAACTTCAAATGCTCATAGCAGCCAACATGATTACAATTTGAAGAATTCCTTTTGAAGGAGTGATACATATAGTGTTGAGTATATATAATGCACAAGAATACAAGAAATAAGCAAAATATGCTTTTGGAATGAAGCTGACACTCAACAGTGGTACCTCCTCGGGAATGTGCAGAGATAGACCCCGAGACAAAAAAATTGAGATTTCTCCCAATCTACTAAACCAAATGCTTTGAAAACACATAAAGTAGACACTAATGCCTTTTCAATGAGTGCTCACTCATTCAATTTGAAGCTTTGTAGAGAGACCAGCAGCCTCTACAAGCTTACTATTGATGAAGAAGATGATGTAGAAAAATGAAGGAGCAAGACAATGATGGCCACAAGTGTACGTATAGTGCTTCCATGTAATGTACAAGTGATTTGAAGTATTTATATATACTATTGAAGTCCTTCACAACTTCTACAAGTGGATTTTGAATTCAAATGAAGGTGCTAAAGGTTGTTGAAGAGAATCAATTCACTTTTCTACAATCTAGGAAAAGTGAAGATCTAGTTTGATCTATGTTTCAGTGATTGATTGATTTATTGATTGCAACTCAACCACCTCAAATTTGTGGAAGTTTAGCTCTCTTTTTCTACTTTTACATGTGTAAAGCTCTAGGCTTTTACAATGGTAAATGATCCATAAAAAATCGTTTAAAAAAATACAATAAATGAGCATAGGTAAAGAGCGCTTCAATGGATATTTTGGCATAATCCAAACCATAGCCTTTTTTGATGTAGATCAAATCTGCCTCAAGCATAGTGTAAGCTTGATGTTCCAACAATTAGGAGCATCACCTACCCTAGAATGGGCATAACTCTCAGATATGACATGCAAATGAATTGATTCAAATTTCTATGCAATTTTTCCTTTGAGATCTATCCAATGAACACCTAGAATGTACATTTTGGCATTAGAAAAACTTCGATATAGAGTTTTGAATTTGGTTTCCCATATTCAAGGAACACCATAGGTGGTCTTTTCTGGCACAAGGATGACTCGCTTCAACTTGGGAACATAACAAGGGTGGTTGGTGATCGCTTCCATCTTTTGCACCATGTCTCCAAGTGGAATTCTTCATTTCATAGATGCATTTTCTTGTCAATATATGCATTCTAACCTTCTTTCGTGCATCAATTATCATCTAGAATAAGCATTTGCTTTTCATACATGTATGCATACTTGCTTGTATATATGCTTGTGAACCTCTTCACGTTTTTTGAAATAGGATGGTAGCATGATTTTATTGCATTTATGATGCATAGGAACCAAGAGTGTGTTGTGATTTTATCTTAAATTGATATCCATGCCGAAAGCACGTGGATTTTTGTAGAGGGTATGTAGTGCCCTATGGACTTTTGTTGCTTATTGTGTGTCCGTAAGAACACTTGTGGTTAAAGTACGTGTAGTGCACTTCATTTATTTCTTTTAAATTATCATTTTATTGAAGAAATGTTGTTGAAAATTTCAAAAGTTCTATGCATGATTGTTTGATGCATAATTAGAGAGCATACTAATGCTAGTTTATTGGTTATGTTTTTCTTCCTTGCAAAAGGCTTGTGATTTGTTGGTTTCTACTACCATTGTTTATATTAGGCTTACATACACACACATAAAAACTTTAAAAAAAGAAAGAAAAAAACATACAAAACACTTAAAAGCATAAAAATAAAAGGGCTTATACTTTCCTGAAAATGGGCTCAGGACCTTCATCTCCACATAGAGAAGATATGCACATGGTTGAGCATTCTGTAGACACTATAGAGAGCATAAGTAATAAAATATCACACTTATACAACATGCTTTAGAATATCTTAGAACATGTTTGTGGCTCTAAGAAAGAGGAAGCTATGCTTGGTATTGGGATGCCAATGGTGGCTTTGGAAGCTTTGTATGAGTGCCACACTTTAGAAATCTCTAATGAAGGTGCCCTAGTTAGAGAGACTAGATGATAGCTTAAGGATCTTAAGCTACCATATTACCATGGAACTACTAGTGCATGTATTGCTGATGTTGTTGAGCAGTGGCTTAGAAAGTGGGAGTAGTGCTTCCGCTTATGACATAGTGTGGTTGATAGGCATAAGATATAGTAAACCACATATAATATTATGGATGCCACCCATATGTGGTGTAAGATAAAAAAAGATAAAAAAGATCCCAAAACTTAAGAGCAATTCAAAATTTTTGTTCTATAATAACTTTGTGCCACCACCCAATGTTGATATATTTAGGTAGTGATGTGTATGAACACACTAGGACCATCGAGGCACTCTTTTACCTAATTAGGAGGTTTTTTCCCCCGATTTGTATATACTTCTATAGCCCTAATGGGTTACTTATCTTTGTACATTCTAGTGGTAATAAATTCAGTATTGTGTGTTGTGCTAAGCTTCTTCATCTTCCTTGTGCGATTCACGTGCTTTCATAGACCTCGAACTCCAACAATTGGTATCACAGCAAGTCACCAGTTCATCTATGGTGTCATCCTAATGGAACATCAATCGTACACTATGCTTGAGGTGCATTTGATCTGCATCACAAGCTGTTGTGTTGAAATAATATCCGTTAGAAAGTTCTTTTACTTATGCTTACTTATTGCATCGATAGAATATCCGTTGGAGAGTTTTTTTACTTATGCTCACTTATTGTATTTTTGAAAAAGATTTTTCATGGATCTTTTAGCATTATAAAATCTTTGAGCTTTACATATGTAAAAGGATAAAAAAAAAGCCCAAATTCAACAAATTTGTGGTGGTTGAGTTGCAATCAATCAATCACCTAAAAGTAGATCAAACTAGATCTTCACTTTTCCTAGATTGTAGGAAAGTGAATTGATTCCCTCCAAAAACCTTTAACACCTTCATTTGCATTCAAAATCCAATTTTAGAAGTTGTGGAGCACTTGAAAAGTCTATATAAAGACTGTAAATCACTTGTAAATTACATGGAAGCAATATACATACGCTTGTGGTCATCATTGTCTTGGTCCTTCATTTTTCTACATCATCTTCTTCAACAATAATCTGCTTGCAGAGGTTGTTGCTCTCTCTACATGGCTCCAAATTTTATAAGAGAGGACTCATTGGAAATATATTAGTGTCTAGTTTAGGCCTTAAAATTTTTGGACCATTGGGTTTAGTAGATTGGGAGAAATCTCAGTTTTTCTATCTCGGGTTCAATCTCTGCGTGTTTGTGAAAAATAGGAGGTACCATTATTGAGTGTTTGGTTCATTCCAAAAGCCTATTTTGCTTATTCCTTGTGCTCTTGTGCATTCTATACACTCAACCTACGTGTATCACTCCCACAAAAGTAGTTTTTCTAATTGTAATCACACTCGTCGCTATGAGCATTTGAAGTTCATTGTCTCATCCAAAAATAATAAGTTTTTTGAGCTAATCGATGCACAAACCTATCTGCTTTGTATTGGCTCTTTCTCCTTGATGCTCAAAAGTACATAGTGCATTTTATTCCACTTATCACATGCCTATAAGGTCTATTTGAGTCTCCATAAGCTCAAGGACTGGTTTTGTGTTGGTTGGTTGAACCAAACTTCGTCGCTTTGCAACTCACTTTTCTACCTCCTACAAGCTTCTCCAAGTTTTTCCAGTGGTATCAAAGCTCAATCAAGATGGGTGACAGCTTTCCCTCAAAGGTTGAGAAGCTTGATTGACACATCTATGTGGCTTGGAAAATCAGAATGGAGGTGTGTACCTAAGTAAGGACTTAGGGATTTGTGATGAAGGAGACTATACCTCGATCACCAACAAGTACATATATTGGGGATGATCACACATCTAAATTATCAATCTAAGAAGTATCGTAAACCGAACTGAGTGTATGAGGATGTGCAGTTATGCAAATGGCATTCAAAGGATCAAGAGACACATGCAAGAGGAGTCCAAAATCAGTGACTTAGGTGAGCTCACATGTTTCCTAAGTATGCAAGTGATATACATAGATGAAGGAATGTATTTGACTCAGAGGAGATACATACAGGATCTAATTCTTAAGTACATTTAGGATCTAATTCTTAAGTTTGAAATGGACAACAATAAACCTATAGCTACACCTTTGGAGATGAATCATAAACTTAGTGTTTATGAAGGTGAGAAAATTGAAGACATTAAAGAATATCAAAGCCTGGTAGGTAGCTTGATATATGCTACTCATACAAGGGTAGATATCTCACATAGTGTGGGAGTGCCCAATCAATTCATGCACTCTCCAAGAAGACCACATATGGATGCAGCTACGAGAGTACTTAAGTATCTCAAAGGTACAACCAATGAAGGTATATTCTATCCTTACTCTTCAAATTTGGATATCAAAATCTATTCAGATGTGGATTGGGCAGGAGCTAAGGATGATAGAAGAAGCGCCTCTGGTTACTTAGCATTTGGAGGTTCAAAGATAGTATCATGGAGTTCAAAGAAGCAACCAATATTTTCTTTATCCTCAACTAAAGCAGAGTGTAGAGGTTTGACCATAGCAACTCAAGAGGCAATATGGTTAAAAGCATTGTATACAGATTTGGGACTTGTGAGTTCCAAACCTCACACCATGCATCTAGCAGAAAACCCTATTTTCCATGCAATAACCAAACACATAGAGGTTCATTACCACTTCATCAGGGAGCATGGCAAGGAGATTGACATTTCTTTTGTTCCAATTGAAAAGCAAGTAGCAGATATGATGATGAAGGCACTTGATGGAATAAAGCTTTGTAGATTCAATGGTAGATATTCAACCTATTAGAGAATGAAGACTCAAGCATACTTTAGCTTGAGGGGGAGCTATTGGAACATCAAGCTTACACTATGCTTGAGGCGGATTTGATCTACATAAGCCATTGCATCGAAAGAATATCCATTGGAGAGTTCTTTTAATTATGCTCACTTATTGTATTTTTTAAAAGGATTTTTCATGGATCTTTTACCATTGTAAAAGCCTAGAGCTTTACACATGTAAAAGGATAAAAAAGAGCCCAAATTCCATGGATTTGTGGTGGTTGAGTTGCAATCAATCAATCAATCACCTAAAAGTAGATTAAACTAGATCTTCACTTTTCCTAGATTGTAGGAAAGTGAATTCATTCCCTCCAACAACCTTTACCACCTTCATTTGAATTCAAAATGCACTTGTAGAATTCGTGGAGCACTTGAAAATTCTATATAAAGACTTCAAATCACTTGTACATTACATGGGAGCAATAAACATACACTTGTGGCCATCATTGTCTTACTCCTTCATTTTTCTGCATCATCTTCTTCAACAATAGTAAGATTGCAGAGGTTGCAGCTCTCTCTATAGAGCTCCAAATTGGATAAGAAAGGACTCATTGGAAATTTTTTAGTGTCTACTTTACGCCTGTAAATTTGCAAAGCATTTGGTTTAGTTAATTGGGAGAGATCTTAGTGTTTCTGTCTTAGGGTTAATCTCTATGTATTCCTGAAAAATAGGAGGTACCACTATTGAGTGTCTGCTTCATTCCAAAAGCATATTTTTCTTATTCCTTGTATTCTTATGCATTCTATAGACTCAACTCTATGTGTATCATTCCCACAAAAGAATTTTTTTTAATTGTAATCATGCTGGTCGCTATGAGCATTTGAAGTTCATTGTATCATCCAAAGATAGTAAGTTTTTTGAGCTAGTTGATGCACAAACCTATCTATTTTCGTATTGACTCTTTCTCCTTGATGATCCAAAGTACATAGTGCATTTTATTGCATTTATCACATGCCTATAAGGTCTATTTGATTCTCCATAAGTTCAAGAGCTAGTCTTGTGCCGGTTGGATGGACCAAACTTCGTCACTTCAAAACTCACTTTTCTACCTCCTACAAGCTTCTCCAAGTTCTTTTAGTCAACATTCTTCTGGTCACAATCTCAGAATCGCATGAAAATTGGTGAGCGTACTTAGGCTGATTAGGAGATCAAAAAAACTTTGTTGTCTTGTGGTGAAATGCAATTTGAGCTCGTTTTGGCCTCCAAACGCACTATTGTAGTTGTGCAAGAAATTTCATCTTTTTGTGCCAAAGATATATGTAGGTTTTGGTTCACCAATATAAGCACCTCGAAGTCTGCTACAGGTTTAACAGAACTTGTCAGGGTAGATTTGTTCAACTTTTTTAGACACAATCATTTTTCTGCATTAGGGTATTTTAGACAATGGCCATGGTTGAAAGCAATGATGTATTCTGCATGTTGGTTGTTGAGGATAAGTTGGATGGTACCAATTACCCATTGTGGGATTATATGGTGCATCATGTATTGGTTACAAAAGTACTGTGGAATATTGTGCAGGGCATTGAAAAACGTCATATTTCACCTGCAAACACAGTTGCTAAAGGTGATGTAGATGGCACTGAAGATGGTGATATTCTTCATGTTCATGTTCGTGTTGTGGTTCTTGTTGCACCTACTATAGAGCAAATTTGTTGGGATGATAAAGATGCTCAAGCACATGCATTGATAGCCTTGTCTATCAAATGTGCCATTATTCCTCACATTCACTCTTCTAGAATAACTAAGGATGCTTAGGATACACTTACACTTTATGCTAGGCTAGGAATGAGGCTCGTGTTTCTTACCTCCGAAAACAATTGGAGAGTGAGCACATGAATGAGGCAGATTTCATGGACAATTTTCTAACAAAGATCAAAGATTTGAAGGAACAATTGATTTTTGCTTATGAAGTCTTGCCTGACAATTCACTTGTGTAGACTGTTTTGAATGGTCTTCCTGATTCATATCAGATTTTTGTTTCCACTCTTCGTTTAATGATGAAAGGTGATCCAAATGCCTAAACATTTGAGGAGTTAGTTTTTTTCTTGTTGCGGGAAGATTAGATCGATAGAATAGGTCCACTATGCACGTTGTAGATCAAGCTTTCCTAACTAGCCAGATGGGCAAAGGAAAATGGAGCTCTTCTACTAGGAAGCCAAAATCTGCTAATTTTGCACAATCAAAGAAGGAAGACAGAGATGAGAAGAAAATAGAAAAGCAGAAATTGTTTTGCAAATACTCTAAAGGAAATGATCATGTCATAAATAGCTATCCAAAACTAGTTGCTAAAGAGGCAAGGAAGAAAGAGGCTGGAATGGTTGTTGTAGAGGACTTTATACTAAAAAACAGAGTCTGCAAATCTTGTGCAGAATGAAGAATGGGCATTTACTATTGTTGGTAGTTATGACCCATCTTCTCATGAAGAGTATATTTCTCTAGTAGACTTAGATGTTTGGTAGTTTGATAGTGGGGTGACCAAACATATTACCCTGTAGCAAAGTTTCTTCACTTCACTCAAGCCTGCCCCTACAGGGAATACTCTCACATGCACCAACAAGTCCTCTTATCCTATCATAGGAGTTGGTAAGATCATTCTGACTACTACTGATGGTAGTTCTTTTACATTATTGGATGCTTTATTTGTGCCAGGGATCAAGAAGAATATGTTATCAGTTTCAGCTTTAGCCAAGAGGCTTGGTTGTGAAATTTGTTGACAACAGATGTACAACTCATGATCTTTCAAATGGTGATGTCATTATTGCTTCTGGCATTTTATGTCATGGGCTGTATAAGCTCATAGACTATGAAAAATCTGTGAATGATTTAGCATGTGTAGTACATGATTCTTAGGCTATGTCATATGAAAATCTTTGGCATGCATGCTTTGGTCATCTGATTTTTTTCTAGTTTGCTATGCCTATAGAAATCTGAAATGGTGTCTTCTTTGCCCAAACTTGAGGCACCCTGTAAACATGTCTATGAAGGCTGTTTTTTGGGCAAAATGCACTATTCCTCGTTCCCAAAAGATTGTTAAATCTGAGCTACTAAAAAATTGTAGCTTGTTCGTAGTGATGTATGTCATCCTATGCAAAAAACCTCTTTTGGAAACTATCTTTACTTCCTGGCTTTCATTGATGATTTTTCCAGGCATGCATGGGTAATATCCATTGAAAGTAAAGTCTGAAGTGTTTATGTGCTTCAAACAATTTTTGGTTTTGGTTGAAAATTTATCAGCATGTAAAATGGGCACCCTCCATTCTGATCGAGTGGGGGAATATATGTCCTCTGACTTTAATGCTTTTTTGGCTGAAGGTGGAATAAAACATCAGTGTATAGTGTCATATACACCTCAACAAAATGGAGTTGTTGAAAGGTGTCGAAGTTAGATGTCTTCGGAAGCACATGAACAACACAAGGAAGAAGAAGAAGCTTGGAGCACAACACACAATACTAAATGTATTACCACTAGAATGTACAGAGATTAGTAGCCCATTCGGGTGATAGCCGTATATACGAGTCGAGGGAAAAAACCTCTCAAAGAGGGGAAAAAGTGCCTCGTGGTCCTAGAGTGTTCACACACGTCACTACCTAAATATATCAACAAATCCCCCCTGGGAGTGATGCGGTGAACAAGGAGCTACCACTCATATATAAGGAAGTGTGAAACTTGTGGAATCAATCCACAAAAGGAAGTAAGCCCAAAGCTGTTGATCTCCCCAGCAGAGAATCTCTCCCTGACATAATGATAATGCACCTCAATGTGCTTAGTGGGATCATGGAACACAAGGTTCCTCGCAACTGCCAATGCGCTCTGACTGTCGGTGAAGATGGTGGTGGCAGAAGATTGACCAACACCCAAATCATCCATAAGGTGTTTGAGCCACACACACACTCAAGAGTCACTATGAAAGCTGCCCTATACTCAGCCTCACAACTGGAAGTGGCCATAGTAGGCTGCTTCTTGCTAAGCCAAGATATGCATGAGCTACCAAGCATGAAGCAAAAACCAACAGTGGACACACGAGTGTCATAGCAACCAGCCTAATCACTGTTTGAAAAAGCATGCATTATGGAGGTAGTGATCCCCCCTTGGGATAAAACAATCCAAGTAGTCAGGTGCCATTCAAGTAGCAAAAGATGCGCTTAACCGCCTGCCAATGCTTGACACCTAGGCAATGTTGATATATTTAGGTAGTGATGTGTGTGAACACACTAGGACCGTCGGGGCACTTTTTTCCCTCTTTAGGAGGTTTTTTCCCCCCGGCTTGTATATACGCCTATTGCCCTAATGGGCTACTCATCTTTGTACATTCTCTAGTAATACATTCAGTATTGTGTGTTATGCTCCAAGCTTCTTCTTCTTTCTTGTGTTGTTCACGTGCTTCCACAGACGTCTAACTCCAATAATTGGTATCAGAGCAGATTTTGGTGAGCATACTCAGCGTGTTTCCGAGATCAATACAGCTTCGCTGTGTGGTGTCGAAATCGCGATCTGAGCTCGTTTCGGCCTCTGAACGCACTATCATAGTGCTTGTGCAGGCTATTTTGTCTTTTTGTGCCAAAGGTATATACCAATTTTGGTTCGCCATTATAAGCGTCTCGAAGTCTACTATAGGTTTAGCAAAATTCATCTGGGCAGTTCTATTCAACTTTTGAGAAACAATCAATTTTTTGCATCAAGGTATTTTAGTCACCGGCCATGGCGAAAAGCAGTGATATATTTCGTATGTTGGTTGTTGAGGATAAGTTGGTTCATACCAACTTATCCTCAACAACCAATGTGGGCTTATATGATGCGACATGTATTGGTTGCAAAAGGACTGTGGAACATTGTGTAGGGTGTTGAAAAACATCCTATCACACCTGCAACTGTTACAACTACAGGTATTAAAGCTGATGCAGAAGGTGTCTAAGATGATGATATTCTACATATTCCTATTCGTGCTACTGTTCTGCTGCACCTACTACAGAGCAAATTTGTTGGGGTGCCAGAGATGCCCAGGCACATGCACTGATAGCTTTGTTTGTCAAACGGGCCATTATTCCTCACATACGCTCTTGCAGAACAGCTAAGGATGCTTGGGATACACTTACCACATTGTACCAAGCTAGGAATGAGGCTCGTGTTGCTTAGCTCCGAAAACAGTTGGAGAGTGAGCACATGAATGAAGGTGATTCTATGGACAATTTTCTAACAAAGATCAAAGACTTGAAGGAACAGTTGATCTCTGCTGATGAGGTTAATACCAGATAGCTCAGTTGTGGAGACCATTGTGAATGGTCTTCGTGATTCATATCATGGTTTTGCTTCTACTCTTCCGTTGATGATGAAAGACAATCGAAATGCCTTGTCATTTGAGGAGTTAGTCTCTGTTTTGTTGCATGAAGATCTGTCCAGGCAGAATAGGTACATTATGCGAGTTGTACATCAAGCATTCCTGGCTAGTCAGAAGGGCAATGGAAAATGGAGCTCTTCAACAGTAAGCAGAAATCTGCTAATTCTGCACAATCGAAGAGGGAAGACAAAGATGAAAAGAAATCAGAAAAGCAGAAATTGTTTTGCAAGTACTGTAAAGGAAATGATCATATCATAAAGAACTGTCCAAAACTGACTGCTAAAGAGGGAAAGAAGAAAGAGCTTGGAATGGTTGTTGCAGAGGCATCTACACAAAAAACAGAGTGTGCTAATCTTGTGCAAGAAGAAGAATGGGCGTTTACTATTGTTTGCAGTTTTGACCCATCTTCTCATGAGTAGTACATGTCTATAGTAAACTTAGATGTTTGGTACTTTGACAGTGGGGCGACCAAACATATTACCTCGTAGCACAGTTTCTTCTCTTCGCTCGAGCCTGCCCCTACAGGGAATACTGTTACATGCACCAACAACTCCTCTTATCCTGTTATGGGAGTTGGTAAGATCATTTTGACTACTAATGATGGTAGTTATTTCACTTTGTCAAATGCTTTATTTGTGCCAAGGATCAAGAAAAACCTGTTATCAGTTTTTTGCATTAGCCAAGATTGGCTTGGTTGTGAAATTTTTTGATGATAGGTGTACAGTTCATGATCTGTCGAATGGTGATGTGATTATTTCTTCTGGCATTTTATGTCATGGGCTATGTATACAATCATAGACTATGAAAGATCTGTGAATGATTCTGCATGTGCAGTACATGATTCTCAGGCTATGTCAGATGCAAAGCTTTGGCATGCATGCTTTGGTCATCTGAATTTTGCTAGTTTGCTACACCTGCAGAAATCTAAAATGGTGTCCTCTTTGCCCAAACTTGAGGCACCTGGAAAACATGTTTCTGAAGGCTGTATTTTGGACAAAATGCAGTGTTCCTCATTTCCAAAAGATGGTTCAGTTCGGGCTACTCAGAAATTGTAGCTTGTACATAGTGATGTTTGTGGTCCTATGGAGACACCTTCTTTTGGAAATTATCTTTAGTTCGTGACTTTAATTGATGATTTTTCCAGGCATGCATGGGTATATCAATTGAAGGCAAAGTCCGAAGTGTTCTTGTGCTTCAAACAGTTTTTGGTTTTGGCTGAAAATCTGTCAGCATGTAAAATGGGCACCCTCCGTTCTGATCAAGGGGGGAATATATGTCTTCTAATTTTAATGCATTTTTGGCTAAATGTTGGATAAACCACCAATGTACAGTGCCACATACACCTCAACAGAATGGAGTTGTTGAACAAAGAATAGGTCACTCATGGAGATGGCAAAGTGTATGGTCAAGAGTCAGGCTTTACCACATAGTTTCTGGCTTGAGGCTATCATGTGTGCAGCATATGTACTTAATAGGTGTCCTACTAAAGCACTGCAGTCTATCACTCCATATGAGGCTTGGCATGATTGCAAGCTATATGTTGCTCATCTGCGTGTTTTTGGTTGTCTGGTATATGCATTAGTGCCTCAACAACATCGCATAAAATTGGATGATAAAACAGTAAAATGTATTTCTATTGGGTACAGTTCTGAAAGTAAAGGCTATCATCTATATCATCCACAAACTAAACACATTCTAGTTAGTCGTGATGTTGTTTTTGTGGAAGATGCTATTCATCCATTGCTTTCATGTACTAAGGAGACATCTATTAGCTCCAAAGACATGTATGAGACTTTGCTGCCTTTTTACAGGTCGACAGTCTAGTGTTGGTCCTAATGAGGCAACTTCTCAGCCTTTGCAGGTTTCAGGTTATGATGCAGATCATTCTATATGTGATGCAGATTTACATGATGCACTTGTTGATGAGAGAGCTGATATTGAGCAGGCAAAAACTATGCCAAAATGGCTCGTGCAGACTTTGCGTGATAGCAAATTAGATGCACCTATGTCATATCGTACTCACTCGGGCTCTCATAATGCCTCCTTTGCATCAGATTGCTATGCTATGGCTACATCTAGTCTCTCTGATGAGAATGAGCCTATTTTGTTTGATGAAGCACAAAATTCAAAAAATTGGATGGCTGCTATGCAATCTGAGTATGATGCTATAATGAAGAATGGTACTTGGTCTTTGTGTGACTTGCCTCCTAACAAGAAGGCCATTGGCACTAAGTGGGTTTACAAGCTGAAGCGTAAGCGTGATGGAACAGTTGACAGGTATAAGGCTAGGCTTGTTGCAAAGCATTATGCACACGAAAGAGGCATTGATTTTGATGAGACCTTTGCGCCCACATGTCGTATGACTACTATTTGGAGCATCTGTGCACTTGTAGCCCATCATGGTTGGAATGTACATCAGCTAGACATTAAAACAACATTTCTGAATGGTGACTTGCATGAAGAAGTGTATGTTTTTCAGGCCTGTGGCTTTGTGCAGAAAGGGCATGAAAACCAGCTGTGTAGGTTAAAGAAGGCATTATATGGTTTAAAGCAAGCACCACGTGCTTGGTATAAGAAGATACATGCCTATCTAATTGCACATGGTTTTGAGAACAGTCCAACTGAAAGCACCTTATATGTTAAGCGTGCTAATGATGTGCTTCTGCTCATTGTTTGATGACATGCTTGTCACTGGTCCTATTGAGAAGCATATTGCTGATTTTAAGGGTGATTTGCATGCCTCATTTGAGATGTGTGATTTGGGGCATTTGCATAATTATTTGGGCATTCAGTTGATGCACGTTGATGGTGGAATGGCTTTGTGTCAAAAAAAATATATTGGGACATTATTTCAACGTTTTGGCCTTGAAGACTGTAAACCTATTGCCACTCCTATGGAAACAGGTTTATGACTGAGTTTTCATGATGCTGGAGATGCATTTGATGTTGTCTCTATCAGTAGGTTGTTGGATGCTTGATTTACTTATGCATTACTCGGCGAGATATTCAGTTTGCTATCTCACAGATGAGCAGGTTTATGCATTGCCCAAGAGTCAAGCATTGGCAGGCAGTTAAGCACATCTTTTACTACTTGAGTGGTACTCGGCTACTTGGGTTGTTGTATCCCAAGGGGGGTCACTACCGCCAGATTTGCATGCTTTTTCTGACTCTAATTGGGCTGGTTGTTATGACACTCGTGTGTCCACTAGTGGCTTTTGCTTCATGCTTGGTAGCTCATGTATATCCTTGTTGAGCAAGAAGCAGCCTACTCTGGCCACTTCCAGTTGTGAGGCTGAGTATAGGGTAGCTTTCACAACGACTGCTGAGTGTGTGTGGCTCAGATACCTTATGGCTGATTTGGGTGTTGGTCAGTCTTCTGCCACCACCATCTTCACTGACAGTCAGAGGGCATTAGCAGTTCCCAGGAACCCTGCTTATAGTCTTCAAGGCCAAAATTCTACAATAATGTGTCAATATATTTCGTTTGACACAAAGCCATTCCACCATCAACTTGCATAAACTCAATGCCCAAATAGTGATGCAAATGTCCCAAATCAGACATCTCAAATGAGGCATGCAAATCAACCTTAAAATCAGCAATATGTGTTGCATGAGGACCAGTGAGTCGCATGTCATCAAAATAAATCACAATGATCAGAAGCAATTAGCATGCTTAACATATAAGGTGCTTTCAGTTGGACTGCTCTTTAACCATGGCATGTGGGGTCTTTCAAGAAAGGAAGTGGGGTTTTGGAACACACATGGTGCTTTCAGTTGAATTATTCTTATATAAGGTGCCTTCTTTAACCTGCACATCGGGTTTTCATGCCCTTTCTGCACAAAGCCACGGGGCTGAAAAACATACACCTCTTCATGCAACACACCATTCAAAAATGTTGTTTTAATGCTCAATTGATGTACATTCCAACCATGATGAGCTGCAAGTGCACAGATGCTATGAACAGTAGTCATTCGGCAAGTAGGAGCAAAGGTTTCCCAAAGTTTGCACCCGCCATTTTTGCATAGTTTTTGCTTGCTCAATATCAACTCTCTCATCAACAAGTGCATCATGTAAATCTACATCAGAAATGGAATGATCTGCATCATCACATGAAACCTACAATGGCTGAGAAGTTGCCTCATTAGGACCAGCACTAGACTGTCCACCTATAAAAAGAGGCAGCAAAGTATCATACATGTCTTTGGAGCTAATAGATGTCTCCTTAGAACATGAAAGTAAGGGTTGAATAGCATCTTCCACAAAAACAACATCACAGCTAACCAAAATGTGTTTAGTATGTGGATGATATAGTTGATAGCCTTTTCTTTTAGAACTATACCCAAAAAAAATACATTTTACTACTTTATCATCCAATTTTTTGCGATGTTGTTTAGGCATTAATGCATATGCCAAACAACCAAAAACATGTAGATGAGCAACAGATGGCTTGCAACCATGCCAAGCCTCATATGGAGTGATAGACTGTAGCTCTTTAGTGGGACACCTGTTAAGTACATATGTTGCACACATGATAGCCTCAAGCTAGAAACTATGTGGCCTGACTCTTGACCATACACCTTGCCATCTCCATGAGTGACCTGTTCTTTCGTTTAGCAACTCCATTCTGTTGAGGTGTATACGGCACAACTCCATTCTGTTGAGGTGTATATGGCACTCTACAATGATGTTTTATCCCACATTTAGCCAGAACTGCATGAAAGTCAGAAGACATATATTCCCCCCTTGATCAGAATGGAGGGTGCCCATTTTACACGCTGACAGATTTTTAGCCAAAACCAGTAACTGTTTGAAGCACATAAACACTTCAGACTTTGCCTTTAATGGATATACCCATGCATGCCTGGAAAAATCATCGATGAAAGTCACGAAGTAAAGATAGTTCCCAAAAGAAGGTGTCTGCATAGGACCACAGACATCACTATGTACAAGCGACAATTCCTGAGTAGCCCGAATTGAACCCTTTTTTGTAAAGGAGGAATGCTACATTTTGCCCAAATACAGCCTTCACAAACTTGTTTTCCAGGTGCCTTAAATTTGGGCAAAGAGGACACCACTTCAAATTTCTGCAAGTGTAGCAAACTAGCAAAATTCAAATGACCAAACCGTGCATGCCAAAACTTTGCATCTGACATAGCCTAGGAATCATGTATTGCACATGCCGAATCATTTATAGATCTTTTATAGTCTATGAGATTATGCAGCCCATGACATAAAATGCTAGAAGCAATAATGACGTCGCCATTTGACAGATCATGAACTGTACACCTGTCATCAAAAAATTTCACAACAAAGCCAATCTTGGCTAATGTAGAAATTGATAACAGATTTTTCTTGATCCTTGGCACAAACAAAGCATCTAACAAAGTGAAATAACTACCATTAGTAGTAGTCAAAATGATCTTATCAACTCCCATAACAAGATAAGAGGAGTTGTTGGCGCATGTAATAGTATTCCCTCTAGGGACAGGCTCGAGTGAAGAGAAGAAGCTGCATTGTGAGGTAATATGTTTGGTCGCCCCACTATCAAAGTACCAAACATCTGAGTCTACTGTAGACATGCACTGCTCATAAGAAGATGGGACAAAACTGCAAATAGTAGTAAACACCCATTCTTCATCCTGCACAAGATTAGCATACTCTGTTTTCAGTGTAGAGGCCTCTACAACAACCATTCTGGCCTCTTTCTTCTTTGCCTCTTTAGCAGCCAGTTTTGGACAGCCCTTAATGACATGATCATTTGCTTTACAGTATTTGCAAAACAAGTTTTGCTTTTCTGATTTCTTCTTATCTTTGTCTTCCTTCTTTGAATGTGCAACATTTGCAAATTTCTGCTTACTAGTTGAAGAGCTCCATTTTCCTTTGCCCTTCTGACTAGCTAGGAAAGCTTGATCTGCAACACGCATAATAGACCTGTTCTACCTAGACTGGTCTTCTTGCAACAAAACAAAAACCAACTCTTCAAATGTTAAGACATTTGAATTGCCTTTCATCATCAAATGAAGAGTAGAAGCAAAACTCTAATATAATTTGGGAAGACCATTCAAAATAGTCTGCACAAGTGAACTATCAAGAAGGACTTCATTTGTAGAAATCAACTATTCCTTCAATGTTAGAAAATTGTCCATAGAATCACCTTCATTCATGTGCTCACTCTCCAACTGTTTTCGGAGGTAAGCAATACGAGCCTCATTTCTAATCTGGTACAATGTGGTAGGTGTATCCCAAGCATCCTTAGCTGTTCTGCAAGAGTGAATGTGGGAAATAATGGCATGTTTGATAGAAAAATCTATCAATGCGTTTGCCTGAGAATCTCTACCATCCCAATGAATTTGCTTTCCAGTAGGTGCAATATGGTGTATACTTTGTGTGACAGCAAATTAAAGGCACCTCTATCATATCATACTCATTCGGGCTCTCATAGTGCTTCTTTTGCATCACATTGCTATGCTATGGCTGTCTCTAGTCTCTCTGATGAGAATGCGTGTTTCGTTTGATGAAGCACAAAATTTAAAAAATTGGATGGCTGCTATGCAATCTGAATATGACGCTATAATGAAGAATTGGTACCTAGTCTTTATGTGACTTGTCTCTTGGCAAGAAGTCCATTGGCACTAAGTGGGTATACAAGATGAAGTGTAGACCTTATGGAACAATTGACAAGTACAAGGCTAGGCTTGTTGCAAAATGTTATGCTCAAGAAAGAGGCATTGATTTTGATGAGAACTTTGCTCCTACTTGTCGAATGACTCCTGTTCATAGCATATGTGCACTTTCAGATCATCATGGTTGGATCATCATGGTCAGATCATCATGGTTGGAATGTACATCAGTTGGACACTAAAACTGCATTTGTGAATGGTGACTTGCATGAAGAAGTGTATGTTTTTCAGCCCCATGGCTTTGTGCAGAAATGGCATGAAAACCAGGTGCGCAGGTTGAAAAAGGCATTATATGGTTTGAAACAAGCACCATGTGCTTGGTATGAAAAGATACATGCCTATATGATTGCACATGGTTTTTAGAACAATCTAACTGAGAGCACCTTATATGTTAAGTGTGCAAATGATGTGCTTCTGATCATTATTGTGTATGTTGATGACATGTTGTTCACTGGTCCTCATGAGAAGCATATTGCTGATTTTAAGGCTGATTTGCATGCCTCATTTGAGATGTCAGATTTGGGGCATTTGCATTGGATGCTTGATTTACTTATGCATTACTCAGCCAGATATTTAGTTTGTTGTCTCATAGATGAGCAGGTTTATGCATTGCCCAGGTGTCAAGCATTGGCAGTCGGTTAAGTGCATCTTTTGCTAGTTGAGTGGTACCTAGCTACTTGGATTTGTTTATCCCAAGGGGGGATCACTACCGCCAGATTTACATGCTTTTTCTGACTCTAATTGGGTTGGTTTCTATGACACTCATGTGTCCACTAGTGGCTTTTGCTTTATGCTTGGTTGCTCATGTATATCTTGCTTGAGCAAGAAGTAGCCTACTTTGGCCACTTCTAGTTGTGAGGTTGAGTATAGAAAAGCTCTCACAATGACTATTGAGTGTGTGTGGCTTAGATGCCTTATGGTTGATTTGGTTGGTCAGTCTTCTGCCACCACCATCTTCATTGATATCCAGAAAACATTGACAGTTGCGAGGAACCCGGTGTTGCATGCTCGCACTAAGCACATTGAGGTGCACTATCATTATGTGAGAGAGAGGTTCTCTACTAGAGAGATCAACTTGGCATATGTGCCCATGTAGAAGAACATTGCAGACCTTTTCATAAAGGCTCTACCAAGGGAGAAGTTTGAAGCTTTCTACAAAGTTTTGAGCTTACTTCCCTTTGTGGATTGATTCCACATAGCTTGGCACTTCCTCATACATTAGTGCCAGCTCCTTGTTCATCGCATCACTCCTAGGGGGGATTTGTTGATATACTTAGGTACTAATGTGTGTGAACACACTAGGACCACTAGGTCACTTTTTCCTCGGTAGTGATGTGTGTGAACACACTAGGAATGCCGCGGCACTTTTTTCACTCTTTAGGAGGTTTTTTCCCCCGACTTGTATATGCGTCGATAGCCCTAATGGGCTACTTATCTCTGTACATTCTAGTGGTAATACATTCAGTATTGTCTATTGTGCTCCAAGCTTCTTCATCTTCCTTGTGCTATTTACGTGCATCCACAAACCTCGAACTCCAACGAGAGGTCTAGGGCACTGCACAATTTGCCTTTCATTAGATAGTTCATAAATATGATGATAAATATAGGGAGGACTTCTTAAAGAATTGAATTCCATCCTAGAGTTTCGAGTCCATAAGTTCATCTTGGGACTGAGAGAAATGCTTTGACCTTTAGTTAGAAAGGAGGGATTCCATTCCTTGATGTAGGCTACTGAAATGTCTTTAGTTTATGAGATCGGTCATAGGGGCATAGGATCCTAGGTCCATATTTCCTCATGGACTAAGATGATTCGTCCCTCTTCCTTGAGTGCTCATGTCTTGGGCAATGCACAACCTCAAAAAGAGGCTTTGCACATGATCAAGACGATTTTGGGGGCCAAAAGAAAATTGATTGATCAAGCTTGGAGGGCTTATAATAAGTTGATTCTTACCCCTCAACAAAAAGAGAAGGCAATGAGATAAGGTCTATGCTATGGATGGTTAGGGCAATGTCGATTTAAAGACTGTCCAAAAAAGACAAAGGTAGTTGCAACCATAGCTATAAACCCTACACAAATTGGGAGTGATGAAAATGAGGATTTTGGAGATTCCCCATCTCAAATATCATCTCCTATAGTAGCCATGATAGGCACCTTCTATTCTAGATGTTGTGCTTTCGCCAATGACACAGATGGGATACCAGTTTCCAGACACGAAGATCATTGTTATGAGAGGATTTGAGGTAGGACAACCTATCAAGGTCCTCTTTGACACTGCCTCCACACATAATGTCATTAGTTCTCATCTCATCAGATTGTTATATCTAGACACTATGTAGTCAAAGTATGCCTACATAGTGGAGTTAGTCAATGCGAAGGGCACTAAGACATGGGACTGATGAGTTGTTAGTCTACCCATTCAAATCCAATCCTACAAAGTTAGATTGGATTTTGAGATTTCATCATGGACACGTTTTGATGTAGCCCTAAGTAAGCAATTGCATTCTAGGACTCCAAAAATTCGATTGGTGACCGCAACCAAGCTGCACAAAATTGATTGTAAGTATATATTTTTTTTTTATTTTGTGTATTCATCATGTGTAGTAATGGGTTCTCATAGTAGAGGAAGCTCTTTTTAGAATGCTCAAAACACTTTGAGAGAAAGTACGAGATAAATTCTGTGAGCTGTCTCTAAATGAATTGTCTTTGGGTTTAGCTCCTTGTAGGAATATTGAGCACAAGATTGAGTTGGTGGCAGGAGTGCTCAACCACATTTTGTATGAGTTTGAAGGAGGAGAATGAAGTCCGCAAGGTTGTTGATGAGTACTTGGAGAAAGGGCTGATTAGATCTAGCTATTCACCCTTTGCAACACCAGTTCTTCTAGTAAACAAAAAAGATGGGTCTTATCGGATGTGTGTGGACTATCGAGCACTCAATAATACTACCATCAATCATAGATACCCCATGCCCATATTAGATTATCTTCTTGATGCTCTAGGTGGAATAGTTGTATATAGCAAAATAGATTTGAAGAATTGCTACTTCCACATTAGAGTAAAGAGTAGGATGCACAAAAAACAACTTTTAGGACCCATTTTGGGCATTATGAGTATTTACTTAAGCCATTTGGTTTGAGTAATGCACCTACTACTTTTATGATGTTATTGAATGATATTTTACTTCCATTCATTGGTAAATTTTTTCTTGGATGTTGTAGATGACTTGTTAGTGTCTAATAGGTATGTACATGAGCATGAAATTCATTTAAGGTTAGTATTAAATAAGTTAAAGGAAAACCAATTACTTGTAAATCCAAACAAAACCTCGTTATTTCTTGTAGAGATAGAGTATCTAGGGCATATATTTCTTATGGATGGGATCAATATGGATCGCAAGAAGGTCTCAATTATATTGGCATGCCCAACTCCTTAGATGAGGGGATGCTTCTATCTTTTTTAGTACTTTTTGGTTTTTATCAAAAATTTGTTTCATCTTATTTGTCGATAACATCACCTATGGAAAATTTTCTTGGAGGAAAAGCAACTTTTGCATGAAAGCAAGAGCACCAAGATAGTCTTGATGCTCTAAAGCAAGCTGTTTTAGAGGCTCTAGTACTCAAAGTGGTGGATCCATAGAAGCCATTTGAGTTGGAGACAAATGCTAGTGCCATAGGCATAGGAGTGATTTTGAGTCAAGAGGGCATGTTGATAGCTTTTGAAAGTAAAATGTTAAGTAGTGCACAACACAATTGGCTAGTGCATGAATAGGGGTTCTATGCAATCTTGCATACTAGTAAAGTTTGGATCTTTATGGAATATATTTAAAGGTATCCATAGATCACCATATACGAAAGTACTTTTATACACTACAAGAAATAGGGGGCGTAGCGATGCCCCCGAATTGAAAAGAAAATGGGAACTATCGCTTATGCGACAGTAGCATCGCATAAGCAATGGCCCTGTTTTTTTTTTTAAGGGCAGTCATCGCATAAGCGATGTTAGCATCACTTATGCGACACTAAAAGTAGGCATAGCAAATAGCATCGCTAATTAGCGATGCTATTTGCAACATTGGCAAACTGGCTGCGATGCTTTAGTGTCACATAAGCGACGTCCTGTGTTCGAGAACATCGTATAAGCGACGCTCTGGAATGTTAAAAAAAAGTTTGATTTCTCTCGACACAAATGTGCCAGGATTTGGACACAGAGAGAGAGAGAGAGTGAGAGCAAGCGAGAGAGAGAGATAGATCGACATAGAGTGTGAAGCCAGGTACACACACACACATACATATGCATATACACACACATATACACACATAGACACACACACACATACACACTAATTTACATACACACATACACATGCATACACACACACATATATACACACATAGACACATGCATACACACATAGACACACACACACATAGACACACACACATACACATACACACACACATCGACACACATTTACACACACACATACACATGCATACAGACACATATATAGATACACATGTATATACACACATAGACACACATATACACACATAGACACACACACCCATACACACACACACACATATACACACACATACAGACACATACACATGCATACACACATACACATACACATACACACATACACACATACACACATACACATACACACATATATATGCATACACACACACACGTAAAGAGACATACACACACACATACACATACAATTATACATATGCATACATACATGCTTACATGCATACACACACATACACACGCATACACACATACACACACACGTAGAGAGACATATACATGCACACATATGCATACATAATGCATATGCATATGCATACATACATACTTATATGCATACACACACATACACACGCATGCATACATATGCATGCATAATGCACATGCATATGCATACATAATGCACATGCATATGCATACATAATGCACATGCATATGCATACATGCATGCTTACATGCATACACACACATACACATACACACATACACACATACACACATACACACATACACACACACACATACATGCACATACACACATACACACACATATATGCATACACACACATACACATACATGCATACATATGCATACATAATGCATATGGATATGCATATGCATACATACATACTTACATGCATACACACACATATGCATACATAATGCTCATGCATATGCATAGATACATGCATACACATACACACACATAGACACATAGACACATACACACACATAGACACACACACATACACACACATATACACACAGATTTACACACATACACATGCATACACACATAGACACACACACACACATACACACACATATACACACACACATACACACATAATGCTGCATACACACACATACACATGCATACACACATACACACACACATACACACACATATATGCATACACACACACATAGAGAGACATAACACACATACACATGCATGCATACATATGCATACATAATGCATATGCATATGCATACATACATACTTACATGCATACACACACATATGCATACATAATGCACATGCATATGCATAGATACATGCATACACATACACACACATAGATACACACACATACACACACATATACACACAGATTTACACACATACACATGCATACACACATACACACACATACACACATAGACACACACACACACATACACACACATATACACACAAACATACACACATAATGCATATGCATATGCATACATACATACTTAAATGCATACACACACATACACACACATACACACACATACACACACATACACACACATACACACACATATGCATACATATGCATACATAATGCACATGCATATGCATATATACATGCATACACATACACACATAGACACATACACACACATAGACACATACACACACATAAACACATACACACTCATAGACACATACACACTTACACACACACATCTAGACACATTTACACACACACATACACATGCACACAGACACATATATATAGATACACACGTATATACACACATAGACACACACACATACAGACATGGACACACACACACACACACATACACATACACACACATACACACACACATACACACACACACATAGACACACACTTACACACACACACATCCACACACATTTACACACACACATACACATGCATACAAACACATATATATAGATACACACACATACATGTATATGCATACATAATGCACATGCATATGCATACATACATGCTTACATGCATACGCACACATACACACGCATACACTCATACACACATACACATACAAACATAGACACACACACACATACACACACATACGCACATACACACACATATATGCATACACACACATAGAGAGACATACACATACATGCATACATATGCATACATATTGCATATACATATGCATACACACATACTTACATGCATACACACATACTTACATGCATACACACATACTTACATGCATACACACACACACATATGCATACATAATGCACATGCATATGCATAGATACATGCATACACATACACACACATAGACACATACACACACATATGCATACATAATGCACATGTATATGCATAGATACATGCATACACATACACACACATAGACACATACATACACATAGACACATACACATACATACACACACATATACACACAGATTTACACACACATACACATGCACACACACATACACACATAATGCATATGCATATGCATACATACATAATTACATGCATACACACACATACACACACATGCATACATATGCATACACACATACACACACATGCATACATATGCATACACACATACACATGTAGAGAGACATACACACACATACACACACATGCATACATATGCATATGTAATGCACATGCATATGCATACATATATGCTTACATGAATACACACACATACACACATAGACACACACACATAGAGAGAGACACACACATACACACATATATATGCATACACACACATGTAAAGAGACATACACACACATACACATACATGCATACATATGCACATACACACACACATATGCACATACAGAGATTCACACACATATATACACACACACATACACCCATACACACATACACACATACAAACTTACACACAGAGAGATACACACACACATATAAACAAACACATACACACATAGACACATACAGACTTACACACACACATACACACATCCACACACATTTACACACACATACACATGCATATAGACATATATATATATATAGATACACACATATATACACACATATACACACATAGACACACACATAGACACATACACACTTACACAAACACATACACACATCCACACACATTTACACACATACATACACATGCATAGATACATATATACAGATACACACATATATACACACAGACACACACGCACAGACACACACACATACACACACATGGACACATACACACATATATATGCATAGATAGACACATAGAGACATACACACATATATATGCATACACACACACATAGAGACACATACACACACATACACATGCATACACATGCATACATACATACTTACATGCATACACACACACATACACACACATGCATACATTTGCATACATAAGGCACATGCATATGCATACATACATTCTTACATGCATACACACTCACATATACACCTACATACACATATACACACATACATACGTACACGTATATATATTAATTTCTAACCCATTTTGTTTTATATGTACAGGTATTATGGATCCTAGTAGAGAGAGAAAGGTGAAACTCACTCTCATAAAAAGTCTTATGAGAGCAAGAGTTTTGCTTGATACTCTAGGGTCATCATGCATGAGTACTCAGAGATACCTGATGATGAGCTCGATTATACGATCCAGATGCTTACCCAGCGATCAGAGGAGGGCTCTTTTGCGGCTCCACATGCAGAAAGATAGCTATCTGCTCATAGGTATGTTTTTTTTTTCATAAACGTTTTTAATGATATTATAACACATATTTTTATTTATTTTTATCTATCTATTTTCAAGACACCTATACCACCTTCAGATCATGATAGCAGAGCAGAGGTGCCTATGAGGACATGCATAGACAGCTTAGGGCTAGAGTGCGATATAGAGCCAGAGGGGAACATTGTGTACATAGGGAATGGATTGGAGTTCAAGAGAAGAATGCGGGCATTATGTGACTCTTACCTGCGCCTTGTCCACTTACAGTGGAAGTAAGCACAAATTTTATATATAAATTGAAATAAATATCTTATGTTTTATTTACATGATTTTTTTAAATTTTTGTAGTGAGCATGATGAAAGGGATAAAAAATACGTACTTAGTTCACTTGAGACAGAGTTTGGGACAAGATGGTCACATAAGTGGTGTCTAAAAGAGATACGGACACTTATGGCTCATCGTCGCGATAATGCACGGCACACATTGCTTTTATGTATATATACATGGATATTTGCTTATGTATGTATGTATGTATATGAGAGAGAGAGAGAAGAGTGGGACTAGAGGTACATATACAGGCATACACACACATATACATCATACATGCACATTGATACATACACACACATACATGCACATTTTTACACACACATACACATGCATGCAGTTACACACATATAATGAATACACATAGACACATACACATACTCACATACACATACACATACGCACATACATGTACACATACATAATCATATCTACGCACACATAGACTCATATAATCATATTTACATGCATATATTGTTGGGGGATTCTTGGACAAGAAGGGATTTGAGTGTTTGTAGGAGAAAAGGGAAAGACAAGAAGAAAGATACACACTGGAAGCCTCTGTCGCTTGATTATAATAAGACATATACAATGGTGATGCACAATACAATCCAATGCTTCTGTGCAAAATCCCACAGAGTGCTCAATTACAAAATACCAAATACCCAAGGTCTTGTTGCTACCGGCGTCCTCTGCACTAGGCCTCCACCTTTGCCAAGCCTGCACTTGTGCACACCTTGCACCAAGCTTCCAATAAGGGGGAGGGATGGACACCTTCTGTCGGCACGTGCACACTTCAATGAGACCTTGGGATCCTTGGGGTGAATAGCTTAACACTTCTCTGCACACTTCTTAGTCACTCTTCATGCACACCTTGCACTTCACTTCTCTGTGTCGCACACTGTGTGTCCCTTGCACTTCTCTCTCTTGCCTTACTTAGACTATGCTCACCTTGCTTACACTTGCTTAGTCCAAGAATAGTCCTTGCCTTGATTTGAGTGTCGATTCACGTACGCTCCTAACTGCAAGAGTATCTTGGTGCTCACTTTGATGTCCCAAGATTGTCTCCACAAGTGGCAGCCAACGAATCCCTGTTTTGTCATGTAGTGACTTTAGACTAAAACAAAAATTTTAATTGGGGGCCATACTTTCACTTCTGTGTACGCTCCCACTTCACATACCTTCACATTTTCCTTTTAATTCTTCACTTGTGCACCTAAGAGAGGGTTCACTTGAACCTTCCAAAACACTTTAAAAACACTTTTGAACCTTAGGGAAATTACAAAATTACCACTACAAACTGCAACCAACTTTCTCCAATTTTACCCTTTGTGGATAATTAATTGTGCACTACCTATGCACCTTGACACCTACACTTCGAACACTGTGACTTTGCCCCAATTGACTTTGACCTTGACCTTGTTGACTTTGACCGGTTTGACTTTGAATGGTTTGACTTTGACCTTTTGACTTTGACTATGGTTGACTTTGACTATGGTTAACTTTGACCAATATAATTTTTATGGGATCAACATATATACATATACACATGCATATACACACACACACAACACATGCATACGCACATATAGATACACATACATACACACATGCATATGTACATATAGAAACACATACATACATACATGCATACTGATATATGTATATGTATGTGTGTGTGTGTGTGTATATATATATATATATATATATATATATATATATATATATATATATATATATATATATATATATATATATATATATATATATATATATATATATAATCCTATTTCAAAAATCCTAATTCGAAAACACTAATTTTGATATTAGGGTTTTAAAACCCCTAATTTAGAAAGTTTAATTCAGCCTTTTAACCATATGATTGAAGTATATGTACACATTGCATCTATTCCTCCAACGTCCTCCTAGAGAGATGTCTCTCCTCCCAACCTTATGCCCGTATATATAGCTACTGGAATTAACAAGGATCATAATATATATAAAGATATATACACATCATGTAGATACACATACATAAATATAAAATGGAGTAGATACATTATGCATCACACATACATGCCTAAATGCACACATAAATATATATACATGCATACATATTTACATGTACACATTTACACATAGACACATATACATATATACATGTACACATCACATATACATGCCTACATGCATAAATGTATACTTATACATGCATACACAATTATAAACACTTGCATATATTACATGAATACATGAATATTTTACACAAATGCATATATACACATATGCATACTAACACATGTATACATATATCAAACATATGCACACACATACATATACATGAAATACAAATATATGCACACATGTATACATATAATATACATGAATACACACAGATATGCATACATACATGATAGAAATTTGCTCCTCGAAGATAAAGCTATATATAAAATAATTAGGCATACCCCCGAGCTTCATGTTCTAACTTAAAAGAACATGATTTCATATCTCTAGTAGGATTCATAATTATTCAAGATTAATAAAGAATCTATTATCTGATATCCATTCAGAAGCTTCAAGTTATTGATCGAAAACTAGAGTAGAATTTACTATCTAATCATTTTGGTAAGACATCAATATAGTCTCATCTTCATTATCCTTATTGATTTCATTTGTTCTTCTATTGTTAAATGTGTGTTCTCATGAGTCACATCATCTATTGATGGATTAATATCGATTTTTGGTAATTCATCTTCCTCACCAGTAGAATCAGCATGTAGAGTATTATCCTCTTCATCAAAAAGATTAGTATCATTATCACGTATAATGATTCTAATTTCTCTTTCAGATGTTGATGTATCAATATCTGATGATGAATCATAAAGAGGACTTTCTTCGATCTTTCTAACAATAAACTATTCAAACAATGACCTACCTCTAGGTTGAACATGAATGACTTACCACCAAGGGTGAGCATCTAGGTTTTTATAAAAAAATGCTTGTTCAATATGCCTAGGAAGAATATATGGTTCTTTAGTAGATCGCATTACCTTGGAAGAATCAATTGCCCAAAACCTAGATAATTCCTTTCTTAATGTGGAATTACTACCTCTATAATCAGCTCAAAACCAGTCAACCTTCAAAATGACCTATCAAAATATATAAAAACAGAAACCATAAAAACATAACTAACTCTATCATAAAAAATATAAACTTTTTTCTACCTGTTTGAATGTACGAAATGAAATTTCGTAGATACCAACAATAGTTCCTACGTAACCAAGTTCGTCAACTATAAGGTTCGTGTCTTTTGAGCTAGCACGTGACAGTTGCTTGAAAGAAGCAATAATACTAGAATCCTCTATTTTATGTAAAGAATCAATGGCTTTGATTCTAATATGCTGTCCAAAAGCCCACATATTAGTGAACATTTGAGCCTGCAAAAGAAATTAAATTAGTAAATAGAAACTAATATACATATATGAAGAAAACATAATATTATTAAAATAAAATTACCTTTTGTTCACAACCTATCATTAACTCTCTCTGGTCATCTGAGATTTCTTCATTATTTGCGTTGGCGCGTTGAAAACGACTATATAGCCAATCTGTGAAAGAAGATATATTTGTAATCTCATTATTATCGAGATTACATCTATATCTTTTGTTTCTTCGCCTTTTACTTTGGAGATTTTGAAGTTCCTGTTCGTACTCGCTAAGGAATGCTTGCATGCATTCGCTATTATATGCTACAAAAGTAGAAACATCATTTTTTTCTTGAAATGTAAATAAAAATGGAACTCCCTTACCTGATAATACCTCATCTGTTATTTTTGAAGAAGACTCGTTGGTCCATGCACGTGGAGCTTCTTCATGAACTCTTTCAAGGTACTCACTAACGTAATACATTCACTCTTCAAGCATCCAACCCTTTGCCATGGATCCTTCTGGTTTCGCTCTTTGTCACACATAACCTTTTAATCTTCCCATAAATTGCTTAACCCAAAACATCCATCGAGTGATGACAACACCTGCAATCTCTATTTCATCTACAAGATGGACTAATAAATGAACCTGAATATCAAAAAATGAAGTAGGAAGCTCTTTCTCCATCAAACATAGTAGTTCTTTGCATTCACTTGTGGGATCGAGTTTTTGTCAATCCCGTTTGATTTAATCCACCTATACATATCATAAAAAAAATTATAATGAAGTTAATTCAAAAAGAAAAGATATCCAATATTCATACATATTAAATATAAAAGTGTCATAATTACCTTATAAGCGATCCAAGACGATAGATCACATCTCGTACTCCTTTCATTGTACATCCATCGATAACCAAAGGTAAAATATGTTTCAAAAAGTTATGCCAATCATAGGTGTTTAACCCAGATAAGCTCTTATCATCCATAGTAAACATGTTTTGAAAAGATGCTCCATATCCTGTAGGCGTCCTAATCAATTGAATCCTATTGTTGATAGTCTATATCTCTTTTGTTGTAAGTACCCAAGGAGTAGGTGCATAAGTCATTTCCTGTCGATGTCTATCAAAAACTGGCCATAACTTTGATTTTGAGTTTTGATCTTTCAAATCATTCCTGGACGCTATGGTATCTTTTAGTCCAAGAAGATGCTGCCATAGTGAATAACCAATATTCTTGAATATATGCATAGGATCAAGAAGATGACATACTTTTAACTCTTTCTAGTACTCTAAAGAATACCATATTGATATGTTCTCTGTGAGTTCCAATTTTCCTTTACCTCTCTTCACATACTAATTATCTTCATCATCATTGAAGATTTTTGTTTCTGGATCTATCAGAGGTCCATCTGTCCATTTTTTATACCAATCCATAGGCGTCATAGGTTTTGGACACTGACATGTTTCAAGCTTTCCATTGAAATGTATCACTTCTCTTTTAGATCTTAATGGATGATCATCAGGCAAGAATCGTCGATGTCGAAGATAAATATTTTTGTTGAGATTCTTACTATAGATTGATCTCAACCAATCGCCACAATATGGACAAGCTTTATAACCCTTAGTAGATATTCTGCATCATGAAAATGATAAAAATATAATTAGATTAAATCACATTTATTTATATGCATATTGAATAAAAAAATTACATCAATACCTGAACAAACACCATATCCTGGAAAATCATGAATAGACCAAGCCACAATACCACGAACCGTAATATGTCTTTCATTGATGCTTTTCGATACATCAATGATACTAATACCTCTCCATTACTCTTGGATATCGTCAATGAGAGGAGCAAGATATATATTCATATCTTTAACTTGTCTTTTGCCTGGGATTAAAAGTGAAAGCATTAAATGTTCCTTTTTAATGCTAAGATATGGTGGAAGATTGTAGTTTATGACTACCACTGGCCATGTTGACCATTTACTGGATTTCATGGAGAATGGATTAACCCCATCTAATGCAACTCCTAACTTTAAATTCTCTGGATTTTGTGCAATTTCAGGCCATGTAGAATCAATATGCTGAAAAGCAACACTATCATGAGGAATTCTGATTATTCCCTTAGTACTTTTATGATCATGTCCCCATGTCAAAAGCTTTGATAATTCAGGGCTTTGAAACATATGTCTAATCCGTGGAGCCAATGGAAAATGTCTCAATAGCTTTTTTGGGATTTTACCTTTTTCATCCTTATATCGAGGAGATTGACATTTGGGACATGTCAAAGAGTCTGCATATTCACCTCTATATTAAATACAATCATTAGTACATGCATGTATACATTGATAATCTATACCAAGGTTGTTGATTATCTTTTTCATTTCATCATGTGAGGTAGGAAAAATATTCTGACTTGGTAAAAGCTTTTCAGATAATAACCTGTAAGTTCATCAAAAAAAGATATATAAAAAAATGTAAATAAATAAATATACATATATATATGCATATAATTTTATATATGTGTATGCTTATGTGTATGTATATGTGGATGTGTATATGCATGTGCATGTGTATACATATGTGTATGTGTATATGTATATATGTATGTATATGTGTTTTATAGGTGTATATGTATGTATATATACATATGCGTATGTGTATGCATATATGTATATGTATGTGTGTATACATGTGTATGTATGTATGTATGTATCTTTTTTTTTAATAAATAGGCTGCTGCAAAGAGGAGAGTTGAATCGGGCCACACATCGCACCTGGGCCAAATGGGCCATCATGGTTTTGTAGCTACATTTGTAAGTATATGTGTTATTGTGAGTATATTTTTTATTTTAGTTAAAATGCAAGAAACTAATCTTTTTTATTTGTTTCAATGCAGCGAAAGGATTATGGTCGATATCCTACGAAACATGAGATTGAATATGCTACACATTTTGGATATCGACATTTGAGCGAGTATATGCAAGATCATTTGGATGCCTTTGTGAGTATTATTAAATTTTATATAATTATTTTATTATTATGAATGTTTTAATTGTTTTACTTATTTGTGTTTGTTAAATGTAATACACGAGTATTATGGAGAGGTAGATATGGATGAGGTGGAGAGAAAGACATAGGAGGGATGATCTCCATCGTCACAGGGTGATCATGATGATGAGGATGAGGATGATCAGGATGATCATGATGCTGATGATGATGATGATGATTAGGATTCTTGATTATGACATTGGATTATATGTATTTACATTGATATATATATATATATATATATATATATATATATATATATATATATATATATATATATATATATATATATATATATATTATCTATATATTTTTCATTTCAGTTATGTTTTGAATTGGTGTATGGTATTAAGTAACAAAAAGTTTTGTTCTATTGATTGTTATTATTGTTTATATTAAGCATGTGTTTTAGTACTTTAATTATATAATTCATTCATATGTGTGTACGTATGTGCATGTATATGTGTGTAATATGTGTGTGTGCGTATGTGCATGTATATGTGTGTAATATGTGTGTGTATATGAATGTATGTACATATGTATATGTGTATATGCATGTATGTGCATGTGCATGTGTAACTGTATATGTGTATGTATGTGTATGTGCATGTGCATGTGTATGTGTGTGTATATGTATGTATGTGCATGTGCATGTGTAAGTGTATATGTGTGTATATGAGTATGTGCATGTGCATGTGTATGTGTGTGTATATGTATGTATGTGCATGTGCATGTGTAAGTGTATATGTGTGTATATGAGTATGTGCATGTGCATGTGTATGTGTGTGTATATGTATGTGCATGTATATGTGTGACTGTATGTGTATATGTGTGTATGTGCATGTATATGTGTATATGTATGTATGTGCATGTGTGTGTGTGTGCATGTGTATATGTGTGTGTACATATGTGCATATATATGTGTATATATGTGTATGTGTGTGTATATATACATATGTGCATATGTATGTGTATAAACATATATAAATGTATGTATATGCATGTGTATATGTATGAAACATGCATGTGCGTGTGGACACATTTCCATTTGCATCCATGTGCATGCATGTGGATGTGCATCTACATGTATTTAAGTATATGTTAATATGTGTATGTGTATATATATATATGCAATAATGCATGCATGCAAGTCTTTTTATGTGGTTGTAGAAATGTTTGTGCATATGCATGTGTATGTGTAAGTGTATGTGCACATGTATCTGTGTGTATATATGTGTGTGTATGTGCATGTGTATATGTGTATATGTGTGAACGTGCATCTTCATCATGTATAAGTGTATATGTGCATATCAATAAGTGTGAGTATGCTATCTAATGAAAATAACACAATTCAAATGATATACAAAGAATGGAAATTGTACTTACAATAGTTAGCCATACTTTCTGCTTGGTTAGCTTCTTGAATAACCTCCAAGAAAGAGAGAGAAAAGAGAGAGAGAGAGAGTTCAAAGAGAGAAAGACTTAGAAAGAGAGAAACAGAGATAGAGAGAGACAATAAGATAGGGCTTAGGCAAAACAACAATTCTGCATATACTCGCTTCAGCTCGTAAGCGCAGCGCAATTGCGAACGTTGGAGAGATCTTCGATCAAATGCATGAACATGTCGATCGAAGAGCCTCCAACGTTTTAATTTTTTTTCCGTCAACAGACTGCCGTGTGACCGATGGTAACGCATCGTAAAAACCAATGGAATTGGCATCGCATAAGCGACGCTTTTTTAAAACGTCAAATTAGCGACGCTCTATGTGAGCGTCGCACATCCCATAGTGCCACACGTTGAAAAAAATGTCGTTTGGCTCATCGTTTAATCAACGGTCCATGCTCGACGCTTCTTGCGACACATTTTGCAATTTTATAGCAACGAAATCGTGTCGCCTTAACCATAGTTATGGGCCCGTATTCCTTGTAGTGATAGTCATCCAGATCTTCAAGATAGGCAAGCTCATTGGGCTAAGCTCATGCAACATTTTCATATGGAAATGGAAATCCCGTATAGAAGAGGCAAATAGACTATTGTAGTGGATGCATTATCTTGGATAATGTATCAAATGAGCTTTATAGTTATAGAAATCTCATTGCTTCAATAAATAAAAGAATCATAGGTGGAAGATTCACATTTGTTATGGATCATTGGACATCAATGATGACTCTATTATAGGAGACATGATAGTCTCATCTACTTCTTATCCTATTTTAACAAACAATTCAAGTCCATATTCCAATTTCTCAATGGAGAATGGAATAGTTAAACGAAAAGGAAAGGTACTGAATTCTCATGATTTGAAAATAAAATTCATGCATGCTAATCGTGATGTTCCATGTGTAGGGCATCTTGGTGTTGAAAAGACCATTCAACTAGTTGGAAGAACATTTTGGTGGCCTAGATTAGCTAGACATGTCCACATATATGTTCAACAATGCTTTATGCGTTGGTTCAACAAGGTAGAAAGGGTTAAGACACCATGTCTTTTACACCCTTTACAAATTCTAAAGCACAACTGGCATAGAGTATCCATGGATTTCATAGTGCAACTATTGCAAACCCAAAGGAAGTGGGATGCTATCCTAGTAGTGGTAGACATATTGAGCAAGGTGGCTCATTTTTTACCCATGCGGGAGATGGTAGAAGCTCCTCAAGTAACGGAGTTATTTATCCAGAATATCTTTAGATTGCATGGGTTACCAACATCCATAGTTTCACATAGTGGTGTTAGATTCACAGAACACTTCTAAAAGTTTGCCTTTGAAAATTTGAAAGTGTCATTAAAACTGAGTAGTGGTGACCATCAATAGATAGATGGTCAAACCGAGAGGGTCAATCAGATCCTAGAGGACATGTTGAGGGCATATGCATCTAAGAGGTAGATCTGGATAGTTTACCATTGGTAGAATTTTCTTATAATAATAGACCTCGTAAAGTGATTGGAATGTATCCTTTTGAGATAAATCATGGCATGCATCCTAGTGCTATCAATACCATAAGAATTTCAAAGAATTTCTTCATGGTTCAAAGTTCATAGCAAATTTAGAAATAGCTAAAGCCAGGATGCAACAAGCAACTGATAGGGCAAAAGAGTATGCTGATAGGAAGAGATCTCCAAGAGTCTTTGAAGAAGGAGATATATTTTTTCTTCAGGTACCACAAAGATCAACTTCACTATCCATAGGGAAATGAACTAAGCTTTCAACAAGGTTTTGTGGAACTTGGAAGAAGTTAAGAAGCTTAGTGATGTTGCATACCAATTTGAGCTTCCTCCCAATTGTAGAGTCCATCTAGTGTTTCATGATTGTAAACTTAAAAATTATATTCCTAAGGAGGATAATCTGATAGAGGGTATTATTTCTTTGCACAAAAATGACAACATAAATCACTCTCTAGATAGGATACTAGATAGGAGCCAGAAACAATTGAGAAATCATGTCATCTAAGAGTATCTAGTAGCCTAGAGAGGATTACCCCTTACTTATCTACTTGGGAATCAGAAGTTGTGGTTTGCAAGTAATTTCCCTCATTGATCATTGAGGACAATGATCTTTTGAAGGGCGATAGTGTTAGACATAGGTCTATAGAGACCTCTATATGTGTGAGTGGGAAAAGGGCTAATGTTAGCCAAGGTCTCTAGCTCGGGGGATATCCTAGGGTACCTAAGTGATAATGGGAATGATTGTGCATTATGGCCACATCTCCACACTAGAGCATTCTATATCATTACTATTTTGGGATATTCATCTCCAAACCATGATTTGTTCACATCAAACACAACATCTCAACTTATTATAAAGTCCTTATTGCTAGGATTATAATGTCTATAACCTTTTTTATTAAGTTCATATCGTATGAACACACACCTCTCTCCCTTAGGGTCTAATTTACCTTCTAATGCAATGCACCCAAAGATCCTGCAATGGTCCAAGCTTGGTCTTCTTCCATTCCAAGATTAATATGGAGTCATACTATCCAATTCCTTTGACAGTAATCTATTTATCAAATATGTGGTATTAGATGCTATCTTTGCTTGCAAATAGTTTGGTAGCTTCTTCTCATTCAACATGGACCTTATTGCCTCCACAATGGTCCTATTCCTTCTCTTTGCCACTCCATTTTTCTTAGGAGTGTATCTGGTAGTGATCTCTCATTTGATTCCTCTATCTTGGAGATAGGAATCAAATTCATGGGAGAAAAATTCTCCTCCTCCATCAGACCTTAGTCTTTCTAGGGTTTTACCTATTTGATTCTCCACAAGAGCTAAATATTTCTTAAAGCGTGAAAATACTTCATCATTATGCTTCATGAAGTACAAAATAGTCCATCTGCTACAATCATCTATAAATGACACATAGTACCTTGATCCTAAGATTGAAGGTTCTTTGCTTGGTCCCCAAACATCCATGTGAACAAGCTCTAGAAGTTCTCCATGTATGTGTCCTTTCTTAGTAAATGGTTGCATTTGTGATTTCCCAAATTGACATGCACTACATTTGTATATCATGTGTTGCTTTGAGATATTGGTTAGTCCAAGTTGTAAGCTCTATTGAATCGTTTGAGGGCTCTTTCTCAAATGTGAGCTAGCTTCTTATGCCAAAGCCTCAAGTTCTGATAGGGTTTGAGTGCCATATTTGAACAAAGCAATGATCCTGGTGTCTTGGAGTTCAAATGTGAACAACCTACATATATTCTATCCCCTTGCTATCTTCTTGAAACCTTGATATGGATCCTCTACATAGGTTTCGTGCTTGGTAAATTGCATCTACAACCCTTTCTCCACAATATGACCTACACTTATAAGATTCTTTGTAATGGTTGACACATAAAGAAAACTGCATAGTAGGTTCATATTACCATTAGAGGTCTTCACATTTCCTATCTTCTCAACTAGATGTCTTGTGTCATCACCTGTTTGGCCTTCACGCTTGTTCTTTGAATCTTCCAAGTTTGAAAGTAAAGCTACATTTGCTACCACATGATTTGAGCATCCAAAATCTATGTAGAATACATTCTCATCGGACTTACCTTCCTTCATTGTCATGTTCATAAGTAGAAGTGAATCCTCTTGAGCTTGATCATCTCTATAATTGTTGTAGTTTCTCCTTCCTTTGTATCCTTGATAGTTGTTGTTGTAGGAATTTTTGTTGTATCCATAAAGGTTTTTGTACATGCCTCTTGAAGTTCCATAGCTTCCTATATTGTATCCTCTTCTTGTCTCATTTCTTGGATTCCTAAAGCAATTCTCTGTGATGAGACTTGATAGACCACATATGGCACATGGAGATGAGCTTTGAGTTCTCCCCCTACCTTTTCTACCTCCTCTACCTCTTCCTCTTGAACCTCTACCTCTACTTGCAAGACTAGCTTGAGAGGCACTTCGTTAATAATCAGATTTCTTATCTTTATTTTTGTTGTCCTTGCCTTTGTTCTTATTTGTATAAATGGTAGAGGATTGGTTACCTTTCTAGTTTTCAGCATTCTTCATGAGCTTGGCTTCATGTGTGAAGAGTTGCCTCATGAGTGTGTTGAAATCAAGAACTTGCATATCCATTTAGAGCTCCATGGTTGTGGTGAAGGCTTCCCATTTGCCATCAACTTTGATCCCATTGATGATTTGCATCAAAACTTGCTCTTCATCAATGATTTCTCCAATGCTCCCAAGCTAATCTGCAATATCCTTCATCTTGGTGAAAAAAACAATCACATTTTGATTAGGCATCTTGTTCAGTGTTGTAAACTCCATCCACAACTGATTCTTCCTAGCTTTGCTGCTTGATGCAAAGTAGGCTTCCAAAGCATTCCATCCCTCTTGAGAGGTCTTATAGTTCCTAATATGAGGGAGTAAAAAATCAGAGAGAGATTTGAGAATATATCCAAAGAATCCTTTGCACACCATGTATTTAACCTTTCCTGCTCCTCTTGAGTTGGTTGGCCCTTGCTTCTGAGTACAAGCATCATCTCATCTCCTTAGTTATATCCATACAGATTTCTTCATTATCGATAAGCCCCTCCATTCTTAGAGACCAAGCTGAGTAGTTACTTCAATCCAACTTTTCAAAAGATGAAGGGAATCCAACACCCATAATGTCTACCCTTTGACTATGCTCTAATACCACTGTGAAGAGGTGATGAGTTGTATGCAAAGATGAGATGGTATTGGCAAAATCCTGATCTAGACCAACCTTGATAACTTTAAAATCATTCTCTAGACCAATATATGCTTTTAGAACACTATAGTACTTTTGAACATCGTTCCCAAAATGCTGTGTTAAAACATATAAGTTGTGAATACAAAGCACCTTGAGAAACTTTCTATTTTTGAAAGAAATCTCTCGGTGTTTTGCTCAGTGCTCACAACCTAATAGTAATGGTCCAGAGAAATTTTGCACACTTTCAAGTACAGTTTTAAGCAAGCTATACCAAGTTATCTCATGAATTTAGAGGGAGCACACTTAGAGCAATGTGCATAAGAAGTTTGAGGGTAAACCCGACGTTTGAAGAGATAGATGATACACAGACCCTATCACATAGATTTTCTCATATATATAGATCTATGCATCCAATGATTATGAAAAATTGTGAAATACTTAATAGATTTATATCTAAGTGATCCAATCAATGGGTTGGACAATCGATACTTAGACATAGAGAAATGACTCAAAGAACTTTACAAAGTTGCTCAATGTATTATAACAGATAACAAAGATTCACAAATCAATAAGAATGATGTATGACATGTATTGCTAATGTGCATATAGTACAAGGAGAGTGTGGAGGACTTCTCTAGATTGGAGATACTACAATGCTCACTAAATGAGAGTGTGATGATCAATTTAATTCTCTCTGATATCACATGACTCAAAAGCATGATGCATATATACATCTTCTTGACTTGATGACTGTTAGAAATCCAACCTAAAACTTTTAGGCTGATTTGAGTTTTGAATTCAAATTAATTCAGGAATTTGGCTCTCACTGACCACATGAGATTATCTCCATTTATCACTTTTATCTTTCACTAAGATAAACTAAGGATTTAACCTTTGAAACCTCTAAAAACATATGGTTTAATGAGTTTAAATTTATGATTCAATTAAAGAGAAGTCCAATGTGCATTAGTTAAGCACTTAGGCTTGCTCCATGCACCAATAGTAATGATGTTTAAGGCATAAGGAGATTCAAGCATCAAATGTAGGAATAATTCAAGTATGTGATTTAGGGCGTCTTACATACTTCCTTTTATAGGAAGTCATATATATATGTATATATATATATATATATATCATGGTATGTATCTTATTCAGAGAAAGTACATCAAAGACATGTTTACAAAGTTCAAGATGGAAAATGCAAAGTCTACAAGTAGACTTATGCAAGTAAATTCCACATTGAGTTTTCATGAAGGATAACTCATTGAAGATGTGATAGGATATCAAAGCCTACTTGGAAGTCTCAATTATGCTACTCTAATAAGAGTAGACATCAACTACAGAGTGAGTGATTTGAGTCAGTTTTTGCACTCACCTAGGAAGCCACACATGGAGAAAGCCACTCCCTTTGAGATACTTGAGTATCTCAAAGGAACTTTCAATAAAGTAATATTCTATTCCTACACCTTTGATATACATACGAAGAACTTTTTTGATGCATATTGGGTTGGATTAAGACATGAGAAGAGAAGTGCCTCTAGTTGTCTTTCATTTTCCAAGCCTAAACTCATTTCTTGGTCATCAAAAAAGCAACTACTATTTCTCTCTCATCTATAGAAGCTGAATATAGAGGATTAGCCAATGCTACTCAAGAAGCAATGTGGATTAAGGCACTATATGCTAATTAAAGAATCAAGAATTCAACCCCTCATATATTTAGTGATAATATGAGTTTTTTACATCTTGCAACAAATCCTATTTACCATGCAACAAACAAACATATTGAGGTTAAGTACCAGTTTCTTAGGGAGAAGATCACAAGCAAAGAAATTGAGCTATCATATATCCCAACTTAGCAACAATGTGCAGACATGATGAATAAAGCTTTGCATGGAGTAAAACTAAGCTGGTTCAAATCAATGATTGGAATTCACGAGATTGCAAATGAATAGAAGGTCAAGCATTCTAAGCTTGAGGGGGAACTATTGGTACATATGGCAAGCCTAAGATCTTGACCATATCACTAGATTACTTGGGATTTGTGAATCATTTGTATGTACTCACATTTATCCTTAGCTCATGCTTCAAGCAAATCTTCAATTTATTCTACTAAGACCTTAAAATCAAGACTCAAAGTAAACTAAAAGAAGCCAAAATCCACGTTTTCTATTTGAATTCAAAATTCAAATACGTGGTTGGAAAAATGATTGAAATAATTTGATAAAGTCACTAACCACTAACCATCCAAATTCAAGGAAAAGTGATTATATAAACTCATGAGAAGGAGTCACAATAAATAGACTAAGCTTTCATGAACTTCAAGAGTTCTTACTGGTCTTTCTTTGTAGCCATATGATTCCTCCAATAGCGCCAAGCATTATATTTTACTTATCATTAAATATACTTGAAGTTTTGTCATCCTCATTGAGCTATTATGCACTGTTAACTGCTATTGTGCATGTCTCTTCACTTGTTAGAGTCATTGAAGTAAACCGATGGTCTAAATCTCTCAACCAATGCATGGATCATGAAGAAAAAATCCTTTTGAACTTATTTATGCAAGGATTTGATCATTGAATCTCTCTATGCAAAGATATGGGTCAATCCCTATGAGTGTGTAAAAGCATTGTCTTTTTCTTGAAATGCCAAGATCACACTTGTGACTTCTTAAGTATATTTCTCAAATTCTAGGCACTCTAAATTCAAGATATAACTTGGAACAACTCATTTAAATTCCTTTAAAAGCTAAAGGATCTTGTTAAATTCATATAAGATTAAGAGAAGTTAATTTTGAGTGCTTTGTTCCATAAATAGAAGGTTTTCTCTTCATGATCATAATCTGCAAGTAGTCTATCTTGACAAAAACTTTTAAGTAAATTTCTCCAAAGTAATATGGTCATATTTATGAAACATTAGCAAGCATGGCTATGGCACTAAGCATTGATGAGCAGTGAAATGTGTGTTTATATATCTCAAAGGCACGTTGAGCTTATGTATCTTTTATGGTAGAGAAATCAAGCCATGCTTGCATGCATTTATAGATAGTGATTGGGCTGGTTGTTATGATACTCGTGTGGCCACTAGTGGTAATAGCTTTTTTCTTGGAGAATCATGAATATCTTGGTTGAGTTAGAAGCAACCTACAATGGCGACATGGAGTTGTGAAGTTGAGTACAAGACATTTTTCAAAACTAGAATGCAATGTATATGGTTGAGATGCCTATTGATGTATTTTTGCATGGAGATTGATGTTGCTACTGTTGGAACACAACAATCACAAATTGATGATTATAAAGAGCTTGAAGCATTTCAAAGATCAGATTGAAGTTTAAGAAGTCACTTGAGAAAGTGAAGAGATCTCAGAAGTGAAGTTTGTATACATATGTACATTACAGTTGGAAATTCTTGTAATATGAGTATAGATAATCCTTAAGATGATAAGGAGTAATGTAATAAATGCGGGATAAGTCTAGAACTATATGTATATAAGTCAATGATGTAAAGAAATACATGAGAGATTCATTAGAAGACAAGTGTCATAGAGATAGATGTGAAGAGAGTCATCTTCAGAAAATAGCAACAAGTATTTCGTAGATTTCTCTCAGTCTGATCATGTTGATCAGAAATCCTTTTGTACACATCTAATCTAGAAGCTAATGAAGCTATGTTCAAAGTTTCATGGTCTAATTCTTCTTCTGTTATGAGTATGATCAATAGGAACATGTGTATGTAAAGTCTACAGATGATCTCTCATAGTCGCGCATTTTTCCATGCCAATGTTTTGCTTAGATCTCAGTGCACAGTGTAAAGTTTTTGATGAGTGAGCATTCAAAATCTAAGTTAGAAGGTAAGGAAGCTATGGCTAAAAGCATTTAGCAAAACGAGATCTGTGCTGTGAGAAATCAATCTTAGAAGTTACCTATGTCAAAGTCGTTTGTTCAAAAAAACAATTTTTGACATACTTTTGATCTTAAGGATCAAATTAAAGTTTTAATGATTCTTTTGATGAACTAATAGTTGATATGATTGCGCAAAGGTAGTCTAAAGATGTATGCATCATTGGTTTGAAGAAATTTGAAGATATGTGTAGGAAATGAAGTCGACTTCTGAAGCATACTTTTTGAAGAAGGAATTTCTTTACTCAGAGAAGTGTTAGTGAAAGTTTTGATAAAGGAAGACAATATTTGTGTAAAGTTTGATTCATAACTAATATAGAAGTGTTCTTAGATCAGTATAGATTAGACCTTTGGAGATTAAGAAGGTTTGAAGAATTGGATGAGAAAGGATGCTCAAGCTAGGAGCATCATTTACATGGCTGTAAATGATAATCTTCTACCTCACATCAGAGGATTGAGACTGCAACAGATGTGTGGAATGCTTTGGAAGAGCATTTCCAAAACACAACCAAGTCTAGGAAGTCCTCATTATGGGTAGAATTCACAACTTTCAAGAAGAAGAGCTCACAATCAATTTCTGATTATGTGCCAAGAATGAAGGATATTGCAGATAGCTTGGGAGCAGTAGATGAAGAAATTGAAGAGGATAAGTTGGTAAGGCAAATACTTACAGGTCTGAGAGGAGATGAGAAGTGGAAGCCTTTCATATTGTCCATAGAATTGTCACTTGATCACTTTACTCCTGATCTTAATCAATTGCTAAGACACATGCTAACTTTTGAGCAGGACTTTAAGGGAGACAATGATAGGAGTGCAAGTCAAGCTACGTACTCCAAGGACAAGAAAAAGAATGGCAAAGGGAAGCAGTCAACTGATGATGAAGGAACTTCAAGTCAAGCTAATTTTACAAAAGGAAAGATGAACTTCAGAGGTAAAGGAAGAGGAGGTAAGAACAAAGATAATACTAAAGATTGTTGGATTTGTGGCAGAACCAATCATTTGGCAAATGGTATAACAATCAAAATGGAGGAAATAATAATCAGAGTTTTAATCAAAGAGGTAGAGGAGGCAGAAAACAAAGAGGCAACTTCAGAGGAAGAGGTGGTAGGACATCATACGTTAGAGGAGGTGGAAGAAGTTTTCAATCTCAGTCCTACAACAACAACTATTATAATTATGCATCAGATCAGAAGGATGATATGACTCTCATTTTGAATGCAACTCATGAATCAGTAGGAGAAGATCAAAGGGTGTTTTATATTGAATCAGGATGTAGCAATCATCTGAGTGGCAATATATCACTGATGACTGATATGGAAGCAAAGGTGAATGGACATATAGTTCAAACAGGTGACAACACCAAGCATAAGGTGGAAAGCATTGGCTCAGTGAAGACAAAGAATGGAAGTGAACTTCTGAGCAAGGTACTTTATGCTCTTACTATTCCTAAAAATTTGATAAGTGTAGGGCAAATTGTGGAGAAGGGATATGAAGTTAGTTTCACAAACGATGGTGTCTATGTGCAAGATCCAAATCAGGGATATAAAAACATTATTGCAAGTAAAAAGGAAGGAAGGTTGTTTACTCTCAAGGTTCAAGGTAATGTGGGACATGCTCTATTTACTTATGGAAGTCAAAAGATGTCTGAGTTAGACATATGGCATAAAAGGCTAGGTCATTTCAATGAGAGAGCCATAAAGGAAATGTCAAGGAATGATGTGGTGCTTGTTTTGCCAAAAGTTGAAGGGCAACATATGGTGTACAAGTGTGAAGCTTGTCAATTAGGTGAAGCACACAAAATCTCATACAATAAATCAGGGTACAAGTATTCAAATATGCTTGAATTGATTCATACAGATGTGTGGGGTCCTTCAAGGGACTATAGCATAAATGGATCTAGATATTATGTGTTGTTTGTTGATGATGCAACCAGATGGATTACTTTATATGTAATCAAGGAAAAAATAGAAGTCTTTAAGACATTCAAGCATTATCATGCTTATGCAGAAAGGATTACAGGACAAAAGCTCAAGAGGTTGAGATCAAATGGAGGGGGAGAGTATTTCTCTAAAGAGTTTAATGATTATTTGTGGAATGCAGGTATAAAGAGAGAGGTAACTTGCAGGTACTCTCCTCAACAGAATGGAATTGTAGAAAGAAGAAATAGAACTCTTGTAGAGTTTGCAAGAGCAATGATGAAGGAAAAGAATTGTCCAAACTACTTATGGGCAGAAGTTATCAACACTGCAACATACCTTGTGAATAGGTGACCTTGTAAAGCTTTGGATGGAAGAACTCCTTATGAAGCATGTTGGGGTAAGAAACCTACTCTTGATCATTGTAAGGTATTTGGATGTTTAGCATATGCTTATGTTCCTTCACAATTGAGACATAAGCTAGAACCCAAAGCAAAGAAGTATGTGTTTATTGGGTATGATGATAGACAGATGGGTTACAGATTGTGGAGTCCATCCACAAAGCAATTTCTTGTTACCAAAGATATTACATTTGATGAGAAAAGCACATGGTATACAGGGTCAACAAATGATTATGCAGGTGTTGAAGAAATACAAAGGAAAGGGAAGACAAAAGTAAGTGTGTATGAAGAAGATATTGATGATGTTGTTTATAAAAGTAAATTGCAGGACAATGTTGAAGATGGGCCAAGATTTGATCCAGAATCAAATGTGGCTGAAACTTCAAGAAGTGTAGAGGTCAGAAGATCCTTAAGAGAAAGGAAAGAGCCTATTAGGTATAGCTATGATACATCTTTCCTAACAACAAAAGATTATGCTTACATTGTGAAGATAGAAGAGGATCCAATCACATATGAAGAAGCTAAAGGTAAACAGAATTGGGAGAAGGCAATGCAAGATAAGTATGATGCTCTACTTGAAAATGAAACATGGGAGTTGGTGCCAAGACCAAAGAATCAGAAACTCATTGGATGTAAGTGGGTGTATAAAACAAAAAGGTTTGCAAACGGTAAGGTGTCTAGATACAAGGCTAGACTTGTGGTTAAAGGTTATGCTCAAACCTATGGGGTAGATTATGATGAAACCTTTAGTCCTGTTGCTAAGATGTCTACAATTAGATCATTGATTGCTATTGCTGCTTGTAAAGGATGGAAGTTATCACAATTAGATGTAAAGAATGCATTCCTGAATGGATACATTGCAGATGAAGTATACATGGAGCAACCAGAAGGCTTCATGGATTCAATTGGATCAGATTATGTGTGTAAGCTCAAGAGAGCTTTGTATGGCCTGAAGCAAGCCCCAAGAGCATGGAATTACAGGCTTGTTAAGTTCTTGAATGAATGTGGATTTCAAGCATCAAAGGCAGATAGTAGCTTGCTAGTGAAGGCAAGTGAAAATGGATACATATACATGTGTATTTATGTTGATGATATTATTGTCACAGGTACAGATGCTCAAGGAATCAATGAGCTTAAGAAAAAAATAGAGGAGTTTAAGATAAGTGATTTGGGAAACTTATCTTATTTCTTAGGAATGCAGATTGTATATACTCAACATGGAGTATATGTTACACAAGAGAGATACTTGAAGAATCTTCTGATCAAGTTCAACATGGAGGATTGCAAGTCTTCAAGCACACAATTGGAGGTAAATCATAAACAGAGCAGGTATGGAGGTGAAGAATTAAATGACATGAAGAAACATCAGAGTTTGGTAGGTAGTTTAATCTATGCTACTTTGACAAGGCTAGATTTATCATATGCAATAGGTGTGTTATCACAATTCATGCATTGTCCAAAGAAGACTCATTGGATTGCAGCTCAAAGGGTACTCAGATATATCAAAGGAACCCTAAGTGAAGGTCTGTATTATGGATTTACTTCTGATACAAGAATCAAAGTGTTTAGTGATGCAGATTGGGCAGGTGATTCAGATGATAGAAGGTCTACTCATGGGTATCTTTGTTATATTGGAGATAAATTAGTTTCTTGGTGCTCAAAGAAGCAACATACAGTTGCTTTGTCATCTATAGAAGCTGAGTATAAAGGAATGGTAGAGGCTGCAAAAGAAGTGATATGGTTAAAGACCTTATTGAAGAGTTTTGGAACTGATCAGAGTACTCCAATTATTCTTGGAGATAATATGAGTTCATTGTATTTGGCATCTAACACTGTTTTCCATGCCACGACTAAGCATATAGAGATTCAGTATCATTTCTTGAGAGAAAAGGTACTTGATAAAGAGATTGAAGTGATGTATACTCCAACAAAAGAACAAGTTGCAGATATGTTAACAAAAAGCTTGGATGGACCTAAGCTACAAAGATTCAAGGAGATGGCAGGAGTGAAGAAGAATGGAATAATCACAATTAGTGGATGAGGGGGAGCTGTTGGAACACAAAAATCACAAATTGATGATTACAAAGAGCTTGAAGCATGTCAAAGATCAGATTGAAGTTCAAGAAGTCACTTGAGAAAGTGAAGAGATCTCAAAAGTGAAGTTTGTATACATATGTACATTACAGTTGGAAATTCTTGTAATATGAGTATAGATAATCCTTTGGATGATAAGGAGTAATGTAATAAACACGGGATAAGTCTAGAACTATATGTATATAAGTCAATGATGTAAAGAAATACATGAGAGATTCATTAGAAGACAAGTGTCATAAAGATAGATGTGAAGAGAGTCATCTTCAAAAAATAGCGACGAGTATTTCGTAGATTTCTCTTAGTCTGATCATGTGGATCAGAAATCCTTTTGTACACATCTAATCTAGAAGCTAATGAAGCTCTGTTCAAAGTTTCATGGTCTAATTCTTCTTCTGCTATGAGTATGATCAATAGGAACATGTGTATGTAAAGTCTGCAGATGATCTCTCAGAGTCGCGCATTTTTCCGTGCCAATGTTTTGCTTAGATCTCAGTGCACAGTGTAAAGTTTTTAATGACTGAGCATTCAAAATCTAAGTTAGAAGTAAAGAAATCTATGGCTAAAAGCATTTAGCAAAACGGGATATGTGCTGTGAGAAATCGATCTTAGAAGTTACCTATGCCAAAGTCGTTTGTTCAGAAAAACAGTTTCTGACATACTTTTGATCTTAAGGATCAAATTAAAATTTTAATGATTCTTTTGATGAACTAATGGTTGATATGATTGCGCAAAGGTAGTCTGAAGATGTGTGCATCATTGGTTTGAAGAAATTTGAAGATATGTGCAGGAAATGAAGTCGACTTCTGAAGCATACTTTCTGAAGAAGGAATTTCTTTACTCAGAGAAGTGTTAGTGAAAGTGTTGATAAAAGAAGACAATATTTTTGTAAAGTTTGATCCATAACTGATATAGAAGTGTTCTTAGATCAGTATAGATCAGACCTTTGGAGATTAAGAAGTCTCCAATAGCTACACATATTCTCACTGATAGTCAGAGTGCATTGGATGTTGCATAAAACCCACTGTTTCATGCACAGAACAAACATATTGAGGTGCATTATGAGTATGTGAAAGAGCACCTTCATAACAACATATTGAGAAAAGTTTGAAGATTTTCACAAATCTTTAGGCTTATTTCCTAGTGGGGGCTGATTTTTCACCCCTTGTATTTGTTCACATCATTTGCTCCTCGGGGTTTTTGTTACACTTATGTGTTCCTCGATTAGATTTTATGTGAACCTTTTCCCTATACATGGGAACTTTTTACTCTAGTGCTAGCTAAAGGTTTCTTCCCCATGTTACCACCTATATGATTCACTCATATGTGGTGGTACTTTGTATTTAGGGATATTATTCATTGTGTGTGCTTCTCATGTGTCTCTGACACTTCTACACACACCCAACATTTATTACTTAAAATTAGATTCTTATTTTAAATGATAAAATATTCTTAATTACTTTTTTACTTTAATAATAAGTGGATTACATATATCAAAATTCACAAGGAGTTAATTTTACAGTAATAAGCTCAAATTTTCCTACTCCAATGATAGGATTAGAGGCATTGTTTGCACATACCACATGTCCTCCTTTGGGTGCATCTTTGAAAGATGCAAAAAACATTTTGCATGAAGTTATGTGCTTTGAAGCACCCACATCAAAGAACCAATCTGAATCAACCTGACTCACAATCATACATTTAGAATGCAGTGATGCATCATGATGACATGTAACAACACATGCCCAAAAATATTGAGCCATGTTGGCTTCATCATTGCTTGCACTTGAAGAATTTTCAACAAATAGACATGATGGACTCCTTCTTTTCATTGCACTTAGCAAGCTTTATAAACTCATCAATAGTATGACCAAACTTCCAACAATATTTTGATCTCTTCTTCTTTTCCAAATTAGCATCATTAAAGGAATGAGTGGAAGAGGAAGGTTGAGGCTTTGGTTTTGATGAACCCAAAGATAAACCATACTTGCTTTTCCCTTTTTGTGAGATAGAAAGTGCTTGTGATCCCTCAATCAAACCACTCCTATTCACTCCAGATTGCTCTTCTTGCAAAAGAAGAGACACAACCTCATCAAATGCATACATATTGGGATTCCCTTTTGCAACCAAGCAGAGTGTAGTGGTGAAGCTTTGAAAAGATTCTAGTAATCCTTTCAACAATGTAGAGATGAGTGATGCATTCAGAATAATCTCATATATGTTTGCCAATTGCTCTTTTAAGTTTTTGATGTGTGCCACATACACATCCACAAGCTCATTTTCAGCCATACATACATCCTCAAGTTTCTTTCTCATGTATGAAACATGTGCTTCATTATGCACGTCATACAAATAAGAAAGACTACCCCATGCATGTTTTGATGTAGAACATGATCGAACATGTGGAACTATATGATGCTTCATAGAAAGCACAATCAATGCATGAGCTTGAACATCTTTTCCATCCCATCTAGGTTGCTCCTGTGTAGGTGGAGAAGGAGTATCCATTGTACTAGAAGAAGAAGATCCATCTATGACAGTAGGCTATATGTCAAACCATTTTGTTGAGGTGTATATGGCACCTTACATTGGTGTGAAATTTCTCTTTCATGAAGAAAAGCATTAAACTCATAATACATGTATTCGCCACCATGATCTGTGCATAGATTCAAGAGCTTGTTTGAAGAAAAAAAATTAGCCATAGCTAAAAGTGCTTTGAAGCAAGAAAATACCTCATTCTTTGCTTTCATAGGATACACCCATGTATGGTGAGTAGCATCATCAATGAAGGTAACAAAATATATATGCTTCCCAAGATGGAGTCTTGACGGGATCACATACATCACTATGAACAAGCTGCAATTTTCTTGTAGTGTGTGTATGACTATCTTTTGGAAAAGAAGCATGATGCATTTTTTCAAGAATGCAACCTTCACATGCATGCTTTTCAATGGACTCAAGCATTGGAAAACCAATAAGCATGTCCTTCTTTTGCAAGTAAAGCAAACTATTGAAGTTCAAGAGCATGCCAAAGCTCCATTTCAACCATGAAAGAAGTATAAGAAACCAAGACATTTGAAGAAGCCCTTTTGTATGTATCCAAGAGATAAAAACCATTACATTATGTATCAAACATCACAATAATATCACCATTGCTGAAATCATGAACCATACACTTATCATCAACAAAGTGTACATGAAGTCCAACTTTGGCAATCAACGAAATTTAAATTAAGTTCTTCTTGATACCAGGCATGTACAATGCACTTTATCAAGAGAATCAAACCACTTAATTAGAGATTGCTTAGCCACTAAGTGCATTATTCTAGAGAAGATTCATACTCAAGATAATGCAATAGATGCTTTGACTAAATCTCTACCACAAGATAGCTTCAGACATTGTTGTCACTTGATGGGGGTTACTTGATTCATGATCTTACATAGTTATTCATATAATGTGTAACATGCCCATCAGATGGGAGGTATAGCTTGTATACTTACACTCAGGTATTCTTTATCATTCTTTATTTTTCTCCCATATTCACTTTGGCCATATTGGCCTTTAGTGGAAGATTATTACCATTGGTGTCCATGTGTGTCAGACATTGGTCTATAGAGACCATTCTCTGTGTGTGTGGGACAACGGCTAGTTAGCCAAGGTCCTAAGCTCGGGGGTATATCCTAAGGTATTTGATGGTTAGTGGGGATGAGTGTTGCATGCTGGCCACATGGCGACGCTAGAACATTCCAGATCACTGCTATTTTAAATACAAGAGGATATAAATGGATGGGAGGAGAGTGGCACACACATCATTCGCAAGTAAGATGGGCTAACCACTTGCCCCAAAAGCCATGGTTGAGGATTACTTCCTAATCCTCTCTCTTAGGGTGTAGTTCAACCATCTCCTACCTATCACTTTATTACATTCTTCCCCCCTTGGTTGATCATTTTCATAGCGATTGAGTTAGAGACCGATGCTAGCGGCATAGCCATAGGCGCAATTTTGAGTCAAGATGGCAGGCCAATAGCTTTTGAAAGTAAGAAGTTAAGCAGTGCACAACGCAATTGGCCGGTGCATGAACAAGAGTTGCATGCAGTGGTGCATGCACTTAAAGTTTGGAGACACTATCTTTATGGTGCAGACTTTAAGGTATTCACAGATCATCATAGACTCAAGTATTTCTGTAGTCAGCCAGATCTTTGAGGCCGACAAGCTCGTTGGACTGAGCTCATGCAAGAATTTCATATGGAAATCTTGTATAGAAGAGGCAAAGAAAATATAGTAGCTGATGCATTATCTCGTATAATGTATCAAATGAGCTTTACACTTTTAGAAAGCTCATTGCTTCAAGAAATTAAGGAAGCACAGGTAGAAGATCCACATTTGTTACAGATAGTTAGAGCCATTAGTGATGACTCTATTTTAGAAGACGGGGCAGTTCCAGCTGTTTCTTCTTCTACTAAAGCAAACAAGTCCATTCCGTATTCTAATTTCTCACAGGAGAATGGAATAGTGAAGCAGAAAGGAAAGGTTTGTGTGCCAGATCCCGAGATTTGAGAAAGAAATTCATGCATGATAACCATGATGTTCCCTACGCAGGACATCCTGGTGTTGACAAGACAATACAGCTTGTTAGAAGAACATTTTGGTGGCCTGGATTAGCGAGAGATATCCATACTTATGTTCAACAATGCTTTATGTGTCAAGTCAACAAAGCAGAAAGGGTAAAGACACAAGGTCTTTTACATCCTTTACAAGTTCTAGATCATAATTGGGATAGTATATCCATGGACTTCATAGTGGGGTTACCGCGGACCCAAAGGAAGCGGGATACAATCCTAGTTGTGGTAGATAGACTGAGCAAGATGGCTCATTTCATACCCACGCAGGAGACGATAGAAGCTCCACAGGTAGCGGAGTTGTTTATCCAGAATATCTTCATATTGCATGGGTTACCTACATCCATAGTCTCAGATAGGGATGTCAGATTTACAGGACACTTTTGAAAGTTTGTATTTGACAAACTCAAAGTGTCACTAAAAATGAGTAGTGGTGATCATCCACAGACAGATGGTCAGACCGAGAGGGTCAACCAAATTCTAGAGGATATATTGAGGGCATATGTGTCTGAGAGATAGATAGATTGGGATAGTTATTTGCCATTAGTAGAGTTTGCTTATAACAATAGACCTCATAAGGTGACTGGGATGTCTCCTTTTGAGATGAACTATGGCATGAATCCCATTGCTCCCAGTACCATAGGAATGCCTAAGAAATATCCTAGTGCTTCTGAGTTCTTAGCGAATCTCCAAGCAAACCTTGAAATAGCTAAAGCCAAGATGCAGCAACCAGCTGATAGAGCCAAAGAGTATGCTGATAGGAAAAGATCTCCTAGATCCTTTGAGGAAGGAGACTGAGTCTTCCTTCAGGTACCGGCTAGATCTACTTCATTGTCCACAGGGAAGTGTAGTAAACTATCACCAAGGTATTGTAGACCTTGGAAGATAGTAAAGAAATTAAGTGATGTTGCATACCGATTAGAGCTTCCTCCAGATTGCAAAGTCCATCCAGTGTTTCATGTCAGTAAACTAAGAAAGTATATATCTAGGGAGGATAATCTAATAGAGGGTATTGTTTCTTTGCAGGAAACCGATAGAGCAGGTCATTCTCCAGACAAAATACTAGATAGGAGACAGACACGGTTGAGTAATCGTGTCATCCAAGAGTAGCTAGTAGCATGGAGAGGATTACCACTTACTGACTCTACTTGGGAATCAACAGCTTTGGTTCGCAAGTACTTTCCCTCATTGATCATTGAGGACAATGATCTTTAGAAGGGGGAGAGAGTGTCAGACATTGGTCTATAGAGACCATTCCATGTGTGTGTGGGACAAGGGCTAGTTAGCCAAGGTCCTAAGCTCGGGGGTATATCCTAAGGTATTTGATGGTTAGTGGGGATGAGTGTTGCATACTGGCCACATGGCGATGCTAGAACATTCCAGATCACTGCTATTTTAGATACAAGAGGATATGAATGGATGGGAGGAGAGTGGCACACACATCATTCGCAAGTAAGATGGGCTAACTACTTGCCCCAAAAGCCATGGTTGAGGATTACTTCCTAATCCTCTCTCTTAGGGTGTAGTTCAACCATCTCCTACCTATCACTTTATTACATTCTTCCCCCCTTGGTTGATCATTGTCCTCAATGATCTACTCTCGTATCCCTCTAGCCTCGGTGACCAATTCTTGAACTCCCTTGGTAGCCTTGAATTGATGTCCTCAACCTCCATAGTTTCTTGAACCTTGTTCGCCACCTTGGTCTCTTGAACCCTTGCTCTCAACTTTGTTGTCTTGAACCTTCTTGTTCGCAACCTTGGTGTCTCGAGCCCTTGTTCTCAACCTCAGTCTTGAACCTTGTTCTCACCCATGCTTGGTATCTTGAACACTCAATCAACTACCACCCAAGGATTCCCAAGGAATTCACAGTTGCAAGGTAGTTCATTGGAAAGTTCGTTCCAAGAGCTTTCCAACGGTATATTACATGTCTCAATCCGACCTACGGATTGAGAGATACACCCCAATCATTGTAAGGTCCATCCTTGTAACCGACGCGCGCGCCTTCCACAACTCGTACTCTTTCACATAGAGGATGCCCAAGCGCCTTTTTTCGAGGCCATTGGGACATTCCACCTTGCCTAAGCCTACTTCCTAAGCTCTGATACCAATGTAAGGAATTGAACTCACAACCTCTTGGTTAGGAATGTGATGGGCTAACCACTTGCCCCAAAAGCCATGGTTGAGGATTACTTCCTAATCCTCTCTCTTGGGGTGTGGTTCAACCATCTCCTACCTATCACTTTATTACAATGTGAAAGGCCAAATGGCTACTGGATACTCACATATAGTGGCCTGGTTAGCCCCAGACTCTAAGTTCGGCCACATTTGTATGACCTAAGAAATATGTGTATGGGTACTGTGTGTTTTTACTCTGTATTTTGCACCCCTTGAGTGGACTATTGTGTATGGCACTGGAGTTTGGGTTTCGACAGCAATGGCATCTTTACGGAGCTCTCAAGAAGGAGAGTCTACAATAGTGCAATACCAAAGGAATACTTCAAAAGATACATGCCATCCCATGGTCTGATGTCCCCCTAAAATATTTCTTAGATCAATGTGAGTATATAATGTGACATCCCATACCACCATACTTCGTATTCACATTGACATGTGGGTGATATTTTTCCTAAAGTGCAAACACATATTTATAGAGTGCACTCTTATTCAAATCTCTAAAAGAATTTGAATTCAAGACATTACCTCTATCTTTTATTTTTGTAGGCTTCAAGTTCTTCCATCACAAGATCATTCTGGGATTGTGTGCTTTAACTTTACTTTATCTTGGAAACTTGAAAACCTTTTGATGTAATAAAAACCATCCTTCTTTTCTAAGGTCTTCAAAATAAAATCAATCCAAGTTACCTGAATTCCTTATATTCAAGTTCTATAAGTTCTTACTCAACCAAGTTGTAATGACAAGAGCTTATTACTTCTTGTCTTTAGATTCCTTTCTCACTTAAGATTTAAGTAGCCAACCTAGAGAATATCTATAATGCTTAAGTCTAATCATCCACTAATGACTTTATATTTCACCTTTAATAAATCCCATTAAGGATAGTTAAATATAAATTTTAGTACCTTCCACATACTTAATTATCGTAACCACAGTTGTAGAATACATACTTGGAAATTCAAACTCTATTGACTTTCACACTTCCCTTTAGAGAAGCAGAAAAATTTGTCATTCTTTATCTAAATTTGTGCCTTTCATCCACCTTTAGGGATCCCAAATTTCTATGACCATAGCATGCCATCAAGTTTCTTTTTAGGTAAGTTTACTACTTTCGTACAAATCTATTTCATGGAAGATGTTTTTTTTTTCTTTTTAACCCATTAATTACATCAATTTTGATGGGTATTTGCTTTTTTATAGAAAGATGCACTTATAAATCATTCTAAGCTATCACCATATGATACCTTCTATCTTTAATTATATATCTTTCATAAGGACATCTTCATTGCCTTGTCTTAACATAATCACGAACTTCTAGTTGTTTTTGGGAAAGGTCATGGATCAATTAAGATCTACTACTTGAAAGGACTTGACATTTCCAAAGGATAAATTTGTCCTTCAATATGGTAGGAAAAATGGTTTAACTCTTGAAGTAGGACAAAATGTTCTACTTCATATAAGTTCCTTTTCTTTAGGAAGTATTACCTCTCTTAAAGGTAACTTATTTAGGTATCATACATTTTTTATTACATGAAGCTCCAAAAAAATCTCAAAATTTTTTAAAAAGTGGATGCTTTCAAAATTTTCATGATTCCCTGGCACTAGACATAATTTCTATAGATGCAAACATGAAGTAAGTACAAATTTATTGAACTTCACAGTTCAATTTTATGGTTAAGTTCAACTACTTGTATTTGATTTCCATAATTTCATTCGATGGAATCAAGTGAAAGCTAATAAAACTTTGCGACTATGATGAGTTATCATCTTACTTAAGATGCATGAGAATTTACACAATTGTAGGATCTCATTTGTAACTTTTCTTTATAACCTTTTCAAATGTCTCTTTAAGTACCTGAAGAGACTGAAAGTAATAATTGAATCCTCTAGCTTTTCAAGCATACATGAACTCTTGGCCATTGACATAGAAAGAAGAAATAATTATTGGAATGTAGCTTCTTAACTTGGTTTTGTTCCTTGCACTTACTTCATACCAATTAAGACATTCTTCTTTACTCAATGCAGACTTTACATTAAGTAATTGATATGTAAGTATCACTTTGGGAAGGAAATCTTCTAGATACTTGGGTTGCAAAGTTGTAGACTTTACATTAAGTAATTGATATTTAAGTATCACTTTGGGAAGGAAATCTTCTAGATACTTGGGTTGCAAAGTTGTAACTGGCATGAGTTTGCAAGTACCTTGCTTGAGTTCTTCTTGAATGTCATACGTTCAACTTTAAAAAGTAAGCCAACTACTAGAATGATACATTCACTATTCGCTTTCATATACTTAGCAAACAATTATTTCTTTTATTCATGCAAATGCATGTGCTTGCATGCTTAAATTGATTCAAGAATTCCCTTGCTTTAATTATGAGTGACATGCATGCACTTCATGCACTTACTTTATGCAGAAACATTCTACTTTTTCTTCCCTTTGTTTATGTAAGACATGAATATGTACATGATTTGTGCATCTTGAACCATTTCCTAATGGAAGAAAAGCTTGAAGCGTACATTAAAAAAATCTTTATATTTAAACTTATGCATGAAAACATTCGTTTGGAAAGAGGAATGCACAAACATTCAGTATTTTTCATGCATTATTAATGCATGCAAGTACTTAAATGCATGTCCATTCAAGTCTTCTATAGTAACTTTCATTATCTTTGCATCTCTAATATCCACCATTGAAGTGCTATTTGATGGTTACGTAGAGCATTTGAAAGCTATAACATAGAAGTAGTGAAATCAAACAAATTGAAAATAGTTAGCTCCATCTCAATCTATGTCCTTCCATTATCCATTGAGAAAAGACATCCTCCAGATAATACTCCAAAGGATTGAAGTTGAGCCCAAAAATGTGGTTTCATGAAATCATTTGATGAAGAAACTCTTACTTTGCATCACAAAGAAAGTGGTTTGAATGCTTCGAATTCTCCAAATGAACAAATACGTAAGCTTCAACTTTTGATAGGTTTTGGTTTCATGAAATCATTTGATGAAGAAACTCTTACTTTGCATCACAAAGAAAGTGGTTTCAATGCTTCGAATTCTCCAAATGAACAAATACGTAAGCTTCAACTTTTGAGAGGCTTGGAAGAAAGATGAATCTCGAACTTAGCTTGAAAGAGGCTAGGAAAAACCTCAAATCATCTCGGGTTGCTTCATGATATAGAGAGGTAGAACTAAAATATGTCTCGATTGAGATATGCTATGATGGGAGTGCCCTTTGCTTGCAAAAGAAGGGAGAGAGAAGAATACAATGTGCAATTTGCGGATTCCTCATAGTGATTGAAAAAAATATATTAACAATAGAAAATTGTTGACGAATTGCATGGGTATACTAACTGTCTGTGAATTTCAAAGTCCTGTGGTTGATCCCCTTCTCTTGGAGGCAACCAATCATCCCTTTCTTTCTTCTCATCTTCCACAAGGTGTTGCCTCTTGGCTCGATAATTTTAGATAAGATTAATGAAGCAAGAAATACAACACACAGCCAGGTGTATGAGTTGGATCTCCTCCCTCTGTTGCAGCATGCATGGATTCAAATCCCCAATGTTGTAGATTCATCTTCTATTATTTCCAATTACTCCTCTCTTTTCTTTTGCTTCATGTATGCAAATAGAGAAGAGATAAAGATGTCTACAATAAGCTCCATCGAAGATAGAGATAACTTCATGCCACACATAGCTTAGTAGCCCTTGATCAGGGATGACTTGGGCTCGAATCCTATCTCTCATTAATTGTTTTCCATAATCCTTTTTCCATATCAAGACGCTATCTGTGCAAATAGAAGACATGATATGAAATAAAAATGTTCTATATTAGAGAAGCATGAGACAATGGTAGTAGTGGATAAGCCACAGTCCCCTCATTGGGGGCCATGAATTCAATACCCAAATTGTGTAGCTATGATCAATTGTTTTGGGGGCCATGAATTCAATACCCAAATTGTGTAGCTATGATCAATTGTTTCTGTAGATGGATACATCAGAGGGAGAGAGATGCACACTCTTGGGAGTGAAGAAAAATGAGTGCACACATGTCTAAATGACAAAGAGGAGGTCTCTAACCCATAAACAAGATCATAAATATTTAAGGCCTCCATGGAAGCTTAACCTAGAGCTATGATACTAATGTAAACAAGTAGAGCATTAGGACCACGATGTGCTAGAGAGATGACTTTCCTCCCAACCTTACACCTCTATATATAGATCTTTCCAAGGGGATGCCCTCTCTAGCTGACTACCCATCCTAGTTTCAACCATGTCACTACAATCCATCCTAGTGTCAACCATGTAACTACATGTGCTCCATGTGTCCCAATTAACTCACATTAACTCAAGTGGATGCCTTTAGAAGGCTCTAGAGCTCTTGGGGCAAAATACTCTCCCACAAATCTTGTAGGATTTGAATCAAAAACCTCCTTTGACCTCTTGGGGCAAAATAATCTCCCATGAATCTCATACGAATTGAACCCAAGACCTCCTCCTTCCCATCCATTGAGTTACCCACTATGCCAATCTTCTTGCTTGTTTTAAAAGCACATGGAGCTGCCCTTAAGTTTAATCTCTAGACTTTGTCCCTACATGAGAATGATCAACGATGTCCAATTTTAGACCTGTATGAACCAATCAGGCGCTCACATCATAATATTACTTTATAATAAATACCTTATCTTGTAGAGAGTCACTCTCTTAATAGAACCAATTAGAGTGATTTGAATCGAATTTTGTAAGTATTAGAGTCTACTGGAATCTTGCAAAGGCTCATGTTCAATCTCTATGTAAGCTTAGAGAGGAAAGAAAAATAGTGAGTTACTATGAAAACTATCTCATGAGATCCTAGAGACTTCCAAAGTTGCATAAGAGGTATAGATTCTTTCCCCAAGATATATGTGGAAATTTTAAACTCTTTGGAACCGATATGGAGTGATTTAACATTTACAGTGGCCTTAAGCAAAAGTTTGAAATTTTCAAATGGCAATATAACATTTCCAAATCATCGAATTTGCTCAAAATGCCAAAGGTTCAACAAATGGGCTTGCAAAAAAATTGTCAATATTTTCCAAAGCAATTAGAAATTGCATAATAATTTCTTATAGTTTCAAAAAGCTAAAAACCATCTATATCGTCCTTCTTGGATGCATTGAAGTGGAAGGACTTCGTTCTGATCTTCAACGACCAATCAATGAACTTTGGCCGACATTTGGTAGGTGGCTCCCAAAAGATTGACAAATATGAATAAAATTCATTATACATTTCTCTAAAAATACGTTTGTATCACTTTGGATAGCTTGTGTTTAAAGAAGCTATACATGATGCCAAATGAGCTCTCGGAGTGAAAGATGTATGCATTCGAAGCCTATAATGCACATCCATGAAGGGGTGTGTGTGTCTGTAAGAGAGAGAGAGAGAGAGAGAGAGAGAGAGAGAGAGAGAGAGAGAGATGAACGTATAAATGTGGAGGCATGCATTTGGGGATTTGTGGATATATCAAGACAATTTCTACTCCCCATACATCACCTCTACATATAGTTGAAAGAAAATAAAAAGACTTTGCATGCTAATACCTCTTCAAATCCTCTTTTTCATATTTCCGCCTCTTCCTCCTCCTTCTCCTTCTTCTCTTTTCCTTTTCCTTTCCTCTCCTCTACTATCCCAAGCTCCGGCTTCAGGAAATTCCAACATGCATGGTCTTTTATATCCCATATACATTAGCTAGAAGGCGCTTGAGGTCCTATATAGTGGCTACTTGCACTACTAGTTGTCTCAAGCAAAGAAGTAGAGAGACCATGTGAGCTTTTCGTATCTATTCCATTCATGTGATAATGTGGCCCTATAGGGGATAGGGCATTCCTTGCTCTCTAGTGCATAAAGTCGAGGTTAATGAAGCCAAATTTGAACCACTCTCATACGAGTGAGACGTGTTTTCTTTTGAATACATTGAGAAGAAGATCACCTCCCATGGATGCCATGTAAGCTCCCAACACAACAATGCAACCCATGAGTGGCCTAATTAACCAAATTTTTCTTCCAACATGCATATAACGCCATGAGAGGCCCTTAATCATATAACCTCATGAGAGGCTTGAAATGGAATTTGTCAACTTGTGACGGTCACATGGAAGAAGAACAAAAGAAATGTCTAGATCATTGATGAAGTTCGGAGAAACACATGGAAAACAAATGTAAAAAGATCATGGAACTTTCTTAATGTGCCAATGAAAGATTATATAATGACATTAGGGGTGGATGATCATGGTAAATTGAATTTGAGCATAGTAAATTGAATATGAGGATGGTAGATGTATAATGATCATGGTAAAGTGAATTTGAGCATAATAAATTGAATAGGAGGATGTAGATTGAATATGTAGCAAGCCTTTCAAATGAAGGCCTTGTAGAAATAGAAATTTTCTAAATTTTGTATCCTAGTCATTCGACCCTTACAAAAAATGTCAAGGTAATATTTAGAAGCTTGTATGAGATTAGTGTGAACATGAATGAAAGAGCATGTAGTTTATTTCAAAGTGCGGCTTCACACAAGGTAGAGGCACCAAGAATTAAAACATGTGGCAAAAAAATATTGGTGGACTCACCTGACACTGTGCCTGCTTCACCCCCTTTGAACAAAAGCAGTACATGCATTACATAACAAATCTACAATTGAGAAATTTCGCATGGTCAATGTGATGGTTGGGATGATTATGCATTTGTTTTCAGTATTGGTGTGAATTGTCAAGCCAGAGGAAATAGTATGAAGCAAAAAGAACAATGCTTTGTGGTCAACACAATGTGAATTCACCCTAAGATGTGACAAATTACTTGTCACTATGAGTAAGTTGATGATGTGGATTTTTTTTTTACAAAGAGGAAGTTCAGCCAAAGATTAATCTCCATTTGCTTGAATTGATTGAGAGAACAATTATACAAGTGAATAGGCATAGTACCCATGCGTCCCCCCTTATCCCACAAAGCACAGGTTAAACTACCTCAAAGTGAACACTAGGAAAAACTGCTCGAAGACATTTGATTGTGAACATGTGATGATGTGGAGTTGTGAACATGTGATGATATGGATAGAATGAGCGTGTTCATTCATTGATTCATTCATTCACTTTCCCCAATACTCCTTGCAAATAAGGCCCATTTCACATAAGGGCTTTGGAACAAACACAAAAAATCCTTAAATTCCATGTGAAAATGAAAAGAGTTAACAAGATCTACTGGCAATGCATTCAGATATATGGATGGAACATGGCAAAGCTATTTCACTGCCTCCGCCCTATGTGAATGGAGATAGCTTATATAATAGAAGAAAAATATGTGCTGTATACATGGAAGCAAATGGTAAATGGTAAGCTTCCACATATACATCGAAGTCGTTCAAACTATGCAGGGGTGACAAAGGGAGGGTCGGCAAATTTTTAAGCCAAAGGTGTTGTGATGTGGCCAGGATGGCAACAAAGGACTCTGCTCTTGTGTGAATTCAAGTATCCAAATGACATGGGAAGAATGGCTGAGCAATAACAAAGTGTCTTGCCACTGCGCTATGTGAAAAGAAGATGGGAAATAAATGTAACGGGAGAAGAGCCCATCTTTGTAAACTCCTGTTCTTGTGGGATAAGAGGGGTCCCATGGGTACTATGCCCTTCCTTGTAGAGTTGCAATTTCAAAGTTAAAGCTTGAAAGAGTAGGCCTCGGCTGAACCTCCATTTAAAAAAAACAAAAAAAAAAAAGAGCTCATTCGGTCACAATGACAGTCGAAGAGCTTCTCATTTTGTATAATTTTGAAGAGGGCCTTCAAGATGCTCCACGGACCACCATCCTCGATTGTGTGGTGGGGGGAGGGCGATTGTTGTCCTTTACTATTCTCATTTTTTAATATTATTATTTTCTAGTGAACACGGAGGGCCATGATAGAACAAAAATCTTTTGTTTATTTGATAACAGAGAAGATGGCATCCACGTGTTTCGCTGACTCAGGCGATACTGGATATCATGTCCTAGCTGGCAAAAACTGATTGGTTTTAAAGGATCAGTAGGGAAATGTGTTAAATCTACTTAATCAGCTTCGCAGGCTGCACACTTCACCTACTACCGCACTGAGTATCACAGAGTCGGACCTGCACGCTTGACAAGCAGCCATGGCAACAGCAACCGCAGCTCTCAGCAGCTCAACCTTCGCAGGCCAGACCTGCTTGAAGGGACAGAGCGAGCTTTCGAAGAGAGTAGGCAATGTAGAAGCTCGCGTCACCATGAGGAGGACTGTAAAGTCTGCTCCGGATAGCATCTGGTAAGAAGGCAGTAGTGATTCAACTCTTTGAATGATGTCTGATGCGCTTGAGGGTCTTTACAATTTCAGCGTTTTATCTGCGTAGGTATGGCCCTGACCGCCCCAAGTACTTGGGTCCATTCTCTGAAGCGACTCCCTCTTACCTTACTGGCGAATTTCCCGGTGACTATGGCTGGGACACCGCTGGACTATCAGCAGACCCAGAAACTTTCGCTAAGAATCGTGAGCTCGAGGTGATTCATGCTCGATGGGCCATGTTGGGCGCCCTCGGATGTGTGTTCCCTGAGTTGTTGGCGAAGAACGGGGTGAAATTTGGTGAAGCTGTCTGGTTCAAGGCTGGGTCGCAGATCTTTGCTGAAGGAGGTCTTGACTATTTGGGTAACCCCAATCTCGTTCATGCGCAGAGCATTTTGGCGATCTGGGCGTGCCAGGTGCGAACCGTCGCCTTATAAGAATGGGAAATTTTCAGAGATTGGATTCTCATTGTGGGACGTCTGTGCAGGTTGTGTTGATGGGTGCTGTCGAGGGTTACAGAGTCGGTGGCGGACCTCTTGGCGAGGGCCTTGACCCCATCTATCCAGGTGGTGCATTCGACCCACTTGGCCTTGCTGACGACCCTGATGCATTTGCCGAGTTGAAGGTAAAGGAGATCAAGAATGGGCGTCTGGCTATGTTCTCCATGTTTGGCTTCTTTGTACAGGCCATTGTCACCGGCAAGGGCCCAATTGAGAACCTCTCCGATCATCTTGCTGACCCTACCGTGAACAATGCTTGGGCGTATGCTACCAATTTCACCCCCGGCAAGTGAGCGTAGTCACTGGATGACAATTTCATGGCGATGAGAATTCACCTGTAAAAAACCTACTCAATGCGTAATCAAAAGAGTTTTTCGTTGTTAGATGTCGTTCTCAGCAACTTATTTTTGTGAATGTGATATCTGCGTTTTTGAAAAGCACTACCTGCCTGGCTGTAGTTGTTAGTGCGGACTGGGTTGTTTCATGGCAGGCATTGGTTCTATGATTGATTTACTTCTTTGGCTGTCTGATTGTAGTTAATGGTCTGTTCGGAGCGACGACTACTTAGTTGGTATGATGCCATGTATTTGATTGTAATGGTTGTAAGGTAAATTGATATTGGCGTGTATGGTGAGTCGAATGTGTTTTTTCTCTCCGATTGCTTATTTCACGGAAAGTACGTGATACAGGAGACGAGGCAGAAGGTTCTCGCGTTAAAATGCTGGTCGGATATTAAGTTGATTGACACGTTGCACCGTATGTCTTGTTGACATGTAAGCATCGAACCAGAGCTTTTGTGAGGAGTAAGAATATATGTTATTGCAGATCTCTGCGTGTCAAGTGAATCTCGTAACGTTCGCTGGAAGATAGAGAAGCTCATTAGTCTCTGCCTGTACTGATATGAATGCAGGGGATGTTAGAGACCATTTTGGATGGGCTGATCTAGCGATGTCAGAGACTATTTTGGATGGGCTGATCTAGTCTAACGACAGTGGAATTTATATAGAATGAGCTGTTCGTCCATGTGAGTTAGTTGATGTGAGTTAGTTGGGTTGGGTGGGTGTTTGCCTCACGAGGTGGGGGTGAGGGTTCAATCTCCACAATTTATGTGTGTGGACCTAAGGTCAGTGTAAAATCATGATATCCCCGATGAAACTAGTTTTCTCTTGTGTCGCCTTCAAGCAGTCTAACCCCTGCTTTGTGAGATATGAGGGGGCCCATGGGCATGATGTCCGCTCACTTGTACAAAGTTGAAGTTTTGGAGGAGTAGGCTTCGGTCGAACCTCCATGTAAGAAAGAAAAGAATGGGCTGTTCTGACACTAAACTAGAAACGTCTGTTGCACCCAGTCAACAGGGCAAGTTATTATCGAATTCATTAGATTGCTTTGCTGTGTAGCAGAGTAGTTCACGATTTATGTTGAGCCGAAGAACATTAGTTTCTATGTGATTGCTCTATGAGCGTGATATTGTTGAGAAGGGTGGAAATTGAATTGGAAGCGGGCGAAGATATTTGTGAGTGTTATTGTGAAAATGTTCTGTAGAATTGGCGGAGAAAGATAAGTGTGCGTTCTTAGGAGTATTGTCCAAGGTGGCGACGCTCTTCATATCGCTGTGCTATCTTTAGTGAGCAACAACTTGCCTGAGTTTGATCCGAGTCATAATGTTCTCAAGACCTCTCCATCTCTACCCTCATGCTTGTCTCACTTAATGTCCTTACCCAATCCTTTAGGACATTTGCATGTCTCACCAAAGAATTTCCGATTAGCAAAGGTACTACCTGTGGATATTTCATCACAAAAAAATACAAAATAAAGTGGTTACCTTGAATAAATGCATGAATTTTGGGAACCACTCCGAGGGGCTTCGACTTTCTCTAATCAAATAGAGTGATCTAAAGTTGGTAGGTTTCGAGGGCAGACATCCGAGCTTCCCCACTGTTTACTCTAGCATCAGGTTGATGCCTAAACCCCCATCTCTAATCATTCTTGAGAGTACTTGCCCATTTAGCTTACTGTTAATCTAAGACTCTTATAATCTTTGAGGGCTTCATTACTGACTCTATCCCCACTTAGAGTTCTATTTTTGGCTACCACGACTAAACTTGATAGATCCATAATTTATAAGACTTTTGAGATAAACTGAGCATCCATTCCCAAAATTTCAATTACACTTACTTCCCTGGTTATTGATTTAACAAATCTGCAGTCTTTGATTTATCTTCTTTTTGAGGTTTGTGCTAGTCCTCCGAGGCTCTCTGAGTATATTATAGGCTCTATTTATGACCCCTTTCATCTTTGGGTGGTCCTAAACTCATTGGGCATCATTAGTTCCTCTATTGGTAAATTGCTATTACTTCACCTTGAAGGACTCTTCCATTTCCTCTTGTTTGTACTATCGTAGAAGCAATTCTTTCCAGGTAGACAACTTTGCCAGCTATTCAAGGCATAGGTTCCTCCCTTCAAGGTGTTCTTTAGTCATTTGATAGCATATGGAGGTGGGGCTATGAGGTGGAAGCTCTTTTTCCTAGGCACAATCTGAGAGAGTATTTGCTCTAGTAGAGACATTTCCCACACCTAAAACAAATGATTGGTTTTCATTCCTTAGACTTCTTCTAGGATCTCCAAGTTTTGGTTGTTACCTTGGATTGGGGTTGCGACCATCAATGAGGGTGAGAGGAGGAGTCTTGCTTGAGATCTTGTTTTTCCCCAATGTTGAGCATAAGTGCCTCCCGAGTAGCATTCTTGAGTTTCATGGCAGGCTTCTCGCATAGTTGGAAATTCATACTCAATTTAGGACATTCATTTAGACCATGATCTTGCTTACTATACATGCTGCACTTCATTCCACTTCTTACTCCTCTCGAGCAGACGTCTTGGAGATCTTACTTGAACCACACTACCTCGTCTTGTTTTTGCTCTTCCTTTCTTAGGTTAAGAGCCTTGATCCCCATATGTACTGTAGCAAATTCAATATGCTCCTCACTAGCCAATCCTTTGAAATGGGAGAATTTCATAGTTAATCGGAGAGTAAGCTTTCCCAAACTGCCGGAGATTGAGCTTCCATCTTGGTTGGATCAAAGACCACAAAAGGACGTGGATCTCCTACTTTTCTTTCTCTCATTACACTTTGAATTTGAGAAAATATAGAGTAAGCCTTAGAGTGAGAAAGATAGAGTACCTTTTTGAGAAAATATGATGTGGATAGTTGTTGCTTCTCGCATAGTTGGAAATTCATACTCAATTTAGGAGATTCACTTAGAGCATGATCTTGCTTACTATATATGGTGGAATTGATTCCACTTCTTACTCCTCTTGAATAGACTTCTTGGAGATCTTACTTGAACCACACTACCTCGTCTTGTTTTTTATCTTCCTTTCTTAGGTTAAGAGCCTTGATCCCCATATGTACTGGAGCAAATTCAATATGCTCCTCCTTTTGAATCTTGAACCCTTTCAATTCCTTTTAGAGTTACATCTCAGGATCTTAGATGTCATAGGAACCATTGTTTGAGATGGAATGGGTGCCATAGAAAAGGGTGCTTTGTCAAAAGCAATTCCATATGGTTTATGTTATTACGTGATTCACTCTAACCTAGTTTTCATGGCCAAAGATTTGTTCATTATGGTAGTGGTGAGTATCAATTCCTACAATTTCCACTATGTATGAATAGGGATAGGTTTAGTGAACCATTTTTTCATAAAGAAAACATGGCGTTAGCTTGGAAGTTTGGCCGTAATGTCTTTTGCTCTTATTACAATGAGAGGAGTGTTTCGCCTTCATTTAGTTGAAGTTTCTAACTTGTCAAAATTCTCTTTATTTTTTGATGGTGTTACCTCTCTTGAAATAGTCTTTGAAAGCTTGCATCATGTCACCTCATGTAGTAAAGTGATTGTCTAGGATTTGATAGAACCATCTGTCTACAAGTCCTTCCAAGGTAGTTGAGAATTGAGATCAACCTGATGGTTTTGCATAAAGCTAAAAATATCTTGGCATGCTCAACAAGGTCCTCACTAGCCAATCCTTTGAAATGGGAGAATTTAATAGTTAATCGGAGAGCAAGCTTTCCAAACCATCAAAGACCACAAAAGGACGTGGATCACATACTTTTCTTTCTCTCATTACACTTTGAATTTGAAGGTATTGTGCATCCTTGCTTTATAGAGTAAGCTTTAGAGTGAGAAAGATAGAGTACCTTTTTGAGAAAATATGATGTGGATAGTTGTTGCTGTTGATATATTTTAGTATTGATGTGTGAACATAATTCGGAATGTGAGGGTATTTTTTCCCTCTTTAGGAGTTCCTAGCCTTTTATTATTCTTTATGTTGTCCATGTGCTTCTACATACCTCAAACTCCAACAATTGGTATTAGAGCAGGTGGACACTTCATACAGGGCATCATTGACCCCCCTTTGGTCGTAGTCTTAGAATCACAAAATTGGTGAGCATACTGAAGGTGATTAAGAGTTCAAAATAGCTTGCCTTTGTGGTGCCAAAATTTATTTTGGCCTCCAAATGCACTATCATAGTGGCAACGCAAGCAATTTCGTCCCTTTGTGATATATATATATATATATATATATATATATATATATATATATATATATATATATATATTTATATATATATGTGTGTGTGTATGTATTTATGTATGAAATTGCTTAGCAAGGACATCCAATTATCCTATGTATTAACTCAATTGCAATGTGCAAATATGCTCACAAATTCTTTGGATGGAACTAAGATGAATAGGTTCAATATGATGATTGGATTGTAGGAAATCAAGGAGGAATGAAGACCATGCATGTTAGGCTTGAGAGGCAGTTGTTGATGCAAAGAAACCAAGCCTACATACTTGGATAACTAGCATGAATTTCATATAGTCATATATGATCACTCCCTTGTAAAAGTCACATTACATTTTATCTTTGTAAAAGTGCTTGTACTTAATGCACTACTCTCACGAGGAGTTAGGAGGAATCAAATCTCGATTTACTTGGTAGATGATTGATGAGAGAATGTTTCCTAAAGTTTTAGGACTCATTTTGGTGAGAATTTGAATTTGAAGTCAAATCTTGGCTCCAAACGTAACTATAAAAGTAGATAAAAAAGACTCCCATATCTATTTCATAGTTACAAAGTTCATTGTAATTGCATTCTTCAGTCATGAGATACCTTCATATCTTTGCTCTCTGGTCTACACATTGAAACACCCCGAAAATATCGAGCAAGTCCTCTAACTTGCTAAGCATCATTCTCAGTGTGTAGTCCATCTTTTTTATTGAAATAACTCATGAGTGGTAGCTATCTATGTTAACTAGATACCATCAAAAGGAATTATGCTAATTGTCAGCAAGTTGAGGGCATTGTTCATTCTACTGAACATGTGGAGAGACTAAAATATCAAGTCTATGATCTTGGTTCAACCTTCTACTTATCTGTTTTGAGTCTTTGATTAGAGGATCATGTTCCAAAGCACATAGGTGATTATTTGTGATCAATAGGAAGCTAAAAGGGCCTACTACACTCTCCACAACTTGTTCTTGGTTGGTGTAAAGCAATGTTTTGGTGCACTACTTCATTGCTCGAGTCTATCCACCATCTCCTCTAGCATGAGCAACAATTGGAGATTTTGCGGCATGAACTCCAACATGCTCATAATGAGATAAAAGAACATGATGCTACACTCCAAAAGATGCAGTGATGAAAACAAGCTAGTAAGGGTGGTGAAGGCCCTTATCACTGCTCAAGAAGAAGGCATGCATTCCAAGATTGGTGCCAAAAATCTCCAATTTTCTCGATTCGATGGGTGAAAGGATGGCCAATTTGTTGTTTCATGGCTTTCTTAATTTGATGAACTTTATTCTGATGAATCATATTCTGAATTAAAAAAGTGAAAATTTTTACTAATTATTTGGTGAGTAAGGTCTAGTAATGGTGGAATGTTTTGCAGCATAGCACCAATCGCCCCACCACATGGATCACATTTCAAGAAAAGATCAAAGATTCCTTCCTTCCTCCCCAGTTCCACTTACATGCTCATCGATCATGGACAACTTTTGGATGGAAAGACGGAGATATTGTGTCTACCTACATTGAACGCTTTTGTTAACGACTACTACTTATTTGTTTGCTTGAAATGGTTCCTAAAGATACCTTGCAATGGAAGTATGAAGATGGTTTGTGGATGGGAATCCAAGCCAAGCTCAACACACTACGCCCTATGACCCTCTATGAAGCTATCTCTTTTGCACATGATGTTGAGAAAAAGTTTGAGTCAATCACCAAGTCCATTCGATTACAACAAACATGTCAATGACAACAACCAATCAATCCCAATTTTCCTTTCAAGCATACTTTCACTACTTTTCAATGTCCTACTTTTCAACACCCTCCTCAATCCAATTTCTCACTAGTACACAAGATAACCCCCTTACAACCTACAAAACCTCCAACCCTTCAAACTACAATGATGGATGCTCAACAAAAAAGGCCTCGTATAACTTGTTGGCATCGTAGTAATTTTTGTCATAGTAAGGCTAAATGTAGGTTGCAAACTAACGATATGAAACCTTATCAAGCTCAAGTACATAACATGGAGGTGGTTCATGAAGACACTCAACCTGATTGGACCGAAGAAGCATTGGAAAAAGATTTAAGTACCTTGGGTAAGAAAATTTCTATCCATTCTTTACTTTGCATGCAAGGTACTATTAATGGTAACTTTGTTAATATTTTACATAATGATGGTAGTTCAAATGATTTTATTTCTTATAGATTAGTGAAAGATATCCAATTACATCCACTTCCTTCTATGTATAGAGTTAAGGCTGCACTTCAAGGAAATAGATATAATGTTACAAGTGAAGTGCATAATGTTTAGATTTGTATATGTTTATACATAGATAAATGCACATTTTTAATTGCTCCTTTGTAGTCCTATGATGTTATAATTGGCATGCCTTTTCTTCATCATTATAATCCATACATTGATTATCACACACACACACAATGAGTTTTAAGTTCAACAATCAAGATATTTCTTTGTCTACATTGCATGACTTCCAACCATTTACACTAATGGCTCATACTCAATTAAAACATGCATTTAGGAAAGGCTACAACTCATGTGTTTTTTTTGTTAATATTGATTCTACACAAACACTTCCTTATGAACAAAAATCATTTATGGCTTTCTATCAGGATTTCTTTATGGCTGATTTTCCTTCTAGACTACCACATTCTAGGGGATCTCTTGACCATATTATAGACTTAATTCTTGGAAGTTCTCCTCCCCATAAAGCACCTTATAGGCATGGACCTTATAGGCAATTCCAATGATGATGAGCTGCAAGTGCATAGATGATTTACATTCCAATGATGATGAGCTGCAAGTGCACAGATGCTACGAATAGTAGTCATTTGGCATGTAGGAGCAAAGGTCTTATAGAAATCAATGCATCTTTCTTGAGTATAACCTTTTGCAACAAGCCTAGCATTATACCTGTCAACTATTCCATCACGCCTACACTTGAGCTTTGTATGCCCACTTAGTGCCAATAGTAGCATCATACTTTGATTGCATAGCAACCATCCAATTTTTTGAATTTTGTCCTTCATCAAACTAAACAAGCTCATTCTCATCACAAAGACTAAAGGTAGCCATAACATAGCAATCTGATGCAAAAGAAGCATTATGAAAGCCTGAAGGATTATGATAGACATAGGTGCATCTTATTACACACACTCTCACAATCAAAGAGGAGCACACACACAGATTGAGGCAAGGAGGAATGATCTTCTTCTTCTTCTTCTATTACATAAAAGGAATATACAAGAATGACCTAAAAAACAACAATACAACAAGTGCAATATATAACTGTTAAGATTATCACAATTGATGGTGATAGGCTTTTGCACCTCCATACCTAAATTTGCAAGTGGCATCTCTAACCAGGATGCTTCACATGTTGACATTGCACCACCTCTATACTAAGCCTCTATACTTGACAAAGCAATAGTGGGTTGCTTCTTACTATCCATGTAATAGTTGCACTCCCAAGTGAGAATAGAAAGCCACTAGTAGATCTTCTAACTCGAATGCTACCAAGCCAATCTGCATCAGTGTATCCATGAACGTGCAAATCTACACCAGCTTCATAAAACAATGCATAATCCAAAGCAGTGCTCACATAACATAGAGTGTGCCTCAGAGCATCTAGATACAGCTCCTTGGGAACCTTCATAAATCAACTTTCAAGTCCAACAATGTAGCTTAGATCAGGCCTTATAATTATGAGATATACTTCCCACAATTTTCTTGTACATAGTAGCATTTTACAATGCTTCACCTCATCTAGTATCCAACTTCTAATTCTGATCTAATGGCATAGAAACTCACTTACAATCATCCATACCATAGTTTTTGAATTATTTTGATGGTGATGCACCACAATGCGCTCTCCTACTCGAGAGCTACATGACAATATCCTCGGAGTAGAAATTTGAGCTCCTAGGGCCGCACAGGGTACTCTGCATAGAGGCTACAGAATACACAAAAAGACATAATACATAGGGAGCATGAACACAAACTTCTTAGGTGTTACAAATGCGGTCAAACTTAGTGTCTATGATTGACTAGGCCACTATATGTTTTATTAAAGAACATATACAAAGAAGTGTCTGGTGGCCATTTGGCGTTTCACATGGAAACTAATGATAACACTCTCCCACTAAAGGACAATATAGCCAAAGTAACTATGGGACAAAAATAAAGAATGATAAAGAATACCTGAGTGTAAGTATACAAACTATACCTCCCACATAATGGGTATGTTACATAGTATACAAGTGACAGTGTAAGATCATGAATCAAGTAACCCCCATCAAGTGACAATAGTGTCGAAAGCTATCCTGTGGTAGAGCTTTAGTCAAAGCATCTACAACATTATCTGGAGTGTCAAATTTCTCAAGAATAATGTGCTTTGTGGCTAAGAAATCTCTAATGAAATGATATCTCACCTCAATGTGCTTGGTCTTTGCATGATAGACTGGATTCTTAGCCAAAGCAATGGCACTTTGACTGTCATTGAGCAAACAAGGTACACAGTGAGGTAAACCCATATCACAAGCAAGATGAGAACACCACAATGCTTCCTTACATGCTTCACTTGCTGCAACATACTCTGCTTCTATGGTGGAAACAATTGTACATTCTTGAAGACAGGATCTCCAAGAGATAGCACCTCCAACAAAATGAAAAATGTGCCGTGATGTAGACTTACGATTGTTTACACAACCAGCATAGTCAGAATCTGTGTAACCAATAATAGATGCTTTTCCGCTACCTAAGCATAGACACTTGTCCTTAGTGCCACTCAGATGTCTCAAAATCATCTTGTCTGCTTCCTAATGTTTCTTGCCAGGATTAAACATATATATGCTCACAACTCCCATTGCAAATGCCATGTCTGGTCTCATAGCTAACATAGCATACATGAGACTACCAACAACAGACTGATAGGGAATTTTGGTCATGAATTCCTTTTCCTCATTTGATTCGGGGCAATCATCTTTGCTCAATTTCACATATGTGCATAAAGGTGTACTCAATGCCTTTCCACCCTGCATATTGAACCTGTGAAGTACTTTGGATATATGCTCACTTTGAGACAACAAGGCTAAGTTGAAGAGGTTAGAAGACATACCGGAGTCATCAAACCAAGCCATAAAGAGATCACAAAGAGAGAGCAAGAAGCCAATCAGATATGGGTATGATACTTCATTAGTCACTAAGCATTCTATTTATCTTGCTAAGGATTCATCACTTGAAGAACCTCCTTCATATGAAGAAGCAAGTACCAAATCAGAATGGAAAGAAGCTACGGATGAAGAAATTGAAGCACTCCAAGAGAATGACACTTGGGAGCTAGTACCCAAGAAAGCATCAATGAAGGTCATTGGTTCTAGGTGGATTTACAAAATCAAAAGTAACTCATATGGATCCATAAACAGGTATAAAGCTAGACTTGTGGCTAAGGGTTTTGCACAAATCCAAGGAGTAGATTATGAAGAAACGTTTTCACTTGTGGATAAGATGCCAACCATCAGAGTCTTGGTAAGTGCAGTTGCATCTAGAAATTGGAATATGTATCAACTAGATGTGAAAAATGCCTTTCTCAATGGTTGGGTTTCAGAGGAGATTTACATGGCTCAACCTCCTGGATATGAAGACGAAAACAAGGTAAACCATGTACGCAAATTGAACAAAGCTCTTTATGGTTTGAAGCAGGCACCTAGGGCATGGAACCATAGGTTAACAACCTATCTTCAAGACCAAGGATTCATGATGATCAAGGTAGATTCTTCTCTGTTTGTCAAGAAGAATAATTCAGAAATGATATATTTATCAGTATATGTTGATGCAAGAGTTCAAAATCAGTGACCTAGGGTTTCTGAAATATTTTCTTGGCCTTGAGTTGGTATACACTAACTCTAAAATCTACATCACTCAAAGGAAATATGTGCATGACATATTGAAGAAGTTCCATTTGGAGAATGCAAAAGTACCTAGTACCCCTATGGAGGTAAATCATAAATTGAGTGCTCATGAAGGTGATTTTCTTGAAGACATTGCAGGTTATCAAAGCATAGTTGGGAGTCTAAACTATGCAACCTTAACAAGAATTGACATATGCTATGGAGTAAGTGTTTAGAGTCAATTCATGCATAAACCTAGAGCACCTCACTTGGAAGCTGCTAAAAGAATTTTGAAGGATCTCAAAGGTACTCAAAACTAAGGTCTTTACTTCCCATACACATCAGATTTGGACATAAAATTGTACTGAGATGCAGATTGGGTAGGATGTAAGGATGACAAAAGAAGTACTTCTGGATATTTATCTTTTGTAGGTGATAAGCCCATATGATGGTCTTCAAAGAAGCAACCAATGGTGGCTCTATCTTCAACAGAGGCTGAATATAGGGGATAAGCAAATCCTACACAAGAAGCCATTTGGATTAGATTGCTCTACTTAGATTTGGGACTTCACACCCATTCATCTATAATATTTGGTGATAACACTAGTTCTTTGCATCTTGCAGCCAATCCTATTTATCATGCAAGAACAAAGCATATAGAAGTGCACTATCACTATCTTAGAGAGAAACTCGTGCAAAAAGATACAATTAGCATATGTATCTACAAATATGCAATGTCCTGATTTGTTGACCAAAGCACTTGATGGTACTAAGCTTTGCAGGTTTAAAACCATGATTGGATTGCATGATATACAAGAAGATTGATGAAGCAATGCAATCCAAGATGTTTTAGCTTGAGGGGGAGCTATTGGTGCAAATGCACAAGCCTTCACATTTGTCTTATTTTTAGTCCAACAAATTCATCAAATACATCCTACAAAGGTAAAGAAAAGATTTTTGCTGGTCGTAAAACATCTATAGGTTTTGAAGACATTGATGTAGATTCAAGTATTTCAGAAAAGAGTCTTGATGAGGAACTTGGATTTCCCTCTATAAAGACTCCACGAGTAAGAAAGGCACATGTAGATGATATAAGGAGAAGTGTTCCAAGACCAAGAAGATCTGGGAGGATGCAGAATTTAGTGCAATGATTGACATATGATAGTTACATGGCTCGTCATTGTGCCTACATGACAAAGGTAATACAAAATTATGAACCTTCTTGTTTTGAAGATGCAATTGAAAATGTTGATTGAAAAAATGTTGTGGATGAGGAGATGTTTGCACTTTATGGAAACAATACATGGAAGTTGGTTCCCTTACAACAAGGAAAGAAACCCATAGGCTACAAGTGGGTTTACAAGGTAATTTAAAAGCACAATGCTTATGGTAGCATAAGTAGGTACAAAGCACGATTCCTAGCAAAAGGATATGCACAAACATATGGCATTGATTATGAGGAAATGTTTAGCCTTGTAGCTAAAATGTCTACTGTTAGAACACTTGTTGCAGTAGCTACAACAAAAGGATGGACTTTGCATCAGATGGATGTGAAGAATGCTTTTCTACATGGTTAGTTACGAGAAGAAGTATATATGGACCAACCACAATGATATGAAGATTCAGAGCACCTTAAATATGTTTGCAGGTTGCAAAAGACTTTGTATGGACTTAAACAAGCCCCTCATGCTTGGCATGAAAGGACTATTGATATTTGACCACCATTGGATTTTCTATATGTGATGTAAGGAAGGGATGGCATCACAATTATGGCTATTTATGTTGATGACTTGATTGTAGGAGGTGACAGTAAAGCAAGCATTAAAGAGGAAAAGCAACTCCTTATGCTAGAATTTGACATGAAAGATCTTGGTGTGTTGCGCTACTTCTTGGGAATCGAGTTGATACATATAGAAATAGGTATACGAATGTCACAAAGGCAATTTGTGTTGCGTATGTTACAAAACTATTACCGTTAGTGTCCATGTGAAAGGCCAAAGGGCCACCAGACACTTCTTTGTATATGTTCTTTGTTAGATTTTATTTAGACCTCCATGGTCTACCATTGGTCTACGTGCATTTGGTCGAGGACCTTAGCCGGGTCAAGGACCAGAGCTCGTGGGAGCCAAGGCTCTAGCATGAATATCATCATCCATGGAGAGCCCGACATTAAGGTGTACAGACAAGCATCTATATCTGCAATGGCAAAAGCAATGTAAGTATTTGTATTTCTTATATTTTGAGCATAAGGAGTTGTTAAGTTTACATATTCAAACTAGTCTAGAAGCTGAGCTAGCTTCTAGAATGAAAACTGAATTCCAACACTTGTTTCTTTCAAAGTTACCTTCAAGTCTTTCACGTCACAGAAAAGTGGAGCATAGGATTGAGCTAGTACTAGGAGCTCATCCACCAGCCAGACAGTCATATCGAATGAGTCTACAAGAGGAGGCAGAAGTACATCATACAGTCCAGGAGTATCTTGACAAAGGACTCATCAGATCGTGTTATTCACCTTTTGCAACCCCAATGCTTTTGGTTTGCAAAACGGATGGATCTTTTAGGATGTGTATAAACTTTAGAGCATTAAATAAAGTTATAATGAAACACAAATATCCGATGCCTCACATTGATGATATTCTAGATGCACTATGAGGTGCTATTGTATATAGTAAAATAGACTTAAAAAGTGGTTATCATCAAATAGGTAACATGTGTGATTTACCAAACTGACATGCACCACATTTATAGATCATATGTTGCTTGGATACATTAGGTATCCCAAGTACGCATTGATCTCTACATATCTGCTTCAATGTTCTCTCACCAATGTGCCCTAATCTTTTGTGCCATATCTCTAAGTCAGACAAAGTTTGATTCTTATAATTGTAAAGCGCAATGATTCTAGTGTCCTCAAGCTCAAATGCAAACAGTCTACCTTTTTTTTCTCCCTCTGCAATCCTTCTGAATCCATGTTGAGGGTCCTCCACAAAAGCTCCAAATTTATTTAACCTTACCTACAAACCCTTTTCCACTACCAGTCCAACACTCATCAAATTTTTTTCGATAGCAGGTACACAAAGAACTCTCCTCAACAAATTCCTATTTCCATCAAAAGTTTTGATATTTCCTACCTTGACAACTGAATACTTGGTATCTTGATTTTTATCCTCCTTGATAATTGTTGTTGTAATTGTTGTTGTAGCCATGGTTGTAACCTTGATTATGGTTGAATCTTCCTCTTGATTGTGAGTATCCACCTCTTTGGAATCCTCTTCCTCTTTGGTTCGTGAAGTTCCCATAGCACTCATCTGTTGGGTGATTAGATAGTCCACATATAATGCATCGGGAAGAGTTGAAAGGTCTCCTCCTACCTTGCTGCCTCCTCTACCCCTTCCTCTTGAATTCCTACCTCTCCCTGCATAGTTAGCTTGAGAAGTAGTACCTTCATCTTTAACTTATTGTTCTTTTCTTTATCCTTAGACTTTCCTTTATCTGTATAGAGGGCAGAAGAATTGTTACCTCTTGACGGTTCTCTATTTTTTTTAAGCTTGGCTTCATGGGTGAAGAGTTGCCCCATGAGAGTGGTAAGATCAGGGATTTGCATATCCATATAAAGATCCATTGAAGTTGCGAATGATTCCCACTTATCATCTACCTTGATGCCATTGATTATTTGTCTCACTATTTTCTCTTCTTCAATCTCCTCTCCTATGCTTGCAAATCGATCAACCACATCTTTTACCTTGGTCACATACTTTGAAACATTCTTCTTAGGTTGCTTCCTTTGAGTAGTAAACTCAATCCACAATTGATTTTTTCTAGCTCTTGTATTGGAAGAAAAATATGAAGATAGAGTATCCCAAGTCTCTTGGGAAGTTTTGCAATTCCTAATGTGAGGAAGAAGCAATTCAAAAATAGAGTTAAGTAGACATGACGTGCCTAAAGCATCTTTGACACACCATGAGTTGCATTTTTCTAGCTCCTCCCTTGTAGGTTGACCTTTGCTTCTGAATATAGGGATCTCCTCATCTCGTGATATGTATCCATAGAGACTCATTCCTTGTAGATAGGTCTTCATCCTCAAGGACCATGCTGGATAATTATTCTTGTCCAATTTATCAATGAAAGAAGGGAAACCATCTCGCATTTTACCTCAACTTGCTTTGATACCACGGTTGCCTGCCGGAATGGAATTAACATATTCTGAAGTGTAATTTTGAAAAGTCGCATGCACACTGAAAGGGCATAGCGCAAAAGATGTAACCCTTTTTGATTAATGAAAGAAGTGTGCATGAAACAGAAGGGGGTCGACGACGGACTATTGTTCTGAGCGAGCGCCTGAAGTTAAAGCGTGTCGTATTGGTTATATCCCTGTGTATTCTCTGACTCGTTCATACACTTCAATATTTACTTAAGTCTTTGTTGAAGTGTTAAGTTAAGATGATATTGCGATTAAGTGACGTAGTCATGCATTTATGCATTATTGCGGTGAAGAAGTTGTAATTCACAGAGCAGAGAACTAGTTGATAAACAGTCTCATTCAAAAGTGTTAAGTTGGTGTAGTAGCATACAGTGAATTAGTAGATTGGAAAAATACAAAATAGGGCCTCTATTTTACAGACCCCTAACCATCCCAAGAACCCAGATCATAGTAGTTTAAATAAGATAAAACAACAATCTAACACTGGTGCCGTCTGTGGGAAATGGAGTAGTCTGAAGAAAAGGTTAAGGATCGAAGAAGAATTCTTTGATATATGCTGGTAACACGTTCCGGTGAATCTTATCCCAAATACTGACGTGATCAACATCCCTGGGAAGTTTCGAGTTCGTTAGGAACACCCTCTGGTGGTAGACATGAAGAACAATCAAGTTTAGTTGTAGAAGGTCCAGTCCAGCAAGCTAGTGGCAATTCCGGTGGTAGTTCGATGCTGTGCAAAAGCAGTTCGGTAGCTTGTGGAGGTAATCCGGTGCGCTCCGATGATAGTCCGATACATTTTGAAGATAGTACGTTAGTTTCTGGTTGTACTTCGGCGCAATTCGATGACATTTCAACATTATCCAGTGATAATTCGGTGATCTTCGGTGATAATTCGGTGATCTTTGGTGATAATGCAGTAGTGTTCGGTGGGAATTTACTAGATTTAGTGTTTTAAGATGCAAGTTCAGCCAATTTTGACACTAAAGTTGAGAAAGGGCTGTTAGATTTTGAGCTAAGTAATCCGTTGAGAGATATCTTTGGACCGAAAGGTTGGCAAAGTGACCATATGGTCCAGGAACATCAAAGAAGTACTTCCCCAAAATTTAGGCAACATGAGTAGTTCACATCAGCAACAACAACAACAACAGCAGCAACAGTAACAGCAAGAACATCAACAACAACAACAGCAACAACAGATTATTCCACCGTGTCTGGTGCCATCCGAAGTCACATACATAAAATTTGGGGGTTTTTTGGGAGATGATCCCGATGCGCATGTGCGGACATTTGAAATTAATTATGCAGTTTTGAATTACCCAGTAGACCCTGCTTATAAAGCCATCGTGTTCCAGTCAACTTTGGTTAATGAAGCTGCATGCTCGTTAATCGAGTATGACTTGAATCATTTCCGGCAGTACGATGATGTGAAGAATGCATTTCGGCAACGATTCTGGTTAAAGAAAAAGCCAACAGAAATTTTTGATTACGTACAAAATAACAGGCAGAAGCAACACCTGAATATACAAGACTATGCCACGCTATTCCAGACTCATTTACGGCAGTTACCACCAGCGCATGCCAATTTACCAAACGACGTCATTACTCAGTGGTTCATAAACTGATTAAATCCGCAATTGAAACAGATCATGATTATACGATGTGTGGGAGGAATGACCTTGATGTCGTAATTGCTATGGCTTTACAGTTAGAAAATAAAGTGGGTGGATTCACTGAAGATTTAGAGTGGTTGAAGGCATCCAAGCATTCAAGTGAGGATCCTCTGAAACAAATTTACTGTACTAAATGTAAAAACACAGGACAGAGTAGCCCAGCATGTGCTCTGAATCAGATGTATTGCATCATTTGCCATACAGCGGACCACACTACGGAGACCTGTCCTTATAACGCAAAGGTACAGAGCAGAGCGGCTGTCAATGCTATCATTCAGGAACAAGGGCAATCGGCCAGTCACTACGTACCACCATAAATGAGGAATACTCCTTATCAAGGATACAAGAGTTATAGAGGAGCACATTCAACTAGTTTTGGACAAACTCGGTGGAATGCGGGTCCATCAGGTGAAGGTGCATCTCCTCCACCACCTAAATGTCATTTTTGTGGTGAAATGGGGCATATCCGTAGGTACTGTAAAGATGCGGCTGAGTACGATAAAAGGAAAAAGGAAAGACAAAACTCAATGGTGAACATGGTGTACATTTCAGCAGTAGACACTCAAATGGTAGTGGTACGAACACGCTCGGGAAAGCATTTACAGCCAGCTGTGGGGATTTTTGAACCTGGAATCTGTGAACAACAGAAGGTATTTACTAAAGCAAGCAAGTGGGTGACCCAAGAACAAACTATTTTCCCTGACCCACTTCCGGTGACGCAGCAAAGCATACCATAGGTAGTACCGGAAGGAAGAAATTTGACCCACGCAACACCGGAGTCCCCACCAGACTCTGTACCAGAAACAACAAAATTTGATCTAGTGTGGGATGTTTTATCCAAGGCATCAATTACACTACCATTGGGACAATTATTGGCTTTGGTTCCTGGCGTTCGCCAATAGTTCGAGCAAGAGGTCAGTCCAGGACCTTCATGTGCTCCTTCGTCAACAACAATGCAGTCCGAACTGGACCCGATGGTGGACCATACGGTGCCCTTGATTACGGCCTGGTATAACAATCATAAAATAACACAAGTATTAATTGATGGAGGTTCTAGAGTAAACATTGCAATAGCAGCACTTTGTCAATGGATGGGATGGACACAAATCAAACCTATCCAATTTTTTGTCCGCACGGCTGATCAATCCCGAGTTCATCTGGTTGGATTGGTGCGAGACATTCCTATTACTCTTCAAGGAGCTGTATTTAAAATGACCTTCATTGTTCTCGAATTATCAGAATCCAGCCTTGATTATAATCTGCTCTTTGGACGACCATGGGTAAAGCAAGCTAAGGTAGTTTAGGATTGTTCAGTGCATGAATTGATTTTTAAGTATAACCACCAAAAATATGTTGTTCCTTTGGACGACAGGAAGCCTTGTGACTTGCATGCACGACCATATGTAGCCGAACCTGTACACATGCCGGATGGTCTTTTAGATGATGAAGGGGAAGCTTTTCTTAAAGCCAACAAGGATCTGATAGCACTCGGAACTGTGGACTTACAAACGGTTGCAGATAGCTGGAGTCCGGCGACCTGTACGATAGTACCACTGACCCGTGAACCAGAATCAAGTGCAGCACAGACCTTGGATGATACCACGCTACAACAATTGCTTCAGCCAGTTGACGACTTTGCCATGCCCCGATAGTTCTACGTATTGGAAGACCAAGTGGTTACCTGCAACTTAGGCGATGAAGCCAATCCATGGCCAGTGAAGATTAAGGTAGGACTATCAGAGACCTTCCAAGATAAATTACTGCAGCTACTACGTGAATTCTCTGATGTATTTGCATGGGATTACCGCGATATGAAGGGGTTGGATCCACGCATCTATCAACATGGGGTTATGCTGAAACCAGATGCTTGTCCTATTAAACAACCTAGCTATAGAATGAATCCTCACTATGTGGCCCAAGTCAAAGCCGAACTGGATCGATTGTTGAAGGTTGGGTTTATTGTCCCTATTGAGCATGCGGAGTGGATTTCCCCCATTGTCATAGTCCCTAAGAAGAATAAGCAATTATGAATATGTGTGGACTATCGGAAATTAAATGCAGCAACAATACCTGATCCATTCCTCGTGCGGTTTTTGGACACAATGTTAGATGATATGGCAGGCCATGAGATGTACTCCTTTTTGGAAGGATATAGTGGCTATAACCAAGTACAAATGGCGGAGCAGGACATTCCAAAGACAACATTTATAACAAATCTGGGCATTTATGCGTGTACAGTGATGTGGTTTGGTCTACGAAATGCTCCAAGTATGTTTCAGCGCTGTATGCAGGAAGTTTTCTCTCCCTACCTAACTACATTCATGAGAGTTTACTTGGATGACTTCTCCTTATCCGGCGATACTTCGGTGCATCAATATCATTTATGGTGCTCTTTTTTAAAGTGTCGAGAATACCGTTTGTGCTTAAACCCCAATAAATCTGTATTCTCTGTATCTTGCGGAAAGTTTCTAGGGCACATCATCTCAAAATAGGGTATCCAAGTTGATCCAGATAAAGTGAAGGCAGTACTGGAGGCACTTGCTCCCAAGAAACCCAAAGAAGTGATGTGCTTCTTGGGCCAAATTTGGTGGCATGGACGACATTTGCGGTGGCTTGCTCATCTGGCCACGCCACTCAATTGACTGATAACCATTACTCCTTGCCAATTTGAATGGACTGAAGCATGTCAGCTGTCTTTCAATCGGTTGAAATCACTGTAAATGCAGGCACCTATTTTACAAGCGCCAAATTGGGAACTCCCATTTCACGTCTTTGTGGATGCGTTTGACATTGCAATTGGCACCATGCTGATGCAGCAAACAGAGAAATAATTCCGTCCAGTGTATTATGCGAGTCGCAAGATCAGTAAGAATTGTACGTAACCTCCTCCTACTATGACACTTTGATGCTTTTCTTGACCAGTGGATGTCCTCCCGGCACGACCTCTCTTGCTGCTCGATGAAAATTGGCCATGTATAGTCGATGATTCTGGCTAATTGTAGGGCAATTATATTATATGGATCAATCGGAAGTGCTGCTAAGATGTGTTCCACCACACCAAACTGTTTCAGTAATCACAATGGCTCATTCTGCCCCAACTGGAGGTCATTTTGCGGTTGACCCGACCCACCGAATGATTTTGCAGAGTGGCTTATGGTGACCTACTATGTACCATGATGTGGCCAAGTATGTGCGATAGTGCGATGCATTGTCAGAAAGTTTTTCACCTTCTAGTTGATGACCAGGAAAATTAAAATATGTTTATTGGTTAACTCTAATTCCTTTATTACAATGTTTTGCTTGGAACTTAACTCTTTGTAAGTGTTTGGAGGTACAAATTGATGGAGAACACATATGTTTATATTAGGGTTTACCCTAAAACTCCTCATTTGATGTGTGTTTGAACCATTTAAACATTCAAACATGGGTTTAAGACCCTAGGTTTACATTTAATTATGTGTATTTAAGTTAAGAATATTGATTCTTGGTTAATGTTAGGGTTAAAGCTAGGTTTTCAATTGGTTCTAAAGGGTTTCCAATGGATTCCGGTAAGATTCAAGTAGGTTTTTAAGGGTTGTTAGTAGGTTTTAAGGGATAAAATAACTAACATTTAATTAAATTAATCTATAAATTGAACATTGATTTTTTAAAAATTAAAATATGATTTAATTAGTTAATTTAATTATGTGTGTGAATATAAATACTAAGGTATTTAGTAAATTAAAACCCTAAACTAAGCTTAAATTAAATAAATTATTTAATTATGAAAATGTAGGATAATTAAATTAAAATGATAAATTAAAAGGATAATTAATTAGTGGTGTGTGTGTGTATGAATTTAAAGAATGGTTCATATAAGATGTGGAATTAAAGTGATTCAAGGGGTGGTCTGAAAGGATGATGCACTTAAAGTAGTTTAAAGTCAAAATTTAAATGAATGGTTTGAGTTGATGTAGATGAAAAGAGAGGAGTAGAAAAGTTGTGTGGTTAAAGTATTTGAAGTAGAAATAAAAGTGTGGTGAATGAAAGTGAAGTAAAGTGTGGCTGAGGAATTAAAACAAAACTTAAAGGAGTGGAAAGCTCATGACTTGTATATGTATTTATATGTGTAATGAGCTCTGTTATTTCCTAATGTTTTTCTGCAGGTACTCATTCTTCTTTTTTTTTTTCTGATTGGTCGTTCTCCCTGATTTCTTTTCTTTGATTAGTTTCTTTTCTCTAGCCATTTGCATCTGTGTTGTTTAGAGAAGATTTCTATAGATGAGTATGGCTGCAGGCAGGTTGACTAAGATTTGAGGGAAGGTTCATCTTGCATATACTTTTGACCTATATCTGTTTTGACAGCCGCGAAGGGAGGACGTTGACTGCTTTTATCATGCCCTAGTTGACTAGTAGTGATCATTGAACCTTTGCGCACGGTTTATTGCTTTGATGTGCTTTATCATCAATTCTCATATTTGCAGGATCAATCAGTTAAAAACAAATGCTCATATCTTCTGTCAACGTTAAAGTTTGTTCATCGCTGAATTTGAACAACCATGAAAAGGCACATATGCACGTCTAATGAGTTGTGTGTTTCACTATGAACAAACTATGTTTATCTGGCAAATTTTTGCGATGACTACTCATCGATGCTATGGTGAAAGATAGAGTCTGATGTCTTCGCAATTAGACAAAAGCTGAGAGAGAATAATGTTTTGACTGGCGGCTGTCACACACACAGGTATAAAGAGAGTAATGATGGATGCTTTGATTGGGTAGACTCTGGCAGTGGCGATGGTGCAGACTGCAGAGAGAGAAGAAGACTCTGGCAGCGTGCGCAGAGAGAGAGGACAAAGAGAGACCAATAAATTTTTTTTATATATATTATTTGATTTTTTACTTTTATTTTTCCTTCCTTCTGTCAGTAGCAGTGTACGATCGCATAGGTAGAGAGAGGAGAGATGTGGTGATGTTGGCGGCTGTAGACCTACGCAGAGAGATAAACTGGGAGAGAGAAGATTGAGAGAGAGAGTTCTTAAAATAGATTGTCTTTTTTCCCCTCACTCCTAGCGGCGCTAGAGTTAGAGAGAGAGAAAGTGGAAGATATTTGTTTCTCTTCCTCCACGGCCACAGTGAGCATAGAGAGAGAATGTTAGAGATAGATAGTGAGAGAGAGAGAAAGAAAGAGAGAGGGAAAGAAAGAGAGAGGGAAAGAAAGAAAGAAAGAGAGAGAGAGAGAAAGAACAAGAGAGAAAAAGAGAGACAGAGAGAGTTAGGAGAAATAAAATTAGGTAATCTAATTAGATACGTATTAATGTAATAAGGTTTAATTACTTATGGTATTGTTGAATTAGAAATTGAAATGGTATAATTAGTTAAATACTTCTAAGGTTTAATTAAATGTTAGTATATATGAGTACATATTAGTATGTGCTTGTGTGTTAGTGAACATGCATATGCATGGAAGTGAATGCATGGTTAGTATGCATTAGCATGAAAGTGCATTAGTATGCATGAGAAATGTATGTAAATGAACATAAAAGCATGAATGTAAATGTAAGCATTAGAGTATATGTTAGCATAAATTTATAGGCATATGTAACATATGTATGAATATTTTTTAGCATGTATATTTGAATGTAAATGATTTATTGAGATATACTTATATTGCCGAATTTCTTTCTGCAGACATTAAAAGAAGAAGTGTCCAAAGAGCATTCAGAAAGAGTGAAGAATTCAACAATCCAGAGATCCATCAATCTTATAACAAACCATTGAAGAATACCTTTCAAGCTATTTTGTATAGCAACCACTAGAATTCAGCATCCTCTTAGATAGATTTCTTCATTTAAAAAGATTTATCTATAGCATTGTAAACACCTATTTTTATTATTAGCATTAATTTAATTACTATTTCCATTTATCTTCATTGTTGATGTCTACAGAGCATTCAGTTGAGTCTAAAAGTAATGCAACTCTAGAAGTCGAAGTAGAAGTAGTTAAGGACGAAATTACGCACGAATCTTTAATCTCTGAATCTCATGATCATTGTCTTACTAGGTTTTTAACGTTATTTTCAATTGCATCTCCCGAACCTCAAGATAGTGTAGATTCATTTCCTCCACCTCTAATTAGACGTATGCAACCACAACATATTGAAGACGAAAAAGAAGAAATTATTAAAGAAAACATAACTGAGGAATCGTTTATTTTACCTTCATCTCAGGAAGCTATTGATAGGTATAGGGCAGCTCAACCATACGGTCCTTAGAAGAATAAAGTGATAAGATTACCTATTAGATATTTCTTAGATTTTCCAGTTATTTAGAATTTCATTTACCATAGGCATAGAAAAATATACCTAATTTACATGAGATTGTCTCAATCACCTTGCATGTGCCGAAGGATTTAGTGGTTGACTTGATCCACCAGCCGTGTGTCCGCAACTTCCTGACATTTGGTGAACCCGACGTGAAGGTTCGGCACGTTATCTTAGGTATAAAGGTATATTTTTAATTCTTTTCTGCATATGCATATAGGAAATTTGGCAATTGAAGCAGAAGCGTCGACATCCTTGGTAGCTGAAGCTGACTCTTAAACCTTGTAATCTCCTGGCTGTTGAGGGCTGGTGATTGTGAACTGAGTGCCTCCACGGAGATTTACAAGTAGAAGGATCCTCGTCACACTACCTTTGTCGCTCAACTTTTGTGAAAGCAACGATTGCACATGCATACTTAGAATTGATGTATTAGATTAATTTGATCAACCTTAATGTAAAGACTTTGAACAGAGCACAATCACAAAGAGCCTCTACATCGAGTTTAATCAGGTATATTTCTTTATTTCTGTTTGCAAAGTAGCAGGAAAATTTTCTTTTTGCAAAATAGCAGGTATATTTTCTTTACTTTTGTTTGCAAAGTATCTTTTACCATGCCGTCGCATCAAGAACAAGAAATAGACATACTATTACGTGAACTACATACTTATATCTCATTTTTATTAGTAAAGTTAGATTTATATAATATGGCTAACCATTTTGAAGAGCAACGTATTTGGAAAATAATAGATTTAATTAAAATGGATAGGGGGGAATTTAATGGGATAAATGCTACTGCATATCTTAAATATTATGAACAACTGACTGAACAATATGGGTTACCTGAAGACCATAAAAAAGACACATTTATACGTATTTCTCATGGTTCTACTAGGGAAAGAATCCAACTGAGAGTAGTTCAACCTAACATGACTTGGGCAAATTTTAAAACTCAGCTTCTTACTGAATTTTCACATGAAGATTACAGTAAGAATAATAAGGCTGGCATTCGTCTAGCTCTTACTATTGCTTATAACCCTGAGGCTAACGGAAAGATAGAAAGAGGGCATTCTCCTATTATAAAGGCAATTTCTAAAGCTTGCAAAGGAGAACTTAAGAATTGGCCAAAATTTTTGCCATTTGCTTTGTGGGCTGATAGAATGACCTGCACTAGAAGGACGGGATTTATGCCGGCGGAGCTAATGTTCTGCCAGAAGCCAATTTTTCCAGTGCATACTCAAATCCTTACTTGGGCTACTCTACCATGGGAAGATAATCTGTCTACTGAAGATTTATTAGCTCTAAGAATTCAGCAACTTGATCAAGGGAATGAAAGGTTAGATGAAGCTGTAGCTAAATTGAAAGATTCTCAACTTAAAGATAAAAAATATTTTGATAATAAAAAACTAATTTTACTTGTGAGTCTAGATGTTGTTGATTGTTAGCAGGAGTTGAAGATGCTTTTCAAATAAATAAACTGAAGAATGTTTTATGATGAAGATGAAGACAAAGAATAACTAGGTGATTTAATTCTAATTATTCGTATTATTTATTTTTCCTCTTCATGCATTTCATAAATAGGATTTTATTTGCTTCTGATATAAAGACGGAATTTATTAAAGTTACGTAAATAATGAACGAGAAATTAAAGTAGGAGAATGTATATAGGTGAAAATCTGATTTAGAGAACTTGAATGTGTTGTGAAGATAGGAGAGTGGAAAACTTGAACTGCGACCCCTAGTAAAAGAGAAATTTACTTTATACTAGTAGAATTCTTTATTTTCAGAAACCATTTAGCGAATGAGATCCTAATTCTAGTTGTAGCAAATTTCTAGATCCTCTCCTCTGATTAGGGGTTAAGCCTTTCCCCTTAAACAAAAAAGTTGCGAAGAAAAATTAAGAAAAGAGAAGAATGAGAACATCAAGAAGTATATTAATGGCTACTGCAAGATGGGGAAAAAAAAATGATTCAGTTGTGGCCTCGACACCACTTCTAGAATATTATGCGGGCTATATGAGGCAGAGGTTTGCTGCAGAAGAGTTAGTTCGATGCATCTTATAGCGGACGTCTAAGAAATAAAAGGAAGCATGCTTGTATAAATTAAATTTTACTTAAGAAAAGGGTTAAAGGAATGGTAAGTACCTCAATTATCTAAATAGCCTTTATAGGATTTTCTAAATTTGTATTTTTGACTATATACATTGATTGAAACGATTTCTAATTCATATTTGTTGGAGATAGACATCTGCGGAAGCACGCGAACAGCACAAGGAAGAAGAAGAAGCTTGGAGCACAAACACACAATACTGAATGTATTACTAGAGAATGTACAAAGATAAGTAGCCCATTAGGGCAATAGGCGTATATACAAGTTGGGGGAAAAAAACCTCCTAAAGAGGGAAAAAAGTGCCCCGGCGGTCCTAGATTGTTCACACACATCACTACCTAAATATATCAACAAATCCCCCCTGGGAGTGATGCGGTGAACAAGGAGCTGGCACTCATGTATAAGGAATTGCCAAGCTATGTGGAAATCACTCCACAAAAGGAAGTAAGCCCAAAGCTTTGCGGAAAGCTTCAAACTTCTCCCTAGGCAAAGCCTTCGTGAAAAGGTCTGCAATGTTCTCCTGCGTGGGCACATATGCCAAGCTGATCTCCCCAGCAGAGAACCGCTCCCTGACATAGTGATAATGCACCTCAATGTGCTTAATGCGAGCATGGAACACAGGGTTCCTCGCAACTGTCAATGCGCTCTGACTGTCAGTGAAGATGGTGGTGGCAGAAGACTGGCCAACACCCAAATCAGCCATAAGGCGTCTGAGCCATACACACTCAACAGTCGCTGTGAAAGCTGCCCTATACTCAGCCTCACAACTGGAAGTGGCCACAGTAGGCTGCTTCTTGCTCAACCAAGATATACATGAGCTACCAAGCATGAAGCAAAAACCACTGGTGGACACACGAGTGTCATAGCAACCAGCCCAATCTGAGTCAGAAAAAGCATGCAAATCTGGCGGTAGTGATCCCCCCTTGGGATAAAACAACCCAAGTAGCCGAGTACCACTCAAGTAGCGAACGATGCGCTTAACCGCTTTCCAATGCGTGACTCCTGGGCAATGCATAAACCTGCTCATCTGTGAGACAGCAAACTGAATATCTGGCCGAGTAATGCATAAGTAAATCAAGCATCCAACAGCCTGCTGATAGAGAACAACATCAAATGCATCTCCAGCATCATGAAGACTCAATCGTAAACTTGTCTCCATAGGAGTGGCAATAGGCTTACAGTCTTCAAGGCCAAAATGCTGCAATAATGTGTCAATATATTTCGTTTGACACAAAGCCATTCCACCATCAATGTGCATAAACTGAATGCCCAAATAGTGATGCAAATGCCCCAAATCAGACATCTCAAATGAGGCATGCAAATCAGCCTTAAAATCAGCAATATGTGTCTCAATAGGACCAGTGAGCAGCATGCCATAAACATAGACAACAATGATCAGAAGCACATCATTAGCACGCTTAACATATAAGGTGCTTTCAGTTGGACTATTCTCAAAACCATGTGCAATCAGATAGGCATGTATCTTCTCATACCAAGCACGTGGTGCTTGCTTTAAACCATATAATGCCTTCTTTAACCTGCAAACCTGGTTTTCATGCCCTTTTTGCACAAAGCCACGGGGCTGAAAAACATACACTTCTTCATGCAAGTCACCATTCAGAAATGCTGTTTTAATGTCCAACTGATGTACATTCCAACCATGATGGGCTGCAAGTGCACAAATGCTGCGAACAGTAGTCATACGGCATGTAGGTGCAAAGGTCTCATCAAAATCAATGCCTCTTTCCTGTGCATAACCCTTTGCAACAAGCCTAGCCTTATACCTGTCAACTGTACCATCAGGTTTACGCTTCAGGTTGTATACCCACTTAGTGCCAATGGCCTTCTTGCCAGGAGGCAAGTCACATAAAGACCATGTACCATTCTTCATTATAGCATCATATTCAGATTGCATAGCAGCCATCCAATTTTCTGAATTTTGTGCTTCATCAAAAGAAACAGGCTCATTCTCATCACAGAGACTAGATGCAGCCATAGCATAGCAATTTGATGCAAAGGAGGCACTATGAGAGCCTGAACGAGTACGATATGACAAAGGTGCATCTAATTTGCTGTCACGCAAAGTCTGCACCAACCATTTTGGCATAGTTTTTGCCTGCTCAATATCAGCTCTCTCATCAACAGTGCATCATGTAAATCTGCATCAGAAATGGAATGATCTACATCATCATATGAAACTTGCAAAGGCTGAGAAGTTGCCTCATTAGGACCAGCACTAGCCTGTCCACCTGTAAAAAGAGGCATCAAAGTATCATACATGTCTTTGGAGCTAACAGATGTCTCCTTAGTACATGAAAGCAATGGCTGAATAGCATCTTCCACAAAGACAACATCACGGCTAACCAGAATGCGTTTAGTCTGTGGATGATACAGACGATAGCCTTTACTTTCAGAACTGTACCCAACAAAAATACATTTTACTGCCTTATCATCCAATTTTCTGCGATGTTGTTCAAGCACTAATGCATATGCCAAACAACCAAAAACACGTAGATGAGCAACAAATGGCTTGCAGTCATGCCAAGCCTCATATGGAGTGATAGACTGCAACGCTTTAGTGGGACACCTGTTCAATACATATGTTGCGCACATGACAGCCTCGAGCCAGAAACTATGTGGTAAAGCCTGACTTTTGACCATGCACCTCGCCATCTCCATGAGTGACCTATTCTTTCGTTCAGCAACTCCATTCTGTTGAGGTGTATACGGCACTGTACATTGGTGTTTTATCCCACGATCAGCCAGAAATGCATTAAAATCTGAAGACATATATTCCCCCCCTCGATTAGAACGGAGGGTGCCCATTTTACATGCTGACAGATTTTCAGCCAAAACCAAAAACTGTTTGAAGCACATGAACACTTCGGACTTTGCTTTGAGTGGATATACCCATGCATGCCTGGAAAAATCATCAATGAAAGTCACGAATTAAAGGTAATTTCCAAAAGAGGGTGTCTGTATAGGACCACAGACATCACTATGTACAAGCTGCAATTTCTGCGTAGGCCGAACTGAACCATCTTTTGGAAAGGAAGAACGCTGCATTTTGCCCAAAATACAGCCTTCACAAACATGTTTTCCAGGTGCCTCAAGTTTGGGCAAAGAGGACACCATTTCAGATTTCTGCAGGCGTAGCAAACTAGCAAAATTCAGATGACCAAAGCGTGCATGCCAAAGCTTTGCATCTGACATAGCCTGAGAATCATGAACTGCACATGCCGAATCATTCACAAATCTTTCATAGTCTATGAGCTTATACAGCCCACGACATAAGATGCCAGAAGCAATAATCACATCACCATTTGAGAGATCATGGACTGTACACCTGTCATCAACGAATTTCACAACCAAGCCAATCTTGGCTAATGCAGAAACTGATAACAGGTTCTTTTTTATCCCTGGCACAAATAAAGCCTCTGACAAAGTGAAAGAACTACCATCAGCAGTAGTCAAAATGATCTTACCAACTCCCATAACAGGATAAGAGGAGTTATTGGTGCATGTGACAGTATTCCTTGTAGGGGCAGGCTCGAGTGAAGAGAAGAAACTGCGCTGCGAGGTAATATGTTTGATCGCCCCACTGTCAAAGTACCAAACATCTGAGTCTACTGCAGACATGCACTGATCATGAGAAGATGGGTCAAAACTGTAGACAGTAGTAAATGCCCATTCTTCTTCCTGCACAAGATTTGCAGACTCTGTTTTTGGTGTAGAGGCCTCTGCAACAACCATTCCAGCCTCTTTCTTCTTTGCCTCTTTAGCAGCCAGTTTTGGACAGTTCTTTATAATATGATCATTTCCTTTACAGTACTTGCAGAACAATTTCTGCTTTTCTGATTTCTTCTCATCTTTATCCTGGTTCTTCGATTGTGCAGCATTTGCAGATTTCTGCTTACTAGTAGAAGAGCTCCATTTTCCTTTGCCCTTCTGACTAGCCAGGAAAGCTTGATCTGCAACACGCATAATGGACCTGTTTTGCCTGGACTAATCTTCCTGCAACAGAACAAAGACTAATTCCTCAAATGACAAGGCATTCGGATTGCCTTTCATCATCAACCAAAGAGTAGAGGCAAAACTCTGATATGAATCAGGAAGACCATTCAGAACGGTCTGCACAAGTGAGCTATCTGGTATAACCTCATCAGCAGAAATCAATTGTTCCTTCAGGTCTTTGATCTTTGTAAGAAAATTGTCCATAGAATCACCTTCATTCATGTGCTCACTCTCCAACTGTTTTCGGAGGTAAGCAACACGAGCCTCATTCCTAGCCTGGTACAAAGTGGTAAGTGTATCCCAAGCATCCTTTGTTGTTCTACAAGAGCGAGTACTTTTGCAACCAGTACATGTCGCATCATATAATCCCATAATGGGTAGTTGGTACCATCCAACTTATCCTCAACAGCCAACATACGGAATACATCACTGCTTTCAGCCATGGCCGGTGACTAAAATACCTTGATGTAGAAAATTGACTGTATCTCAAAACGTTGAACGGAACTGCCGAGACGAGTTCTGCTAGACCTGTAGCAGACTTCGAGACGCTTAAACTGGCGAACAGAAACTGGTATATACCTTTGGCACAAAAGGACGAAATAGCCTGCACAAGCGCTGCGATAGTGCATTCGGAGGCCGAAACGAGCTCAGATCGCGATTTCGGCACCACAAAGCAAAGCGGTTTTGATCTCGGAAACACCCTGAGTATGCTCACCAAATTTCGTGCAAATCTGAGACTGCAAACGGAGGAGTGTCGACGGCGCCCTAGAAGAAGCGACAACCTGCTCTGATACCAATTTTTGGAGATAGACGTCTGCGGAAGCACGCGAACAGCACAAGGAAGAAGAAGAAGCTTGGAGCACAAACACACAATACTGAATGTATTACTAGAGAATGTACAAAGATAAGTAGCCCATTAGGGCAATAGGCGTATATACAAGCCGGGGGAAAAAAACCTCCTAAAGAGGGAAAAAAGTGCCTCGGCGGTCCTAGAGTGTTCACACACATCACTACCTAAATATATCAACAATATTATGTAATTTTAGAAATTTTTTTCATTATCAAAAACATAATTAGAAATTAGAAGCATTTTTTATAATATTATTTATAGTTAAATTATAGATTTTATCAAAGAATTGATACTGCTTTCCATTGAACTGCAGGATTGGCCCATCGGGATGATGTGGGGGCTTTAAATGAATTATTTAATTATGAAAATATAGGATAATTAAATTAAAATGATAAATTAAAAGGATAATTAATTAGTGGTGTGTGTGTATGAATTTAAAGAATGGTTCATATAAGATGTGGAATTAAAGTGATTTAAGGAGTGGTATGAAAGGATGATGCACTTAAAGTAGTTTAAAGTCAAAATTTAAATGAATGGTTTGAGTTGATGTAGATGAAAAGAGAGGAGTAGAAAAGTTGTGTAGTTAAAGAAGCTAAAGTAGAAATAAAAGTGTGATGAATGAAAGTGAAGTAAAGTGTGGCTGAGGAGTTAAATCAAAACTTAAAGGAGTGGAAAGCTCATGACTTGTATATGTATTTATATGTGTGATGAGCTCTATTATTTCCTAATGTTTTTTTTGCAGGTGCTCATTCTTCTTTTTTTTTTTCTGATTGGTCATTCTCCCTGATTTCTTTTCTTTGAGTACTTTGTTTTCTCCGGCCATTTGCATCTGTGTTGTTTAGAGAAGATTTCTATAGATGAGTATGGCTACAGGCACGCTGACTGAGATTTGAAGAGAGGGAAGGTTCATCTTGCATTAGTTTTGGCCTATATCTGTTTTGACAGCCGCGAAGGGAGGACGTTGACTGCTTTTATCATGCCCTTGACCAGTAGTGATCATTCAACCTTTGTGCATGGTTTATTGCTCTGATGTGCTTCATAATCAATTCTCATATTTGCAGGATCAATCAGTTAAAAACAAATGCTCATATCTTCTGTCAACATTAAAGTTTGTTCATTGCTGAATTCGAACAACCATGACAAGACACATATGCACATCTAATGAGTTGTGCATTTCACTTTAAACAAACTACGTTTATCTACCAAATTTTTGCGATGACTACTCATTGATGCTATGGTGAAAGATAGAGTCTGATGTCTGCACAATTAGACAAAAGCTGAGAGAGAATAATGTTTTGACTGGCGGTTGTCACATGCGCAGGTATAAAGAGAGTAATGATGGATGCTTTGATTGGGTAGACTCTAGTAGTGGTGACGGCACAGACTGGAGAGAGAGAAGAAAACTCTGGCAGCGCGCACAAAGAGAGAGAACAGAGAGGGACCGAGAAATTTTATATATATATATATATTATTTGATTTTTTACTTTTATTTTTTCTTCCTTCTATTAGTAGGAGTGTACGATCGCGCAGTTAGAGAGAGGAGAGATGCGACGATGTTGGCGGTTGTAGACATGTGCAGAGAGATAAACTGGGAGAGAGAAGATTGAGAGAGAGAGTTCTTAAAATAGATTGTCTTTTTTTCCCTCACTCTTGGTGGTGCTAGAGTTAGAGAGAGAGAGAGAAAGTGGAAGATATTCGTTTCTCTTCCTCCACAACCGCATTGAGCGTAGAGAGACAATGTTAGAGATAGATAGTGAGAGAGAGAGAGAAAGAAAGAGAGAGAGAAAGAAAGAAAGAAAGAGAAAGAGAGAAAGAACGAGAGAGAGAAAGAGAGACAGAGATAGTTAGGAGAAATAAAATTAGGTAATCTAATTAGATACGTATTAATGTAATAAGGTTTAATTACTTATGGTATTGTTGAATTAGAAATTGAAATGGTATAATTAGTTAAATACTTCTAAGGTTTAATTAAATGTTAGTATAAATGAGTACATATTAGTATGTGCTTGTGTGTTAGTGAACATGCATATGCATGGAAGTGAATGCATGGTTAGTATGCATTAGCATGAAAGTGCATTAGTATGCATGAGAAATGTATGTAAATGAACATAATAGCATGAATGTAAATGTAAGCATTAGAGTATATGTTAGCATAAATTTATAGGCATATGTAACATATGTATGAATATTTTTTAGCATGTATATTCGAATGCAAATGATTTATTGAGATATACTTATATTGTCGAATGTTTTTCTGCAGACAATTAAAGAAGAAGTGTCCGAAGAGCATTGCGAAAGAGTGAAGAATTCAACAATCCAGAGATCCATCAATCTTATAACAAACCATTGAAGAATATCTTTGATCAAGCTATTTGTATAGGAATCACTAGAATTTAAGCTGCCCAACACTCCCTCGAGCAGCAGTACCAAGCCAAAGTCCACATGCTGGAAGCCGACATTGTGCCACTTCAAGAAGAAGTGCTTACAGCCAAAGCTGAAGCCAGTTCTTATGAAGACCAGATTTGATGTCTTCAAGTAGAGTTGAAAGAGAAAGACGCCATCATTGTAGCTCGTGATGATGAGATTAGTTAGTTGAAGCAGACCGTGATTGACAAGGAAGATGCCATGACCGCTTTGGGCAATCTTCTCGAGACCACATGCGGATCTGGCTCTAGTGGAGCAAAAAGGTCAAGAAATGGCGGACCTAGCTATGCAAGTCACTACTGACTTAAAGAGAGTTTCCAAAGAACGTTTTCAGAAAAGTCGCTCTTTGGACAAAGAAATTGGTCGTAACATTCAACTGAAAAAAGACATCGAAGCTATTCAAAAAGAGAGGTAGGACTTTTATAAGACTATGCAGTTCCAGTCTCAAGAGTTAGAGCGTCAGGAAACACAATTGGGTGTCTAGGATGAAAGACTCTCTTGCATAGATGCCGAAATTGCAAAGATGAAGTTATGAAGGGATGCTGCAATCACCAATGATTTTTACCTTCAGGAAGCCTTTTTGCAAAGCCAGGCTGAAGCCTTACTCTCCCAAGTAATTGCTGCCAGTTCTATGCGCACTGATGCACACTTGTCGAGCCACACATTTTGAAGGACATGCCGGATTCCCTAAAGCAGAAAATAGCCCGAACTTTTAAGTTAGCCCGTTCCATGTATATACAGGACATTATTGAGGAGTCTTAAATTTTTGTATTTATCAATTTTGGGTTCGAGTCTAGCATGCTTGCCAGTGTTGGCCGTCGGAATGGAATTGACATATTCTGAAGTGTAATTCTAAAAAGGCGCATGCACACCGAAAGGGCGTAGCACAAACGATGTAACCCTTTTTTATTAATGAAAGAAGTGCGCTTGAAAGAGAAGGGGATCGACGCCGGACTATTGGTCTAGGCGAGCGCCTGAAGTTGAAGCGTGTCGTATTGGTTATATCCCTGTGTATTCTTTGACTCGTTCATACAATTCAATAATTACTTAAGTCTCTGTTGAGTGTTAAGGTAAGATGATACTGCGATTAAGTGACATAGTCACGCATTTATGCGTATTGCAGTGAAGAAGTTGTGATTCACAGAGCAGAGAATTAGTTGATAAACAGACTCATTCAGAAGTGTTAAGTCGGTGTAGTGGCATATGGTGAATTAGTAGATTGGGAAAATACAAAATAGGGCCTCTGTTTAATAGACCCCAAACCATCCCAAGAACCCAGATCGTAGTAGCTTAAATAAGATAAAACAATGATCTAACACTACTATTAGAAGAGATGGATGGATACCTCAAGGAAGTGAGGTGGTACTTTGGAGTTGATGCTTGAAACAATTTATTCAAAACAAATTACTTCATGAGTTGCTAGTGTCACAAAACTTGCTATTTTTAGTCCACACCTGCTAGTTCTTTTGCTTAGTACTCACAGTAAAGTAATAATTAATAAAATTCCTTTCGAGGTAATTTAATTAGCTTAGATAGCTAATGATTGCAAGTCATCTAAAATAATGAACTATGCATTGAGAAAGAAGTTTAGCAATCCAAAGCTTACCCTCGATTTTTTAGGGACTAACCAGTAGATGACCGGTGAGCACTTCGACGATGATTTCTCCCAGAAGGCTGAACCAAATGCTTTAAATCTTTGATAATATAAATTAGACTTTAAGTTGGTTCCAATAATCTATAGATCATGCAAAATGGTTGAGAATTTACTGAGATAGGACTAGAGAAAGTTCACTGCTCTTAGTAGTCATAGCAAAGAAGTAGGCAGAGATGATCAATGAACTATATGTATTATAACACATGATTATACAAGATCATTGGCATTGTAATGATGCTCAATGATAGTGGAATGAGTAAGCTGTGGTGTAAGCTACTCAATTCCTACAAAATGATCAAAGGAAGAGCTACAATGAGGCCACACACCCGCGACTTTTTACAACCCTTTTTATAAGTGTTTTCTCATAAGTTTGAACTTGCATTTCAAACTTGGCTCCATCTAAAAAACTGATTCCTCCAATTTAGGAGTTATACCATCAAATGAGATTTGTAGCTCATACTTCTCCTAACTCCACAAGTTATATGGTTTTACAAGATTCTCTCGAGGTAGAAACCTTTTACAATGGTAAATGATCAAATGTTACAAGCTATGGTTCATATGAATCATCAATCGCTTCCACATATAGTCTTCCATGCTAAACCAAATGTGAAGGCTTGTACATTCGCACCAACATAGTCCACTCAAAACTTCAGATTTTGCACTTCATTTTTTAGCATTTTCTTTGTCATTTGGTTCACGATTAATTCCATGTTTGGGATCTGCATAGAAGCTTGACATTTCATCAAACACCACATCTTTGATTACCTTCACATGTCATGTGAGTGGGTTATAAAATTTATATCGCTTTTGCTCAAGGGGGTACCCAATAAAGATAAATTTTTTTGCTTTTGGATCAAGCTTCATCCTCAACTCATTTGGAATATGTACATATGCAATACAACCAAAAACTTTCATATGCAATAAGTTTGGCTTTTTACATATGAAATTCTCTTCAGGTGTAAGTTGATGTACATCAATAGTCAGAGTTCTATTCATGATGTATACAACATTGTGCACAGCTTCTATGCAATAACAATGAGGCATATTCTTCTCAGCCATTAAGGCTCTTTCTATTTTTGCAATATGTCTATTTTTGCATTCAACAATGCCATTCTGTTTGTGTTGTGTACCTACATGAAAATTGACATCAAATTCCATGACTTTTAAGAAAGTTGTTAAACTCATTTGACATGTATTCACCTCCTCCATCAGACCCTAATGTTTGAATATAATTTCTAGTTTGCTTTTCCACCATTGGCTTAAAATTTTGGAGGTGAGTGAACACCTCACTCTTCTATTTCATGAAATATACCCATACTTTCTATGTATGATCATCAATGAAAGTAACATAAAACCCGCAACCTCTCATAGATGTGGTCTTTGCAAGGCCCCAAACATCTGTATGTACTATTTCTAGCACATTCTCAATAACATGCTTGTCATGCAAAAATGATGTTCTTGATTGTTTACCAAATCGACATGCTACACATACCTTTTGCATTTTTGCAACTTTGAAATTTGTTAGTCCATTGACAATCTCCTTTAACTGCATCAATTTCAGCCTCTACAAGTTTGCATGTCCAATTCATTTGTGTTAGATCTCTATATTAGCAATAACTCATGCACCTTTTGAAACACAAGTGCATTCATTTTAGGAATTTTCACATTTAAGGTGAACATCCTACCCTTTTTGTTTTCTTTGGCAATCAATCCTCCATCTTGTTTGTACTCTTCTACATATAACCCATCAGCATTGAATCCGACTTGTAATCTTTGTTCAACCATTTTTCCAAAAAAAACCAGATTCTTTGTTATATCTGGAACATGTAGGACATCAAGAAGATGTTTTACCTTCTCGTCCTCCATAGACAATGCTATGTTTCCTGTGGCTTGATAGGGTGTGATGTATCATCACTTGTTTCAACATATCCAGGAACTCACAATTTTGCAAACCCATTCTACCTCATTGGTCATGTGATTTGAAGCACTTGAATCAACATACCAGACATTATCATTCAATTTTGAAACATCAACAAACATCGTATTCATCATCTAATGTTGAACCATGAATAGCTTCTCAAAATCATCCGCACTTGTGACTACATAGTTATTTTGTTGCCTTCTATTATTTTGATTCTTCAACCTGCAATCATGTTCAAAGTGTCCAAGTTTACCATAGTTCCAACATCCTTTATTGTCATTACCTGAATCATTGCTTTGGAAAATTTTGTGGCCTCTTTGGCTCACCCTGACTCGAAACTGTCCTCTACCTCCTACATGATT
>CM035442.1:56474631-56479631 GCA_020310875.1 Ceratopteris richardii
TAAAAGTTCTCATAAGATGTGGAAAACTAAAAATAGATTTTTTTCTGAGCTTTTCTGAAAAGTAACTAAATAAAGCATCAATATCCTCATGTGTATGTCCAACCATAAGGAATCCAAGTTGCACCATATCAAATATCCCATTAGCAACTAACAAAGGCAAATATGCAAAGACATAGCGATTCTTATTTTCTGAACCACAATTATCAAGTTGCAAAAATAATGTTCTAGGTAATTCCTTGAATGAATTACTTTGATTTTCGCATGTAATATTACATTGTGTTACATTGTCATATAAAATTTTCTCCTTTAATACATCCATATGATGATAAAGTGCATCAGGCCACAACAAAGAATCAAATAGACTCTTTGTGTAATTCACACCAGAACTCTTCAATCCCAAATCTCCATACAACTGACTGTCTTTATTTTCTAAGTTTCTTAAACACATTGAAATAGATGCAATTGTGAAATTTGGATCACCGGGCCATAATCCTAAAGCAAAATGACCATAAGCACATTGTCCATGTCCATGAGTAAGCATTCCTGTTAAAGATATTGGTAATCTCTCAATGCCATTAAGAGATTTTGGAACTGGTCTAATCTGTGGTATAGCTGTTTTACTTTGATCCATTTTATCATGAATAATGCATAAATATTTATCTGAAAATAATTCTGAGGAAACTCTCCAAGAATAATATAGATTTCTACAACTCATTTGACATAGCATATGAGATCTTCTTTGTGCTAAATATCTTGCACGTTCTTCATGGTTTTTAGTAGATTGTAACTTTGCTTTTATTCCTGTACAAAAGTCACATTTGGAGAACGTACTTGACGTTGATAAAGAATATCCACTTGTTTATAATGTGATGGAAGCACTCTTTGTGTTTCACGAGAACCATCAGTACATGTTCTCAACTTGTGTGGCATTTGATCTGCATTATTATCAATGAAATCATGTATCAAAGCTTTTGCTATTTCTACATGTTTGATACTTTTTCTAAGTATTCCATTATTCCCATGAATGGATACCTTTTGACCAAGTAGAAACTTTTCTCGTAGCCTATAAAATGAGCTCTTTCCAATACCATGAATTGAATACCATGCCTTGATACATACTTCTTTTGCATCAAACATGAAATTAAAACTCAAGCACTGACTTGAGTTCACAAAGTTACCTTTGTACACCATACTCATGCAATCCAATACATATTTGCATCTATCTGAATAGCATTGTCCCCAAAAGTTTAATCTTGCATCCAATATTTTAGCCCTACTAGCTACTTGACAACATCTCTGTTCACAACAATCATGCATTGAAACCATCTGAATTCTCTCAAATGAGCATCTCTTATTAGGAGCCAATGTATTACTTTTTCTAACCTTGTGGATGTAACTTCTTTTTTTTTGGTTCACTTCAAAATATCCACAGTTACTATTTTCCATATGAAAATCCTCTTGTTGATCTGATTCCATTCGAAGAGGAGAAACAACTTGTATATCATCAAAACAATGTTGAATATCAATTGCATGAGAATAATTCTTATCAACATCTACATCCTCAATACCATTGCAATTATCATCATTGATGTTGTATGATGACGTAAAGCAAAAATTTGGATTCTCTCCAGCTTCAAGATCCACATCCTCAATACCATTGCAATGATCATCTTCAATGTCATACAGTGAGTTAAAGCCTAATTTTTGTATCATAGGCTCACCATCTTCTGTAATGATTTGGAGTATGGGCCAACTGACCAATTTCAAAGTTGAATCCAAAGTTGATGCATCCACAGTTTCATCCATAATAACACCTAGGCAACTTTCTCCCAACTCTTTGCAATTTATAGCATCCCATGGATTTACCAATAAAACAATAGCAGTTGCAAATCTTTCACGCTTTTCATGATCCAACAAGATGACTCTCTTTCCTTTCCACTTTTCTCTTTCTTCAAGTTGACTAGATATAGTTTGCTTTGTTGCCATCTTGATTTTGCCTGTAAATAATAAATGAGAAATTAACAATGCTATTCAATTGATCATTCTTTCAATAATTATTGTAAAAATAATCAATTGAATTAAAACTAGATACAAACATCATTTCCACAAAAAATAATCCATGTTTGCTTATACAAACATTCACTAATTGGACTTAACTTTGAGTCTAGTCAAAAATCAAGGAAACTACAAGAATAAAAATCTCTAACTTCATTTTGATGCTAGCATGTTAAGAGGCACTCAAACCATCCCTGAAATGATATTATGTATGTCTTTGTATGTGTGTATTTAAGTTGTACAATACTATCATGTTTGGCTCACTTAATTTTGAGCTTCTTCTATTCTAAATTGAATAGAGGCTCAAACTTAAGTTCGAGCCTTTTCCCTGAAATGATATTATGTATGTCTTTGTATGTGTGTATTTTAGTTGTACAATACTATCATGTTTGGCTCACTTAATTTTGAGCTTCTTCTATTCAATTTATAGAGGCTCAAACTTAAGTTCGAGCCTTTCAAACTGCTTAGAAAAAGCTTAGAGGCTCGAACTTAAGTTCGAGCCTCATTTGTAAGTAAACAAATTGAGACTTGACATGATTCAAAGCAGTCCGAGCCTCATATTATGTGACACAACATAAAATTCATGGGCCGACTCTACGTTCAACAGACATTCAATTTTAAACTCCAACTTGAATCGACATCCAAACCTAAGCTTAACCTTCAGTTAGTTCTTTTGGATGTAAAAAGTATTCAACGTAATAGTAGGCTCAAACTTAAGTTCGAGCGTCTTTTATTAAAATTTCAAAATAGATTCAAGTTAAAAATACTGTCATGTTTGTCGAAAAAGCTTAGAGGCTCGAACTTAAGTTTGAGCCTCATTTGTAACTAAACAAATTGAGACTTGACATGATTCAAAGCAGTCCGAGCCTCATTTATGTGACACAACATAAAATTCATGGGCTCGAACTTAAGTTCGAGTCTCATATCATGTGAAGACTCAAACTTGATATCATTCTAAAGGTGTGAATTTAAGTTCGAGCCTCTTAGCTCTTTTGGATTCATGAGTTAAGAGCCTCGAACTTAACTTCTAACAACTTTTGGAAAAGCTGAAAAAGTCTGAGCTTCATAACTCAGCTCATATGATTCAGAGGCTTAGCTTTTGTAGATGCAAAAAGATTTGAGTTAAAAATATTAGTGTTTTTACCAGAAAACTTGAGAGGCTCGAACTTAAGTTGAAGCCTGTTTTTGCCGGAAAACTTGAGAGGCTTGAACTTAAGTTGGAGCCTCATATCATAATGAGCCAACAATCCCTAAACTTGAACGGGCTCGAACTTGAGTTCGAATCTATAAGTCCTTTTGGATCCCAGAGAGTGTTGAACTTAACATGCTCGAACTTAAGTTTTAGCCTTTCTCACTCTTAGTTGAATAAAGACTGTAACTTAAGTTCAGCCTCTTCGATTCCAAGGTCAATAGAATCTTAAACTCCAACTTGAATCAATATCCAAACTTAAGTTCACCTTCACTGACTTGAAGTTGAATAGAGATTTCCACTATAAATTTGAACTTATCGTGACAAAGTTAAATAGAGGCTCAAACTTAAGTGCGACTCCAAATTGTATAAAGGATCCCCAAAGTTAAATAGAGGCTCAATCTATTTCTTGGAGAAGCTGAGAGGCTCGAACTTAAGTTTGATCGTCATATCATGTGACCAAACAATCTCGAACTTGATATGATTCAGAGGCTCCAAATTGAATATAGGCTCAAACTCTCTCTATCCAAGTTGAAATGAAATTCAAAATGAAGTTTATAGTTTGGATTTCAATCCTATCTTATTTACAAACTTAAGTTTGGGTTTCTCAAACTAAAGTTTAATCCTTTTTTATTCTCAAAATTAAGTTCAAGCTTGTTAGATTCCAACTTGAATAGATTTAGTCCGAGCCCTTCAGACTGCACATTGCATAGAGGTTCAACCTTAAGTTTAAACCTCTCTGACTCTACGTTCATTAGACATTCAATTTTAAACTCCAACTTCAATTTTAGACCTAATCCTAGCCCTGAAAAACCTAACCCTAACCCCGAAAAGCCTAACCCTAGCCCTGAAAAACCTAACCCTAACCGTGAAAAACCTAACCCTCACCCTAAAAAACTAACCCTAACCCTGAAAAACCTAACCCTAACCCTTACCCTAAAAAAACTTAACCCTAACCCTAAAAACCTATTCCTAACCCTAAAAAACCTAACCCTAACCCTAAAAAACCTAACCCTAACCCTAAAAACCTAGCCCTAACCCTAAAAAACCTAGCCCTAATCCTAAAAAACCTAACCCTAACCCTAAAAACCTAGCCCTAACCCTAAAAAACCTAGCCCTAACCTAAAAAAACCTAGCCCTAACCCTGAAAAACCTAACCCTAACCTTGAAAAACCTAACCCTAACCCTGAAAAACCTAACCCTAGCCTTGAAAAACCTAATCCTAACCCTAAAAAACCTAACCCTAGCCCTGAAAAACCTAACCCTAACCCTGAAAAACCTAACCCTAGCCCTGAAAAACCTAACCCTTACCCTAAAAAACCTAACCCTAACCCTGAAAAACCTAACCCTAACCATAAAAAACCTAACCCTAGATTTGAAAAACCTAACCCTAGCCCTGAGAAACCTAACTCTAGCCCTGAAAAACCTAACCCTAGCCCTGAAAAACCTAACCCTAACCCTGAAAAACCTAACCCTAGCCCTGAAAAACCTAACCCTAACCTTGAAAAACCTAACCCTAGCCCTGAAAAACCTAACCCTAACCCTGAAAAACCTAACCCTAGCCCTGAAAAACCTAACCCTAAACCTGAAAAACCTAACCCTAGCACTGAAAAAACGTAACCCTAACCCTGAAAAACCTAACCCTAACCCTAAAAAACCTAACCCTTACCCTAAAAAACCTAACCCTAACCCTAAAAAACCTAACCCTTACCCTAAAAAACCTAACCCTAACCCTAAAAACCTAGCCCTAACCCTA
>CM035442.1:56492131-56512131 GCA_020310875.1 Ceratopteris richardii
TCGAGCCTCTCAGGTTTTCAATCATATGCAGGCAGACTATGTTCATTCTGCACATAACCCGGGATCATAGAAGCGATAGCTCCTAAGAGTAGATCTGGTCCCCCACCAGGGCTCCAATCGAGGGCTCGCTCCGTGCACCACCAGTACCCTTGTAAAGTCTCCCCTTTCCACGCGAAAACTGCAGCACTATCGCGGGCGATCGCAGCAGCTGCGTGATCTTGCGTTTTAAAAGATGTTGCAAGAGCACCAACGAACTTCAGCACCAAGGGCTGTGAGTGTCTCGATGAGTACCGCCGTCTGAATTGTCATGTGCCCCCCCTTTCGTGGTAGAGGAAGCACCCCTACCCCTCTGGTCGTGGGTAACAGAAAGCGACCCCCCCCATGTGTGCCTGTACAGATCCAAACAAAAAAAAGAGGAAACTTCCCCCTTTTCTGTTTCGCTCGTCAGAAAAAGAAAAACGGGCCTTGAAGAGTAACAACTTGTGGCGTTGTAGTACGGCCCCAAAAACTCAGACAATGCATCTGGCTTAAGATTATAGCCTTGCATTTTCAGAAAATACTGTCTCGCAAGTTGCCAATCCCCTGATTGTGCACACCCTGAAAAAATTGTTCCCCATAATACAATATCACGACTTTGCATCCTTTCAAACATATTGATAGCTTCCACCATGCTTCCACATTTTGCATAGATATCAACAATCGCACTCTGAATGGTTGAATCATTGTCAAACTCTTATGTTATCACATTCGCATGTATCTGCCTAGCTTCTATCAATGCCCTTATGTTTGAGCATGCTTTCAAAATGGTGGGAAAAGTGACTTTGTTGGGCCGTATACCCCTGCATCGCATGGATGAATAAATATCAAGTGCAGGCAGACTATGTTCATTCTGCACATAACCCGGGATCATAGAATTATATGATACCCCATCCTTGCTTGACAAAAGATCAAACACATGTCGAGCCTCATTAAGAGCTCCACATTTGGCATACATGCCAATGAGGGTATTTGCAACCACTAAATCCGAATCAAGACTTTGGCTCACGACTTCTGAATGCATGTATAAACCCTGTCTTAAATTCCCAACCAGCCAACAAGCTTTTAGCACACCTAAAAACGTGAGCTTGTTAGGGCATATATCTTCCGACAGCATATCTGAATACAAATTAAGAGCCTTCTGGCCATGTCCTTGATCTGCATAACCTAGAATCATAGCACTCCATGATACAACATCTTTGATTGCCAAATCTTCAAAAACTGTATCTGCATCAAGCAAGCTTCCACACTTCAAATACATATCAATAATAGCACTTCCAACTACCTCATCCAAGTGCATCCCATCTCGAATAATCTCCATATGCAGAAGCCTTCCCTGTTCTAGTGGATGTGTCGAAGATCAATTTTCGGAAATCGGTCAAACGATTATAATTGATGGTTGATAAGAAAGCATTCCCCCTTGAACCAAAGCCGCTTCTGATTTCCTTTGCACGTCAGTATCTCTTATGCTCTTAGGAGGCTTGTCCATGCTCAATCCCTTTTCTCCACATCCCTGCAATCAATATCTTCACATGCTTCTCGTCAATCATCAAATTCATTCTTCAAGTACCTGAAATCAAACAAATTCCCCTGCCAAATACAAACATATTAGTGCATAAAAACCAACCATTTTTGGAGCTAACATACTCCCCTCTTCTTATTTGCGAAGTCGTCCTCGACGAGCCACTAGTGCTGCAATAAAATCCAAACAACCATGAACATGTCAATTTCCAATTGGTTCACATACCTTTTCATCGAGCCGCCACTTCCACTGAACCTGCACTCATCGAAGCTATTAGTGCTCAAAAAATCACTCATGAATACATACAAATCAGTCATTTCCAAAATGATCCAAGAACATGCACATATATGCAATTCCATTTCAGCCATGCATCAATTTGCTCATACATTCCATTAAGGAAAATGGTCTCAACCAAAATAACACATGCACACCTTTCCATGTTTTACACATGCAACTACCATTGCGGAAAACAGAAAAGAAAATACCGAAATAAACAACAACAACTGAAATGAATCCAATCGGAGATGCAAAAATACCCAAAATGCATACCCCATTATTGCATCTACTATTCGCTATGTACAATCATTTCATAACTAGACACTTCCGAAGAATCCCCATCGTCGTCCTACAAAAATCATCGAAACTCGAGTACAAGTCAAGACATACATCAGAACCCTGGAGTGTCCCACACACTAGAAAACCCTCAGATAGAGCACACAAGTTATAAAGCAAGACCGTTGCATTACCTCGCTAAAGCCTCATCCATAAGTACGTATAGAGTCTCCGTGCCTTCAAGAATGTTGATTCAAAGTGAGCTGATCTGTCGCAAGCCAACACATACCAATCACACAAGAAGATAACGTTCCCTTCCAGGCGATCATCGCCCTCTCCTCTCTCTCTCTCCCCCTCAGGAGCGGGGAATAACTTCATATGAAAATTTTATTTTAATCACACGTTGGCCTACATTGACACTGGATGCGATTCGTGGACCTGACCACCCGATCAGGTTGATTCCACCCATCTACCAATGCAATGCAGCGCACAACACACAAACACACAATGATAACACCTAACATATATCAGCTAGCCCATAACGAAGCTGGATACGGCTCGTGGTCGTGACTACCCAGCCATGATAGCTCCACCTACCTACCAACCCGTTATGGCGCGTATCTAAGACACATACATATACCTCCCAAGCCTATGGCGAAACTAGCTGCGGCTCGTGGTCCTAACCACCCGGCGAGGATAAATCCACCCACCTACTAGCCCACCATAGCGCATTGGTACGATCACAACAACACAATATTTTTTCTTTTCTTTACTTTTTCTTTCTTTTCATAGTTAATTAGTTCACCCAAGTCCTGAGAATTAGGGAGAGGAAGAAAGGGACTTTTCCCACTGTTCCCACACATACATGCAAACATATACACACTAGCCTTTGACAGATCAACCACCTCTTCACTCCATTCTCTCAATTACAGACACTACTATGTATTCATCGAGTTGACTTTTCACTTGGTAACTACAGCCAGCTATGCCTTAGTCCCTCGTATACCTATCCCTAGGTGTCCTAGAATGTGAGTCTCTGGGATGTCTCATGTAGTCTCACCTCGTACTCGCATCCCGACAACTTCCCTAAGGCGAGTCAGGCTCAACTTCAGGAGCTCCGTCATCACTTCCTAGCGTTAGCACATCTGCCCAAGCCCATGTGATATCGTTTTCCTCGTTAGGCATTTCCCTCGAAGGATCAAAATAGTAATATCGATCTCCCGCCCATCCTACATGTCGAGCTAGGTATTCCTCAAAACACTCAATGTAAAATGCAACACCCAAATCCTGGTTAATAAAGCATACCAGCCAATGTGCTTCCTCAACATCGTATTCCGTCTCAAAGTCGTCGACATCTATGTCCATGTGGCCGAATGTTTGGTCCGAGAAATATATCCTTAGCTCGTACAAGTAGAGTTGCGTTATTTGATCTGCCATTTTGTTACTTAGCTCCTAACAGTCTCTGCGCAACACAAGAAAAATAATTAGAAGTCCAAAGTTTCTTGAGCTAGCAAGGAAGAATATTTATGACACACAAATCATAGCTTACATATGCGCATATATATATATAACTATACATGTATGTACAAGGAGTCTACTTCGTCATTTTGTTAGGATCTCGTCTGGCTTCTCCCATCCTAATATCACTTGAAATATGGTTTAACCCGAAGCGCGTTAACCTTCACGGGAGCATATTCTTCTCCTAAATCTTGAATTTGCATGGAACCATTGGAATTGAGTTCCACCACCTTAAACGGTCCTGCCCATCTTGTCTGTAACTTCCCCGGGAATTTATAATATTTACTATCATAGACTAGCACCAAATCCCCTTCTTGAATCACATAGGTTTTGAGATTCTTGTCATGCCTCTCCTTACGTCTCTTCTGAATAGCTTCCAAACTTTGTTGTGCGATGAGTCTCTTTTCTTCCAGCTTGACCAGTTGTATGTACCTCTCCTTTAATGACTCTTCCTCACCTAACCTGGCTTCGATGGCCACTCTTAATGTCGGAACTTCTTTTTCGATGGGGAAGATGGCTTCCTCGCCATACACTAGGGAGAACGGAGTGCTCTTTGTCGTCACTCGGTAGGATGTTCGATATGCCCACAAGGCTTCCAAAAGTCTCTCATCCCAGTCTCGCCTATGCACAGCTACTGTCTTTGTCAGAATCTGTTCAAGAATTTTGTTGGTGACCTCCACTTGTCCATTCGCTCTCAGGTAATATGGAGTGCTTTTTCTATGTTTGATCTTATATAATTCCATTAATTCTTCGATCAATTCATTGACAAAATGGGTTCCTCTATCACTCACTATCTCCAACGGGCATCCGAATCGAGTGACAATTTGTTCGTACAAAAATTTAGCTACATCAACAGCTCGATCAGTCTTCAGAGCTTTGGCTTCCACCCACTTGGTAACATATGATGGGGGAAGTATCTCAACCCCTAAGCAACGATGAAGCGCGAATGACCTCCACAGGTATCCTTCTTTGACCTCTGCACACCAAAAATGCTCTTACTCAGAGCTTATGCAGAGAACTCCAGTGAGCTTTTGTAGACCTGTAGTAGACACCAAGGGCTTTCCAACAAAACAAATTTCACTTGAAATGGATGCTTACACAAAGAGAAACAATGTCTACAACATGAGCTAGTTGAATGCTCACAACTGCTAGTCAAGCAGAGACCTCACTTTACTCCAGCAAACTTTTCTCAGAGATTATACAGAGAATGAATCTCAAACTTATGTCAACTTTAGAGGACTCTAATAGCTACCCAATGACACCAAAATCATAGCAAATGGATACATAGAGAAGGAGAACCAGCCCTTACAACAGAGAGCAAAATATTTCCAACAGAGCCTACACAAAGAGAGAGATATCAATCACACAACTTCACTAAAATGAATGTTGCTCCCAGCTTACTCAGAGAATGCTCCAGAGAATTAGTAAGCATAAAATAGACTCTTATAGCTATCCAATGAGACAAGAATTACATCAAATGGATACCATATGAGGGAGAACCAATGCTAACAACTCAGGGGTAGAGAGTTGCAACACTGCCTGCGCACACACATAGATATGCCTACTAAAAGAAAACAAACAAGCAAGCAAGGGGGTTGCTTAAGCAAGGGGCTTGCTTATCACAACTCCAGCACTTATTGCTCACTTTACATGAGCTAAAACTCCAAGAAGATGGCCCAAAAGAAGTCGGGATACATGCTCCTTTTATAGTGAGAGGTGTGCCCCTAAAATCTAGGAACTACCTTTCCAAATCAGCCTCCTAACTTGGAGGAATTAGATGAGATGACTTGGGGAGTGGTTGAGTGACTTTTCTTGATGGAATCTCGTGGCTTTTGGCTTCCTTTGATTGCTCCACATGTCCATAAAAGATTCCCCACGAATTTTTAGCTTGAAGCTTGACTTTTAACACTCCCCCTCAAGCTTCAATTCTTCATCCTCATCCAAGCTCCTTCATGTTGATGCATTGCTTGAATTTTGAAATCTTCATCCCATCCAAAACCTTTGTAAACATGTCCGCAACTTGGTCCTTAGTACCAATATGATGTACTGAAACTTCCTTGGATATCACCTTTTCCCTTATGAAGTGATAGTGCACTTCAATATGCTTGGTTCTAGCATGATAGACAGGGTTCGATGCTAGATGAATGCTACTCATGTTGTCACAAAAAATTGGATATGTGTCAACCTGCAAATTAAGCTCCATAAATAACTTCTTAATCCACATTAGCTCACATGTGACTTGAGCCAAAGCTCTATACTCAGCCTCGGTGGAAGATAATGCCACCGTGGGTTGCTTCTTTGAAATCCATGAGATGATCTTGCTACCTAGCATGACTAGGTAACCACTTGTACTCCTTCTATCTTCCTTCGAACCGGCCCAATGGGCATCGGAATAAGCTTTGACCTGCATATCATCATCAAATGAGTAGAACAATCCTTCATTTATAGTGGCTTTGAGATATCGCAACATTCTTCTTGCAGCTTGCAAGTGTGTAGTCCTTGGACTATGCATAAATTGTGATAACACTCCAACTCCATATGCTATGTCAGGCCTGGTTATTGTGGCATAATTGAAAGAGCCTACAATAGATCGATACAAAGTTACATCCTCTAATGGCTCTCCATCAATGGAGCTTAGCTTTACATTAACTTCCATGGGATTTGAAATAGGCTTGCAATGTAGCATCCCAAACCTCTCAAGTAGGTCTAGAATATACTTCCTTTGTATGAGCATAATACCTTCTTCTTTGTATACAACTTCAATGCCAAGAAAATACCTAAGATCTCCAAGATCAGAGATCCTAAACTCCTTTCCAAGCTTTCCCTTGATCTCCTCAATGCCCTTTGTATCATTACCTGTAATGATAAGATCATCTACATACACACACATGTAGACCACAAGTTCTCCTCTTTGTTTGATGAAGAGAGATGGATCCGCCTTGCATTGATTGTAACCAAATTTGATCAAATAGTCCACCAATCTTTGGTTCCAAGCCCTTGGAGCTTGCTTTAGGCCATAAAGTGCCTTCTTCAACCTACAAACATGATGTGGAAACTCTTTATGAACAAAACCTAGTGGTTGCTCCATGTATACCTCTTCTTCCAAGTCTCCATTGAGAAAGGCATTCTTGATATCCAATTGGAAGAGCTTCCATCCTTTGCTAGCAGCCATTGCAATGAGTGTCCTAATGGTGCTCATCTTTGCCACGGGGCTGAATGTCTCTTCAAAGTCCACTCCATAGGTTTGTGCAAAACCCTTAGCCACCAATCTTGCTTTGAACCTAGAAATAGATCCATCTGAATTCCTCTTTACTTTATACACCCACTTATTACCTATTACCTTCATGTTCTCCTTCTTGGGCACTAGAGTCCATGTTTGATTTTCCTCAAGTGCGTCGATCTCTTCTTGCATTGCCTCTTTCCATTCGGTGTACCTGCTTGCATCTTCATAGCAATCGGGCTCATGATCTTCTACTACTTTGTTCATATATGCATAATGTGTTTCCATGTATGAATCATAAGTAAACCTTTGAGTTGGATACTTAACTCTAGAAGACTTCCTTTCTTCACCTTTTGGAGGAATAAACCTCCTTTGCCTTGGGAACTTGATCTCTTTCTTTGACGTGGCTTCTTTCTCCATCATGTGTCCTTCATCATCTTCAACTTCATTACCTTCTTCATCCAACTCCACCAATGTTGCTTTGCCTTTGTTGATTGATTGTGCTTCATAGCTTGATGAAGATCTCCCCCTCCATGGTGAGTTCATGCTTGAACTATCTTCATTGATGGAACACCTTGGGCCGCTTAGCTCTAGGTCGATTTGTTCTTCATCATGTCCATGCTTTTCTTCTTCATAGTCCTGCATACAATCATACTTCTTATACCAAGGGAGTAGCTCATCAAATGCTACATCCCTTGATATCCTCAAGTCCTTTGTATTTGGGTTGAAGCACCTGTAACCTTTATGATCATTTGAATATCCTAGAAACACACACTTTTCTGCCTTTGGTTGTAGCTTGTGCCTCAATTCACTTGGCACATGTACATAACAAGTACATCCAAATATCTTCAAGTGGGAAAGATCAGGTTTCTTACCATAATAGGCTTGATATGGTGTCAAGCCATGGATCCCTGAGGTAGGAGCCCTATTCATTAGATACACGGCGGTATTTGCTGCATCACTCCAAAACATGTTAGGTACATTCATCTCATTAAGCATTGCTCTAGCGATCTCGGCAATGTATCTATTCTTTCTCTCTGCTACTCCATTTTGTTGGGGTGTGTACCTGCATGTTACTTGCCTCTTGATGCCTTGATCCATTAAAAAATCAGAAAACTCATTTGAGAAATATTCTCCCCCTCCATCGGACCTTAGCTTCTTGATATATGTACCTGTTTCCTTCTCTACCATTGCCTTGAATGCTTTGAAACATGTAAACACATCTGATTTGTTTTTGATGAAATAAACCCAAACCATCCTTGTGCAATCATCTATAAAAGTGACAAAGTACTTGTTACCTCCAATGGATTGCTCTTTCGTTGGCCCCCACACATCTGTATGTATCAACTCCAATGGATGTTGGCTTATGTAGCCACTCTTCTTGAATGGAAGTCTCGCTTGCTTCCCTAGTTGACAAGATTCACATAAATGCTTCATACCTTGTCCTTGGAAGTTGGGAAGACCTTCAACCAGCCTCTTGAATTGCATTTCCTTCATTCTTTGTATGTTGATGTGACCTATCCTCTTGTGCCACAAGTCCAACTCCGAAATCCTCTTGTTTCCATATGTGAAGTAGACATGTTGAGTAGAATGAGAATTTACCTCCAAAGTGAAGAGTCTCCCTTGCTTCTTTCCTCTTGCTATGACCTTGTAACCTTGCTTAGGGTTCTCCACAAAGCATCCACCTTTGTTGAACCTTACTTGATAGCCTCTTTCAACCATTTGCCCAACGGACACCAAGTTCTTTGTGATGGTAGGTACATGCAAGACATCCTTGAGACATCTTCCTTCCTCCTTGTCATCCAAAGCTACATCTCCAACATGGGAGATCTCATGGGCTGTATCATCACCTGTTTCTACATGTCCTTTACCTTTGGGAACATGTAGATTAGTAAACCAAGAAGCATTGCAACTCATATGGTTGCTACATCCACTATCAATATACCAAGTGTTATCTACTTTGCTTGAATTCCCATTCATGTGCATCATCAAGAGATTGTCATTTTCTGAACTTGTAGAAGCATAATTACCTTGGCCTTTGTATGAAGAACCTTGATTATAGTTCCTTTGGTTTCCTCCTTGGTAGCAATCTATAGCATAGTGGCCAAACTTGCCACATATGTAACATCCTTCGCCATCTTGATTCCTGTTTTGTTGATGTCGTCCTCCTCTTCCTCTTGATCTTCCTCTCCCTCTTTGTGATGAGGTGCCTTGGTCATGTCCTTGATTTCTTGAGTAGCCTTGCCTTCCTCCAAACCTTCCTTTGCCCCTTCCTTGTCCTTGTCTTCCTTTGCCCCTTTGATTACCTGCATAGAAAACTTGTGCATCTTTGCTTTTAGTTGAACTTCCACCTATGTTCATTTCTTCGGTGACCATGAGAGCAACCAATTGCTCAAAATCGGGAAGATTATCCCTTACATAAACTGAAGTGGTAAAGGGTTTCCACTTCTCATCATCTCTCAAACCATTGAGAGTATAAGCCACAAGATCGTCATCGTCTACGTGGCTTCCAATGGATCCCAATGCATCTGATAACTCCTTGACCTTAAGTATGTAGTCATTTATGCTACTCCCTGAGCTCTTCCTAAGGTTGTTGAGCTCATTCTTGAGTTGGATCTTCCTTGCTTTGGTGCTTGTTGAATAAAGCCTTTCAAGTGTCTCCCATACCTTCATGCTTGAATCCAGGTCTTGGATATGGCCGATCATGCTATTGCTAATGTGTTGGGAAAGAATAAAGATAACCCTCTTGTCTCTTTCATTCCATTCCCTAAAGGCCCTTCTCTGGTCATTGGTTGGATTCTCATCCAACCTAGGTCTTGGTTCACTTCCACTAATCAACCCCCAAAGGCCCTTGCCCATAAGATAGTTGGAGACCCTAAATCTCCATGGTTGATAGTTACCTTTGTCTAGCTTTTCAATTTGAGTGTTGAAGTCTCCCATATCTAGTCTTTGATACTTGACCTAGCCCTTGGCTAATGCTCCAATGTGTGTAAAATGAAAATGAGGCTCTGAGGTTACCTCGATCCAAAGCTTTCCTTAGACGGACACCTTGTGCTCTTGCAAATTTGAGTAGAATAGCTCCCCCTTGATGTGAGCTACCTCCAAGAAGCTTTTGTTGATGCAACTCTTCAACCACCAACTCCAAGAGGTCTTCTTGCTTGTATGTGATACCTCCAAGATGCCCAAATGCTCTGATACCACTGATGGGGGAAGTATCTCAACCCCTAAGCAACGATGAAGCGCGAATGACCTCCACAGGTATCCTTCTTTGACCTCTGCACACCAAAAATGCTCTTACTCAGAGCTTATGCAAAGAACTCCAGTGAGCTTTTGTAGACCTGTAGTAGACACCAAGGGCTTTCCAACAAAACAAATTTCACTTGAAATGGATGCTTACACAAAGAGAAACAATGTCTACAACATGAGCTAGTTGAATGCTCACAACTGCTAGTCAAGCAGAGACCTCACTTTACTCCAGCAAACTTTTCTCAGAGATTATACAGAGAATGAATCTCAAACTTATGTCAACTTTAGAGGACTCTAATAGCTACCCAATGACACCAAAATCATAGCAAATGGATATATAGAGAAGGAGAACCAGCCCTTACAACAGAGAGCAAAATATTTCCAACAGAGCCTACACAAAGAGAGAGATATCAATCACACAACTTCACTAAAATGAATGTTGCTCCCAGCTTACTCAGAGAATGCTCCAGAGAATTGGTAAGCATAAAATAGACTCTTATAGCTATCCAATGAGACAAGAATTACATCAAATGGATACCATATGAGGGAGAACCAATGCTAACAACTCAGGGGTAGAGAGTTGCAACACTGCCTGCGCACACACATAGATATGCCTACTAAAAGAAAACAAACAAGCAAGCAAGGGGGTTGCTTAAGCAAGGGGCTTGCTTATCACAACTCCAGCACTTAGTGCTCACTTTACATGAGCTAAAACTCCAAGAAGATGGCCCAAAAGAAGTCGGGATACATGCTCCTTTTATAGTGAGAGGTGTGCCCCTAAAATCTAGGAACTACCTTTCCAAATCAGCCTCCTAACTTGGAGGAATTAGATGAGATGACTTGGGGAGTGGTTGAGTGACTTTTCTTGATGGAATCTCGTGGCTTTTGGCTTCCTTTGATTGCTCCACATGTCCATAAAAGATTCCCCATGAATTTTTAGCTTGAAGCTTGACTTTTAACAACATAGTCACTACAGACCAAGATATACCTATTGGATCTTCGTCGTGAGGGAGGATCAATAGGCCCCACAAAATCAATTCCCCATTTCTCAAACGGCTTAAGAGCCAACACCAGCGTAAGAGGATCAGCATGTGCTAATGTGGGTTTGCCCATTCGTTGGCATTTGTCGCATTTCTTAGAGTATGTGTATGAGTCTTTGAACAGCGTTGGCCACCAATACCCAGCCAATAAAATCTTTCTTGCCGTCAATTCACCAGCGAAATGTCCACCGCAGGGTTCGTCATGCAAAGCCCTCAACACTAGGTTTGCTTCTTCTTCCTCGAGACACCTCCGATAAATGCTCTCATGAACAAAATATCGATAGAGTTGCCCCCCAATGATGCTATGGTGTTTTGCCAATGCTAACAGTTTTTGCTTCTCTCTCTTGCTGGCTCCTGGCAGATATTTAGTGGTGCATAAGAAGTTCACCAAGTCGGCATACCAAGGTACTTTAGCTTCAACCTGGAATAGATGTCCATCAGGAGCATCGTCGGGCACACCAGAGATTGGCTCCTCATTAACAATTCGAGATAAATGGTCAGCCAATATATGTGCTTTGCCTGGTCTGGTTACCACTGTGAACTGAAATTCTTGGAGAAGTAGCATCCACCTCATCAGTCGCCCTGACAATTCGGGTTTATTAATGATGTACTTAAGGGCTTCATGATCCACATAAAACGTGAAATGCTTTCCCATCAGGTAATGCCGATACTTGTTCACCGCAAAGATCATCGATAGGCATTCCTTCTCCGTAGTTGTGTAGTTCCTCTCAGTGCTATTCAAGTTGCGACTTGCGTAGTAAATAGGATGGTCCAACTTCTTTTCATCGGCTTGGCATAGTACTGCTCCAACCGCAGTATGAGAAGCGTCGGTATGCACATGGAATTCTTTCGTCCAGTCGGGTGCTACCAAGATTGGTGCATTTATCAATCTCTCCTTGATCGAGTCGAATGCAACTTGACACTCTTCAGTCCATTGGTATTGTTGGTCTTTCCTCAAAAGATTCGTTAGTGGTGCCGCTATTGATGCAAAATTTAATATAAAACGTCGATAATAATTCGCATGGCCCAAGAATCCTCTGAGTTGCCGCAAGTTTTGCGGAGATGGAAGTTGTACGATTTTTTCCACTTTATCCTCGTCAACCGCGATCCCTTTTTCGGAAATAACATGTCCCAGAAGCAATCCTCTTCGTACTCCAAATGTACACTTTTCAGGATTTAATGCGATGCCTTTTTCAATGCTTCTTCTTAAAATCGCTTCGATCCTCTCCATCATGTTTTCATCGTCGCCTCTGATCGCAAAGTCATCGAGAAATATCTCCATCCAATCCTGCAAGTAGTCTTGATATGCAGCTATCATCGCCCTCTGGAATGTGGCCGGTGCATTGCATAATCCAAATGGCATCACCCGATATGCGTACGTACCCCATTCTGTCGTGAAAGTAGTTTTTGATTGATCCTGTTCATGGATTTGGATCTGGTTGTACCCACTGAAACCATCCAAAAAGGAGTACAATTTATGGCCAGCCACTCTGTCCAAGATTTGATCAGTAAAGGGCAAGGGGAAATGATCCTTCTTTGTGCGCTCGTTCAACTTTCGATAGTCTATGCAAATACGGATTTTCTTATTTTTCTTCGGAATAACTACAATTGGTGATACCCATTCACTGGATGCGATGGGATATATGAATCCTGCTTCCAATAATTTGGTCAATTCCAACTTGATCAATTCCAAGTAGACTGGATTTGTCCGCCTAAGTCGTTGACATATTGGTCGGGTGCCTTCTTCCAAATCTATATAATGTTGGCAGATTCGAGGATCAATTCCTCTCAGATCACTGTATGACCATACAAAGGCCTTGCTGAAATTTTTGAGTGTCATTTTAATGCAATCTCCTACTTTGTCTAGTAGCTCTAACCCCACGCTCAAGAACTTTTCTGGAAAAAATTCCCATTTTTCCAACTGAGCTTCTCGCGAATAGTCCTTACTTCTCGATGACACTGTGATTGGAATGTGCTCTCCGATCACGCGTGCATGGTTGGCCAGTAAATCATTGTTTTGTTCTGTTCCGATTGAACCTAATTTCTTTAATTCAGCTTTTGCGATGGCTTCCGACACTTTAATTTTACTCTTCGCTTCTTTTTCCGATTCTCGACTTCTCTTTAGAATCTCTGCTTCTAGCATTCTAACTCTTTCTCGCAACTGTTGCACTTCCATCGTCGGAGCTAACTCTAATTTCAGCTCTTCTCTTAAAGTTCCCTTCTCCAGGGATTGAGTAAATTTATTTTCCTTTGCGTCTATACTCAACATGTAGCACTCAAATTCTCTTGTATGTGTCAACCATCCTAGCAGCTCCCGATCGGAATCGTCGTTATAGAGCAGTGGATTTTGATACTCTCCCATCTTCGTGTCTTGATTCTTAAAGAGCTGCAAGTTGAACCCGTCTTGAAGCAGATTCTTGTAGGTGTCCGTGTTCAAGGAAAACCTAGCTCGTGCAATCTCGTGCCTTGCTTTCTCCTTCTCTTTCTTTTCCATCTCATCGACTATTATTGTCTTCTTCTTGTTGCTCGAGGGTGGAGATACTTGTATTTGAATCCGATCAGACTTTGGCCCTATTGAAATAAAACCTGTGCGCCAGTCATGCACACATTCGGCTTGCACCAACCATGGCCGTCCAAGTAGGATCGAGAAGGTAGCCTCTAAGGTCCTTGGTCTTACTATCAGATAATCAACTTTAAACTCTAAACCGCCCACAACTGTACTTACATTCTTCAAAAGGCCCGCAGGCTTCACTTGTGTTTGATCCGCCATTCTCAAAGACATCGGCGTCTCTTCCATGTGGTTAAGGCCCAAAGCTTTCATCATGAACTCAGTCATAAGGTTGACTGCGGCTCCACTATCGAACTGAGCACCAGGGACTGCATATCCTTTAATTTCGAACTTCACAGCTGGAGCATTCGAATCAATTTGCGTCGTAATACTTTGAATGATCCCTTGGACATCTTTATCTTGTCTATTTTTATCTCGAGCTTTCCTCGGCTTCTTAATATATTCGTTATAGAATTGTTTCCTATAAACAGGTGAACAGTTCAGCAATGTGCCAATGTCCAGCATGACTTCCGTGTCAGCGAGCAACTTTACAATATCCACTTCTTCCGAACTTTGTCTTTCCTTTCTACTCTTAGGAGCTTTCAATCTTTCAGGGAATGGTGCTATGCCCGGCACAAACTCCTTGGTCACGGGTGGAAGAATCTCAATGTCTTCCCCATCCTCAAGCTCTTGCTGCTCAACAAGTCCTCCAACTTGGTTTTCTACCTCTTCGTGCTCAGCTATCTTCTCTTGACTCCCTTCTTCACCTTCGCCTCTTGGATTCTTCTTCGAATACTCTTGAGTCCTTGTGACTACTGCCACAGTTGGATCTTTGTGTAGTTTCTTGGACTTGTAAGCATCCACAAAGTGCATTGACGAGCTAGAGCCTTCTTGAGGGTTCGGTGTCTTGAACACTACTCCGATCGTAGGAACTTGCTCTTGAACTCTCGATGTGGAATGCATCTGAGTATCAACATAGTTCGAGGACCCTATTGGTCCTTTTTCCTTGCCAGCGACAGCTCTTCGTTTTGGACAATCTTCATCAAAGTGGCCCTCTCCACTACAGTACCTACATAGCGGGGTATAATCAACTGGCTTCTTTTCATTTGGACATCTAGATTGAGTATGGCCAAAGCCATGACATCTCCAGCACTGGATTGGACCATCTCTTCTTTGATCACGTGCGGCTCCTCTCGGATAGTCTCCTCCTTGACCCGGAGCACCATATCCATAAGTCGGTCTGTTTTCCCAACGAGATGTAGGTGGGACACTTTGAGCGGGCAATCCCGTGTAAGGTCTTTCTCTTGTATCTCCTGATTTCATGGTCCTCTCTTCATAGGCTCTCTTGTTGTAACATCGGTCCTCCGTGTGATTTGTTCTTCCACAAAAAGTACAACGCATCCTAGGTGGCGATCTATCTGTGAATACTCTCGAGACTGTAGGGCATTCTGAAGCCAAATGGCCGTAACCATGGCACTTTCCACACCATGTATTTGATCCAAACACTTGATTCGGGTTCGTAGTTACCTCTGGTTTTACTGTGTATGTTTCCTGGGTTATTGTGGCAGCTTTTATAGCTTGTGTGACCAACTCTAATATTCGTTCTTCAGTTAGCGCAGGTTTTACCTCGCCTGGCGTGCTAGTGGCAGCTACAAAAGCTGGGGTCGTCAATGCGGGACTTCCTTGGCCAGGATCTTTCATCGGTATGTTTCCTGGGCCTCCCATAGGCTCGTATAAGAGTTCCATCTTCCTTTGTTGGCATAATTGTACTTCCTCCCAAAGCCTCGCTTGTTCCTTAGCATCCATTAAAGTTGCAGGTCTTGTCAGACTGATATGCTGTTGTGCCGTAGGATCTCGCAATCCCGAAATGAATCTTCGTTTCAATGTCTCATCGTTCGGGGCATTCGCGCCCATCTTTCTTACCAATGTTTCCATTCTCTGAATGTAGTTATCGATGCTCTCATTGACTCCTTGTCGCAAGTAATCCATTTGTTGGGCCAATCTATCTTGGAAGCCTTGTCGTCGAAACTTTGCCAAGAAGGCTTCCTTGAGCATCTGATAAGTTCCACGCTCTTGTGGTGTCAAATTCCCATACCAATTGGTTGCCTCATCACGGAGAATAGCCGGAAAAATTCTCAACCTTTGATCCTGGTCAACTACGTCATTGGCCTCACAAGTAACCTCAAACAACTGGATAAAACTATCCGGATCTTCGTCCCAAGTACCTGAAAACTTGGTGAAGTCCCCCAAGTGAACTGAAATCCGCTGAGCCATTTCGAACAGAGGTGTGATGTCAATATCACTTCGATCCCAAAAATTTAGTACACGTGGCTTCAGGATCCCTCCTTCAAACTTTCGCACTTGATTCGCGACTCTCCTACGGGAGTACACGTTTTTGGCTGATTTCTTCGAACCAATCGAGGTCCACTCACCTGGCGGTTCCCACCTTCTCCTTTCTCTTTCAAGGGCTCTTCTCTGAGCGCATTCCTCTCTTTGAGTTTGTGTTGCTCCTGACGATGAGCTCCCCTCGCTCATGTACTAGATCTTGGGGTCCGCAAGCTCGGCCAACCTGTGGCGCTAGGCGAACCTATGGCACTCTCTTATAGAGACGTACCAAGCTATTCCCGGCAAATGCACCAAAATGATAGGTTCTTTTGCCCAAGGAAAAAGTGATTATACGAGACTTTATTTTTGTTCAAATCCCTCGGAATCGGTCTACTTGGATTACCTAGAGCCCACAATTATCTCAAAATGGATTCTTCATATGTCTATGCACTAGCTCATATGTTCCCGGCAAACGCACCAAAATGTTTCGGTCTTTAGCCCAACGAAAAGATGCATACGCACGCTTCTATTTTACTCCAACTTCCCAAAATCGGTTCACTTGCCTGCCTTTGAATTCCTAAATTGTACGTGAATGTACTCCCAGGTGTCTTCTTGCTCACATACTCCCATGCCACCTAATTCCCGGTTCCCCTCTTTTCTATTACTCTTGCTCTTAGCCTATCTCTCCCTCTCTCCCACTTACTCTCACATACACTCCGTTACCCTTTTTTTTTTTTTTAGTAGAGTGATCAACAGAAATTGCCTTGATAATTTCGTCATCTTCACATTGGGCTCTGAACATGATGAGGCGAGGGAGAAAAGCAGCCATTAACTTGTTATTTCTTCGCTAGAACAAATCATATACGAAGACATTGGGGCACAAAAAGTCTCAAAATGCTTTGACCATAAAACTCAATTGCATCTATGTGCTGACGGATTGAAAATACTGTGCAATAACCATGAATTTCCAAATGCATACGAACAAAATGATGAACATGATCAATCAACGAACGAGGAAAAGCTTTGCGCATGGGCTGGAGTGCCTTCATTCACAGTCTAGACTCTGTCAGATCACGCAAAAAGGAAAGAAAGATCTCTTCTTTCTCCACTAGTCATTTACTCATGATACTACATGATACTCTACGCCAAGTCCTCAGCGCTTCATGTGCATATCACTTTCCATGGTTTCAGAGCACTTCTCCCTCTTCCTCTTTTGTGCATAGAGAGTTTATCCAAGCCCTCATACAGTGGCACCTTTGAAAGTTATGTCCCCAATTTCTCTAGGATCTCCTTCACAAGAGATCAGCCTTTCTCTTTTCATTGCACAAGTCCAAAAGCTCCATAGAATTCTCTTCTAGAAGAACGTCCGACGATTATGCACTTTGAGCTACTGGAATCCCCAACATGACGAACAAGAGTTCCTTCCTACAATAACTGCAACAACCTTCGTCTTCATGTCCAAATGGCTTTTCTGGAGTTGGATAAATAGGTGTACATCCAGGATGTTGGCAACCTTGAGAATCAAAGTACGGCAAGCACTTCGCAGTCACTACACCACTACGAACAAGGTATTGCCAGGCTCTTAAGGGGTGTCCTCCATGACAACCATTCCCACATTCAAACCCACAGCAAGACAACAAATCATTTTCTGACAAAAAAACACTCTCATTATAATGGACACAAAAGCGATCAGACAGAGTCTCTACCGCTCCAAATGCCCAACAAGAACCACAATGTCCCTATAATAACAGATAAACCATCTAATCAACATTTCAAGAAGCAGGCTACATACTCAAAGCAGATAAAAAAACTACCTGATCTGGTCGGAAACATTGCAAGAGTTAACCATAACATTTCAAAAAGTCAAGGTCAGCCGCATGATAATAGCATAAAGATTGGCATGCACATAGTGGACTTACTGCACCAAATTTCGACAAGAAGTTAAATGCACACCAGTGGTCGTCTCTTGTGAAACTCCAACAAATCTGTCCTTCATCTTGTGGTATTTCTTGGGATCCGCCTTGATCCCATCTCGAAGTTGGAAAGCACGATCTGAAATTCTTGATTATCGGTTGAGGAAGGATCTGGAAGTGTGCCATCCTTGGCATATGCCTCCTCCGCCTTGACACCTTCATGAATCAGAAGGGTTGCATCACCACCGTCATCAACTATCAGATCTGGTCCCCCACCAGGGCTCCAATCGAGGGCTCGCTCCGTGCACCACCAGTACCCTTGTAAAGTCTCCCCTTTCCACGCGAAAACTGCAGCACTATCGCGGGCGATCGCAGCAGCTGCATGATCTTGCGTTTTAAAAGATGTTGCAAGAGCACCAACGAACTTCAGCACCAAGGGCTGTGAGTGTCTCGATGAGTACCGCCGTCTGAATTGTCATGTGCCCCCCCTTTCGTGGTAGAGGAAGCACCCCTACCCCTCTGGTCGTGGGTAACAGAAAGCGACCCCCCCCCCCATGTGTGCCTGTACAGATCCAAACAAAAAAAAGAGGAAACTTCCCCCTTTTCTGTTTCGCTCGTCAGAAAAAAAAAACGGGCCTTGAAGAGTAACAACTTGTGGCGTTGTAGTACGGCCCCAAAAACTCAGACAATGCATCTGGCATAAGATTATAACCTTGCATTTTCAGAAAATACTGTCTCGCAAGTTGCCAATCCCCTGATTGTGCACACCCTGAAAAAATTGTTCCCCATAATACAATATCACGACTTTGCATCCTTTCAAACATATTGATAGCTTCCACCATGCTTCCACATTTTGCATACATATCAACAATCGCACTCTGAATGGTTGAATCATTGTCAAACTCTTCTGTTATCACATTGGCATGTATCTGCCTAGCTTCTATCAATGCCCTTATGTTTGAGCATGCTTTCAAAATGGTGGGAAAAGTGACTTTGCTGGGCCGTATACCCCTGCATCGCATGGATGAATAAATATCAAGTGCAGGCAGACTATGTTCATTCTGCACATAACCAGGGATCATAGAATTATATGATACCCCATCCTTGCTTGACAAAAGATCAAACACATGTCGAGCCTCATTAAGAGCTCCACATTTGGCATACATGCCAATGAGGGTATTTGCAACCACTAAATCCGAATCAAGACTTTGGCTCACGACTTCTGAATGCATGTATAAACCCTGTCTTAAATTCCCAACCAGCCAACAAGCTTTTAGCACACCTAAAAACGTGAGCTTGTTAGGGCATATATCTTCTGACAGCATATCTGAATACAAATTAAGAGCCTTCTGGCCATGTCCTTGATCTGCATAACCTAGAATCATAGCACTCCATGATACAACATCTTTGATTGCCAAATCTTCAAAAACTGTATCTGCATCAAGCAAGCTTCCACACTTCAAATACATATCAATAATAGCACTTCCAACTACCTCATCCAAGTGCATCCCATCTCGAATAATCTCCATATGCAGAAGCCTTCCCTGTTCTAGTGGATGTGTCGAAGATCAATTTCCGGAAATCGGTCAAACGATTATAATTGATGGTTGATAAGAAAGCATTCCCCCTTGAACCAAAGCCGCTTCTGATTTCCTATGCACGTCAGTATCTCTTATGCTCTTAGGAGGCTTGTCCATGCTCAATCCCTTTTCTCCACATCCCTGCAATCAATATCTTCACATGCTTCTCGTCAATAATCAAATTCATTCCTCAAGTACCTGAAATCAATCAAATTCCCCTGCCAAATACAAACATATTAGTGCATAAAAACCAACCATTCTCGGAGCTAACACACACACACACACACACACACACACACACACACACACATATATATATATATATATATATATATATATATATATATATATATATATATATATATATATATATATATATATATATATATATATATATACATACTGGTCTGTATATACATACACTACACCAGTATATATATATATATATATATATATATATATATATATATATATATATATATATATATATATATATATAT
>CM035442.1:56519631-56522131 GCA_020310875.1 Ceratopteris richardii
CCATATCAAGTTTATGATTGTTCTGTCTTATGTACAAAAGAACAAAGAGGCTCGAACTTAAGTTTGAGCCTCTAAGCTTTTCTAGCAAAGAGGCTCGAACTTAAGTTCGAGCCTCTTAGTTTTTCTAACCATATCAAGTTTAAGATTGGTCTTATATGCAAAAGAACAAAGAGGCTCAAACTTAAGTTCGAGCCTCTGAGCTTTTCCAACCATATCAAGTTTAGGATTGTTGGATCATATGATATGAGCCTCAGCTTTTCCAGCCATATCAAGTTTAGGATTGTTGTGTCTTATGTGCAAAAGAACAAAGAAGCTCGAACTTAAGTTCGAGCCTCTGAGCTTTTCCAACCATATCAAGTTTAGGATTGTTGTGTCTTATGTGCAAAAGAACAAAGAGGCTCGAACTTAAGTTCGAGCCTCTCAGGTTTTCAACCATATGAAGTTTTCCAACCATATCAAGTTATCATGTAGCAAAAGAACAAAGAGGCTCGAACTTAAGTTCGGGCCTCTGAGTATATCAAGTTTAGGATTGGTGTCTTATATGAAGAACAAAGAGGCTCGAACTGAAGTTCGAGCCTCTGAGCTTTTCCAACCATATCAATTTTATGATTGTTGTGTCTTATGTTCAAAAGAACAAAGAGGTTCGAGCCTCTCAGGTTTTCCAACCATATCAAGTTTAGGATTGTTGTGTCTTATGTGCAAAAGAACAAAGAGGCTCGAACTTAAGTTCGAGCCTCTCACCTTTTCTAACCATATCAAGTTTAAGATTGGTCTTATATGCAAAAGAAAAAAGAGGCTCGAACTTAAGTTCGAGCCTCTGAGCTTTTCCAACCATATCAAGTTTAGGATTGTTGGATCACATGATATGAGCCTCAGCTTTTCCAACCATATCAAGTTTAGGATTGTTGGTCACATGATATGAGCAAAAGAACAAAGAGGCCGGAACTTAAGTTCGAGCCTCTCAGCTTTTCTAACCATATCAAGTTTAGGATTTGTGTCTTATATGCAAAAGAACAAAAAGGCTCGAACTTAAGTTCGAGCATCTGAGCTTTTATCAACCATATCAAGTTTAGGATTGTTGCGTCTTATGTGCAAAAGAACAAAGAGGCTCGAACTTAAGTTGGAGCCTCTCAGCTTTTCTAACCATATCAAGTTTAAGATTGTTCTTATATGCAAAAGAACAAAGAGGCTCGAACTTAAGTTCGAGCCTCTGAGCTTTTCCAACCATATCAAGTTTAGGATTGTTGGATCACATGATATGAGCCTCAACGTTTCCAACCATATCAAGTTTAGGATTGTTGGTCACATGATATGAGCAAAAGAACAAAGAGGCTCGAACCTCTCAGCTTTTCTAACCATATCAAGTTTAGGATTTGTGTCTTATATGCAAAAGGACAAAGAGGCTCGAACTTAAGTTCGAGCATTTGAGCTTTTACCAACCATATCAAGTTTAGGATTGTTGTGTCTTATGTGCAAAAGAACAAAGAGGCTCGAACTTAAGTTCGAGCCTCTCAGCTTTTCTAACCATATCAAGTTTAAGATTGGTCTTATATGCAAAAGAACAAAGAGGCTCGAACTTAAGTTCGAGCCTCTAAGCTTTTCCAACCATATCAAGTTTAGGATTGTTGGATCACATGATATAAGCCTCAGCTTTTTGTGCCATATCAAGTTTAAGATTGGTCTTATATGGAAAAGAACAAAGAGGCTCGAACTTAAGTTCGAGCCTCTGAGCTTTTCCAACCATATCAAGTTTAGGATTGTTGGATCACATGATATGAGCCTCAGCTTTTCCAGCCATATCAAGTTTAGGATTGTTGTGTCTTATGTGCAAAAGAAAAAAGAGGCTCGAACTTAAGTTCGAGCCTCTGAGCTTTTCCAACCATATCAAGTTTAGGATTCTTGTGTCTTATGTGCAAATGAACAAAGAGGCTCGAACTTAAGTTCGAGCCTCTCAGGTTTTCAACCATATGAAGTTTAGGATTGTTCGGTCACATGATATGAGCAAAAGAACAAAGAGGCTCGAACTTAAGTTCGAGCCTCTCAGCTTTTCTAACCATATCAAGTTTATGATTTGTGTCTTATATGCAAAAGAACAAAGAGGCTCGAACTTAAGTTCAAGCATCTGAGCTTTTACCAACCATATCAAGTTTAGGATTGTTGTGTCTTATGTGCAAAAGAACAAAGAGGCTCGAACTTAAGTTCGAGCCTCTCAGCTTTTCTAACCATATCAAGTTTAAGATTGGTCTTATATGCAAAAGAACAAAGAGGATCGAACTTAAGTTCGAGCCTCTGAGCTTTTCCAACCATATCAAGTTTAGGATTGTTGGATCACATGATATGAGCCTCAACTTTTCCAACCATATCAAGTTTAGGATTGCTGGTCACATGATAGATCTCTATATTAGCAATAACTCATGCACCTTTGGAAACACAAGTGCATTCATTTTAGGAATTTTCACATTTAAGGTGAACATCCTACCCTTTTTGTTTTCTTTGGCAA
>CM035442.1:56527131-56534631 GCA_020310875.1 Ceratopteris richardii
AAAGTTACCTTTGTACACCATACTCATGCAATCCAATACATATTTGCATCTATCTGAATAGCATTGTCCCCAAAAGTTTAATCTTGCATCCAATATTTTAGCCCTACTAGCTACTTGACAACATCTCTGTTCACAACAATCATGCATTGAAACCATCTGAATTCTCTCAAATGAGCATCTCTTATTAGGAGCCAATGTATTACTTTTTCTAACCTTGTGGATGTAACTTCTTCTTTTTTGGTTCACTTCAAAATATCCACAGTTACTATTTTCCATATGAAAATCCTCTTGTTGATCTGATTCCATTCGAAGAGGAGAAACAACTTGTATATCATCAAAACAATGTTGAATATCAATTGCATGAGAATAATTCTTATCAACATCTACATCCTCAATACCATTGCAATTATAATCATCGATGTTGTATGATGACGTAAAGCAAAAATTTGGATTCTCTCCAGCTTCAAGATCCACATCCTCAATACCATTGCAATGATCATCTTCAATGTCATACAGTGAGTTAAAGCCTAATTTTTGTATCATAGGCTCACCATCTTCTGTAATGATTTGGAGTATGGGCCAATTGACCAATTTCAAAGTTGAATCCAAAGTTGATGCATCCACAGTTTCATCCATAATAACACCTAGGCAACTTTCTCCCAACTCTTTGCAATTTATAGCATCCCATGGATTTACCAATAAAACAATAGCAGTTGCAAATCTTTCACGCTTTTCATGATCCAACAAGATGACTCTCTTTCCTTTCCACTTTTCTCTTTCTTCAAGTTGACTAGATATAGTTTGCTTTGTTGCCATCTTGATTTTGCATGTAAAGAATAAATGAGAAATTAACAATGCTATTCAATTGATCATTCTTTCAATAATTATTGTAAAAATAATCAATTGAAGTAAAACTAGATACAAACATCATTTCCACAAAAAATAATCCATATTTGCATATACAAACATTCACTAATTGGACTTAACTTTGAGTCTAGTCAAAAATCAAGGAAGCTACAAGAATAAAAATCTCTAACTTCGTTTTGATGCTAGCATGTTAAGAGGCACTCAAACCATCCCTGAAATGATATTATGTATGTCTTTGTATGTGTGTATTTTAGTTGTACAATACTATCATGTTTGGCTCACTTAATTTTGAGCTTCTTCTATTCTAAATTGAATAGAGGCTCAAACTTAAGTTCGAGCCTTTTCCCTGAAATGATATTATGTATGTCTTTGTATGTGTGTATTTTAGTTGTACAATACTATCATGTTTGGCTCACTTAATTTTAAGCTTCTTCTATTCAATTTATAGAGGCTCAAACTTAAGTTCGAGCCTTTCAAACTGCTTAGAAAAAGCTTAGAGGCTCGAACTTAAGTTCGAGCCTCATTTGTAACTAAACAAATTGAGACTTGACATGATTCAAAGCAGTCTGAGCCTCATATTATGTGACACAACATAAAATTCATGGGCCGACTCTACGTTCAACAGACATTCAATTTTAAACTCCAACTTGAATCGACATCCAAACCTAAGCTTCACCTTCAGTTAGTTCTTTTGGATGTAAAAGAGTATTCAACGTAATAGTAGGCTCAAAATTAAGTTCGAGCGTCTTTTATTAAAATTTCAAAATAGATTTAAGTTAAAAATACTATCATGTTTGCCGAAAAAGCTTAGAGGCTCGAACTTAAGTTCGAGCCTCATTTGTAACTAAACAAATTGAGACTTGACATGATTCAAAGCAGTCCGAGCCTCATTTGTGTGACACAACATAAAATTCATGGGCTCGAACTTAAGTTCGAGTCTCATATCACGTGAAGAATCAAACTTGATATGATTCTAAAGGTGCGAATTTAAGTTCGAGCCTCTTAGCTCTTTTGGATTCATGAGTTAAGAGGCTCGATCTTAACTTCTAACAACTTTTGGAAAAGCCGAAAAAGTCTGAGCTTCATAACTCAGCTCATATGATTTAGAGGCTTAGCTTTTGTAGACGCAAGAAGATTTGAGTTAAAAATATTAGTGTTTTTACCAGAAAACTTGAGAGGCTCGAACTTAAGTTGAAGCCTGTTTTTGCCGGAAAACTTGAGAGGCTCGAACTTAAGTTGGAGCCTCATATCATATGAGCCAACAATCCTAAACTTGATATGACTCACGGGCTCAAACTTGAGTTCGAATCTATAAGTCCTTTTGGATCCAAGAGAGTGTTGAACTTAACATGCTCGAACTTAAGTTTTAGCCTTTCTCACTCTTAGTTGAATAAAGACTGGAACTTAAGTTCAGCCTCTTCGATTCCAAGGTCAATAGAATCTTAAACTCCAACTTGAATCAACATCCAAACTTAAGTTCACCTTCACTGACTTGAAGTTGAATAGAGATTTCCACTATAAATTTGAACTTATCGTGACAAAGTTAAATAGAGGCTCAAACTTAAGTGCAACTCCAAATTGTATAAAGGATCCCCAAAGTTAAATAGAGGCTCAATCTATTTCTTGGAGAAGCTGAGAGGCTCGAACTTAAGTTTGAGCGTCATATCATGTGACCAAACAATCTCGAACTTGATATGATTCAGAGGCTCCAAATTGAATACATGATCAAACTCTCTCTATCCAAGTTGAAATGAAATTCAAACTGAAGTTCATAGTTTGAATTTCAATCCTATCTTATTAACAAACTTAAGTTTGGGTTTCTCAAGTTTTCTGAAGTTCATATCATGTGATCCAACAATCCTGAACTTGATATGGTTGGAAAAAGCTCAGAGGCTCGAACTCCTCTTTGTTCTTTTGCACATAACACACAACAATCCCAAACTTGATATGACTGGAAAAGCTCAGAGGCTGGAACTTAAGTTCGAGACTCTTTGTTCTTTTCCTCATATCATGTGACCAAACAATACTAAAATTGATATGGTTGGAAAAGCGCAAAGGCTCGAACTTAATCTTTTGCACATAAGACACAACAATCCTAAACTTGATATGGCTGGAAAAGCTCAGAGACACGAACTTAAGTTCGAGCCTCTTTGTTCTTTTGCACCTAACACACAACAATCCTAAACTTGACATGGCTGAAAAAGCTGAGGCTTATATCATGTGATCCAACCATCCTAAACTTGATATGGTTGGAAAAGCTTAAGTTCTAGCCTCTTTGTTCTTTTGCACATAAGACATAAGAAACCTAAACTTGATATGGCTGGAAAAGCTCAGAGGCTCGAACTTAAGTTTGAGCCTCTTTGTTCTTCTGTTCATATCATGTGATCCAACAATCCTGAACTTGATATGGTTGGAAAAGCTGAGAGGCTCGAACTTAAGTTCGAGCCTCTTTGTTCTTTTGCTCATATCACGTGACCCAACAATTCTAAACTTGATATGGTTGGAAAAGCTCAGAGGCTCGAACTCAGAGCCTCTTTGTTCTTTTGCTCATATCATATAACCAAACAATCCTAAACTTGATATGGTTAGAAAAGCACAGAGACTCGAACTTAAGTTGGAAAAGCTGAGAGGCTGGAACTTAATTCTTTTGCACATAAGACACAACAATCCTAAACTTGATATGGCTGGAAAAGCTGAGGCTCATATCATGTGATCCAAAAAATCCTGAACTTGATATGGTTGGAAAAGCTCAGAGGCTCGAACTTAAGTTCGAGTCTCTTTGTTATTTTGCACATAAGACACAACAATCCTAAACTTGATATGGTTGGAAAAGCTGAGAGGCTCGAACTTAAGTTTGAGCCTCTTTGTTCTTTTGCTCATATCATGTGATCCAACAATTCTAAACTTGATATGGTTGGAAAAGCTCAGAGGCTCTAACTCCTCTTTGTTCTTTTGCTCATATCATGTGACCAAACAATCCTAAACTTGATATGGATGGAAAATCTCTTTGTTCTTTTGCTCATATCATGTGATCCAACAATCCTAAACTTGATATGGTCGGAAAAGCTCAGAGGCTCATATCATATGATTCAACAATCCTAAACTTGATATGGTTGGAAAAGCTCAGAGGCTCGAACTTAAGTTTGAGCCTCTCTGTTCTTTTGCACATAAGACACAACAATCCTAAACTTGATATGGCTGGAAAAGCTGAGGCTCATATCATGTGATCCAACAATCCTAAACTTGATATGGTTGGAAAAGCTCAGAGGCTCGAATTTAAGTTCGAGCCTCTTTGTTCTTTTGCACATAAGACACAACAATCCTAAACTTGATATGGCTGGAAAAGCTGAAGCTCAAATCATGTGATCCAACAAATCCTGAACTTGGTATGGTTGGAAAAGTTCAAAGGCTCGAACTTAAGTTCGAGCCTCTTTGTTCTTTTGCACATAAGACACAACAATCCTAAACTTGATATGGTTGGAAAAGTTGAGAGGCTCGAACTTAAGTTCGAGCCTCTTTGTTCTTTTGCTCATATCATGTGATCCAACAATCCTGAACTTGATATGGTTGGAAAAAGCTGAGAGGCCCGAACTCCTCTTTGTTCTTTTGCTCATAACAGCTCTTGGAAAAGCTGAAAAAGTCTGAGCTTCATAACTCAGCTCATATGATTCAGAGGCTTAGCTTTTGTAGATGCAAGAAGATTTGAGTTAAAAATATTAGTGTTTTTACCAGAAAACTTGAGAGGCTCGAACTTAAGTTGAAGCCAGTTTTTGCCGGAAAACTTGAGAGGCTCGAACTTAAGTTGGAGCCTTATATCATATGAGCCAACAACCCTAAACTTGATATGGCTCACGGGCTCCAAGTTGAATACAGGCTCAAACTCTCTCTATCCAAGTTGAAATGAAATTCAAAATGAAGTTCATAGTTTGGATTTCAATCCTATCTTATTTACAAACTTAAGTTTGGGTTTCTCAAACTAAAGTTTAATCCTTTTTTATTCTCAAAATTAAGTTCAAGCTTGTTAGATTCCAACTTGAATAGATTTAGTCCGAGCCCTTCAGACTGCACATTGCATAGAGGTTCAACCTTAAGTTTAAACCTCTCTGACTCTACGTTCATTAGACCTTCAATTTTAAACTCCAACTTCAATTTTAGACCTAATCCTAGCCCTAAAAAACCTAACCCTAACCCTAAAAAACCTAACCCTAGCTCTGAAAAACCTAACCCTAACCGTGAAAAACCTAACCCTAACCCTAAAAAACCTAACCCTAACCCTAAAAAACCTAACCCTAACCCTAAAAAACCTAACCCTTACCCTAAAAAAACTTAACCCTAACCCTAAAAACCTATTCCTAACCCTAAAAAACCTAACCCTAACCCTAAAAAACCTAACCCTAACCCTAAAAAACCTAGCCCTAACCCTAAAAAACCTAGCCCTAACCCTAAAAAACGTAACGCTAACCCTAAAAAACCTAGCCCTAACCCTAAAAAACCTAGCCCTAACCTAAAAAAACCTAGCCCTAACCCTGAAAAACCTAACCCTAACCCTAAAAAACCTAACCCTAACTCTGAAAAACCTAACCCTAACCCTAAAAAACCTAACCCTAGCCCTAAAAAACCTAACCCTAACCCTAAAAAACCTAACCCTAGCCCTGAAAAACCTAACCCTAACCATGAAAAACCTAACCCTAGCCCTGAAAAACCTAACCCTTACCCTAAAAAACCTAACCCTAACCCTGAAAAACCTAACCCTAACCATAAAAAACCTAACCCTAGATTTGAAAAACCTAACCCTAGCCCTGAAAAACCTAACCCTAGCCTTGAAAAACCTAACCCTAGCCCTGAAAAACCTAACCCTAACCCTGAAAAACCTAACCCTAGCCCTGAAAAACCTAACCCTAACCCTAAAAAACCTAACCCTAGCCCTGAAAAACCTAACCCTAACCCTGAAAAACCTAACCCTAGCCCTGAAAAACCTAACCCTAAACCTGAAAAACCTAACTCTAGCCCTAAAAAAACCTAACCCTAACCCTAACCCTAAAAAACCTAACCCTAACCCTAAAAACCTAACCCTAACCCTAAAAAACCTAACCCTTATCCTAAAAAACCTAACCCTAACCCTAAAAACCTAGCCCTAACCCTAAAAAACCTTACCCTAGCCCTAAAAAACCTAACCCTAACCCTAAAAAACCTAGCCCTAACCCTAAAAAACCTAACCCTAACCTTAAAAAACCTAGCCCTAACCCTTTAAAACCTAACCCTAACCCTAAAAAACCTAACGCTAACCCTGAAAAACCTAACCCTAACCCTGAAAAACCTAACCCTAGCCCTAAAAAACCTAACCCTAACCCTGAAAAACCTAACCCTAGCCTTGAAAAACCTAACCCTAACCCTGAAAAACTTAACCCTAGCCCTGAAAAACCTAACCCTAGCCCTAAAAAACATAACCATAGCCCTAAAAAACCTAACCCTAGCCCTGAAAAACCTAACCCTAACCCTGAAAAACCTAACCCTAACCGTGAAAAATCTAACCCTAACCCTGAAAAACCTAACCGTAACCCTAAGAAACCTAACCCTAACCCTGAAAAACCTAACCCTAACCCTGAAAAACCTAACCCTAACACTGAAAAACCTAACCTACACCCTAAAAACCCAACCCTAACCCTAAAAAACATAACCCTAACTTTAAAAAACCTAACCCTAACCCTAAAAAACCTAACCCTAACCATAGAGAAGATAAGAGGTACATAAATAAATAGATAAATAGATACATATATACTACATTTAATATATAATTATAATTATAATGTATGTATGTATATGTATATATATATATATATATATATATATATATATATATATATATATATATATATATATATATATATATATATATATATATATATAGATATATATATATACATACATACATACACACACACATACACATACACACACACACATATACACACACACACTCTCCAACACAACAGGTCTTCAACAGATTTGAACTACATAAAATTGTCCTGCAAAGTATGCAACAACTGGTGTAAAGCTTCCATCTATCCTTGCAGTCAACAGTAGGTATCATCTACGAAGTAAGCAGCAGCACTGGACACCAACAGACTTCTTCAACAGAAGAGGTCTTCAACAGATATCTCCTTGCATAAAATTGTCCTGCAAAGTATGCATAATGCAACAATTGGTGCATTCTCCTAGCATATCCTTAACCCTCATCAACAGATCCACCTAAATGCATGCAACATGTCAGGCTCCTAGGATGCATCTAACAGAAAGAACCATGAACCAAAGGGGACATGTCCAACAACTTGACATAACCAATGGACATCCTAAATTTCTTTCTAGAGTACATAGACAAAAGGGTTTGTCTACAAATTCTAGTATACAGTACCACTTGCTTTGCTAAGTGTTTTCAATGATATCAACCAGACAAAACCTGCTTCCCTTGTGCTATCTCCTGTTCCTGATGCAAATTCAAAGGTGACCTGAATCTGAACACTCCAGCAACAGGTTAGGTGAGAGAAGCTATCTAACACAAATATTTGTATCCTAAGTATTTTCTATTCACTACTAAAAAGTAATTATTTACATTCCTGAAATATATCACTCAGT
>CM035442.1:56544631-56552131 GCA_020310875.1 Ceratopteris richardii
GGATTGTTGGATCACATGATATGAGCCTCAGCTTTTCCAGCCATATCAAGTTTAGGATTGTTGTGTCTTATGCGCAAAAGAACAAAGAGGCTCGAACTTAAGTTCGAGCCTCTGAGCTTTTCCAACCATATCAAGTTTTGGATTGTTGTGTCTTATGTGCAAAAGAACAAAGAGGCTCGAACTTAAGTTCGAGCCTCTCAGGTTTTCAACCATATGAAGTTTAGGATTGTTCGGTCACATGATATGAGCAAAAGAACAAAGAGGCTCGAACTTAAGTTCGAGCCTCTCAGCTTTTCTAACCATATCAAGTTTAGGATTTGTGTCTTATATGCAAAAGAACAAAGAGGCTCGAACTTAAGTTCGAGCATCTGAGCTTTTACCAACCATATCAAGTTTAGGATTGTTGTGTCTTATGTGCAAAAGAACAAAGAGGCTCGAACCTCTCAGCTTTTCTAACCATATCAAGTTTAAGATTGGTCTTATATGCAAAAGAACAAAGAGGCTCGAACTTAAGTTCGAGCCTCTGAGCTTTTCCAACCATATCAAGTTTAGGATTGTTGGATCACATGATATGAGCGTCAGCTTTTCCAACCATATCAAGTTTAGGATTGTTGGTCATATGATATGAGCAAAAGAACAAAGAGGCTCGAGCTTAAGTTCGAGACTCTCAACTTTTCTAACCATATCAAGTTTAGAATTTTTGTCTTATATGCAAAAGAACAAAGAGGCTCAAACTTAAGTTCGAGCATCTGAGCTTTTACCAACCATATCAAGTTTAGGATTGTTGTGTCTTATGTGCAAAAGAACAAAGAGGCTCGAACTTAAGTGCGAGCCTCTCAGGTTTTCCAACCATATCAAGTTATCATGTAGCAAAAGAACAAAGAGGCTCGAACTTAAGTTCGAGCCTCTGAGCATATCAATTTTAGGATTGGTGTCTTATATGCAAAAGAACAAAGATGCTTGAAGTGAAGTTCGAGCCTTTGAGCTTTTCCAACCATATCAAGTTTAGGATTGTTGGATCACATGATATGAGCCTCAACTTTTCCAGCCATATCAAGTTTAGGATTGTTGTGTCTTATGTGCTCAGCTTTTCTAACCATATCAAGTTTAGGATTTGTGTCTTATATGCAAAAGAACAAAGAGGCTCGAACTTAAGTTCGAGCATCTGAGCTTTTACCAACCATATCAAGTTTAGGATTGTTGTGTCTTATGTGCAAAAGAACAAAGAGGCTCGAACTTAAGTGCGAGCCTCTCAGGTTTTTCAACCATATCAAGTTATCATGTAGCAAAAGAACAAAGAGGCTCGAACTTAAGTTCGAGCCTCTAAGCATATCAAGTTTAGGATTGGTGTCTTATATGCAAAAGAATGAACTGAAGTTCGAGCCTCTGAGCTTTTCCAACCATATTAAGTTTAGGATTGTTGGATCACATGATATGAGCCTCAGCTTTTCCAGCCATATCAAGTTTATGATTGTTGTGTCATATGTGCAAAAGAACAAAGAGGCTAGAACTTAAGTTCGAGCCTCTAAGCTTTTCCAACCATATCAAGTTTATGATTGTTGTGTCTTATGTGCAAAACAACAAAGAGGTTCGAGCCTCTCAGGTTTTCCAACCATATCAATTTTAGGATTGTTTGGTCACATGATATGAGCAAAAAAACAAAGAGGTTCGAACTTAAGTTCGAGCCTCTGACCAACCATATCAAGTTTAGGATTGTTGTGTTTTATGTGCAAAAGAAAAGAGGCTCGAACTTAAGTTCGAGCCTCTGAGGTTTTCCAACCATATCAAGTTTAGAATTGTTGTGTCTTATGTGCAAAAGAACAAAGAGGCTCGAACTTAAGTTCGAGCCTCTCAGCTTTAAAGTTCGAGCCTCTCAGCTTTTCTAACCATATCAAGTTTAGGATTGGTGTCTTATATGCAAAAGAACAAAGAAGCTCGAACTTAAGTTCGAGCCTCTGAGCTTTTCCAACCATATCAAGTTTAGGATTGTTGGATCACATGATATGAGCCTCAGCTTTTCCAGCCATATCAAGTTTAGGATTGTTGTGTCTTATGTGCAAAAGAACAAAGAGGCTCCAACTTAAGTTCGAGCCTCTCAGCTTTTCTAGCAAAGAGGCTCGAACTTAAGTTTGAGCCTCTCAGCTTTTCTAACCACATCAAGATTAAGATTGGTCTTATATGCAAAAGAACAAAGAGGCTCAAACTTCTGAGCTTTTCCAACCATATCAAGTTTAGGATTGTTGTGTCTTATGTGCAAAAGAACAAAGAGGCTCGAACTTAAGTTCGAGCCTCTCAGGTTTTCAACCATATGAAGGTTAAGATTGTTCAGTCACATGATATGAGCAAAAGAACAAAGAGGCTCGAACTTAAGTTCGAGCCTCTCAGCTTTTTTAACCATATCAAGTTTAGGATTTGTGTCTTATATGCAAAAGAACAAAGAGGCTCGAACTTAAGTTTGAGCATCTGAGCTTTTACCAACCATATCAAGTTTAGGATTGTTGTATCACATGATATGAGCCTCAGCTTTTCCAGCCATATCAAGTTTAGGATTGTTGTGTCTTATGTGCAAAAGAACAAAGAGGCTCGAACTTAAGTGCGAGCCTCTCAAGTTTTCCAACCATATCAAGTTATCATACCAACTTTAAGTTCTAGCAATTAGCTCAGATTGGTAATTACCTCCTTCATCTCTCCACCAATCTTCCCCATCACCTCCAAGCTGCCCAACACTCCCTCGGGCAGCAGTACCAAGCCAAAGTCCACATGCTGGAAGCCGACATTGTGCCACTTCAAGAAGAAGTGCTTACAGCCAAAGCTGAAGCCAGTTCTTATGAAGACCAGATTCGATGTCTTCAAGTAGAGTTGAAAGAGAAAGACGCCATCATTGTAGCTCGTGATGATGAGATTAGTTAGTTGAAGCAGACCGTGATTGACAAGGAAGATGCCATGACCGCTTTGGGCAATCTTCTCGAGACCACACGCGGATCTGGCTCTAGTGGAGCAAAAAGGTCAAGAAATGGCGGACCGAGCTATGCAAGTCACTACTGACTTAAAGAGAGTTTCCAAAGAACGTTTTCAGAAAAGTCGCTCTTTGGACGAAGAAATTGGTCGTAACATTCAACTGAAAAAAGACATCGAAGCTGTTCAAAAAGAGAGGTAGGACTTCTATAAGACTATGCAGTTCCAGTCTCAAGAGTTAGAGCGTCAGGAAACACAATTGGGTGTCTAGGATGAAAGACTCTCTTGCGTAGATGCCGAAATTGCAAAGATGAAGTTATGAAGGGATGCTGCAATCACCAATGATTTTTACCTTCAGGAAGCCTTTTTGCAAAGCGAGGCTGAAGCCTTACTCTCCCAAGTAATTGCTGCCAGTTCTATGCGCACTGATGCACACTTGGTCGAGCCACACATTTTGAAGGACATGCCGGATTCCCTAAAGCAGAAAATAGCCCGAACTTTTAAGTTAGCCCGTTCCATGTATATACAGGACATTATTGAGGAGTCTTAAATTTTTGTATTTATCAATTTGGGTTCGAGTCTAGCATGCTTGCCAGTGTTGGCCGTCGGAATGGAATTGACATATTCTGAAGTGTAATTCTAAAAAGTCGCATGCACACCGAAAGGGCGTAGCACAAACGATGTAACCCTTTTTTATTAATGAAAGAAGTGCGCTTGAAAGAGAAGGGGATCGACGCCAGACTGTTGGTCTAGGCGAGCGCCTGAAGTTGAAGTGTGTCGTATTGGTTATATCCCTGTGTATTCTCTGACTCGTTCATACAATTCAATAATTACTTAAGTCTCTGTTGAGTGTTAAGGTAAGATGATATTGCGATTAAGTGACATAGTCACGCATTTATGCGTTATTGCAGTGAAGAAGTTGTGATTCACAGAGCAGAGAATTAGTTGATAAACAGACTCATTCAGAAGTGTTAAGTCGGTGTAGTGGCATATGGTGAATTAGTAGATTGGGAAAATACAAAATAGGGCCTCTGTTTAATAGACCCCAAACCATCCCAAGAACCTAGATCGTAGTAGCTTAAATAAGATAAAACAATGATCTAACACTACTATTAGAAGAGATGGATGGATACCTCAAGGAAGTGAGGTGGTACTTTGGAGTTGATGCTTGAAACAATTTATTCAAAACAGATTACTTCATGAGTTGCTAGTGTCACAAAACTTGCTATTTTTAGTCCACACACCTGCTAGTTCTTTTGCTTAGTACTCACAGTAAAGTAATAATTAATAAAATTCCTTTCGAGGGAATTTAATTAGCTTAGATAGCTAATGATTGCAAGTGAAATCATCTAAAATAATGAACTATGCATTGAGAAAGAAGTTTAGCAATCCAAGCTTACCCTCGATTTTTTAGGGACTAACCAGTAGATGACCGGTGAGCACTTCGACGATGATTTCTCCCAGAAGGCTGAACCAAATGCTTTAAAACTTTGATAATATAAATTAGACTTTAAGTTGGTTCCAATAATCTATAGATCATGCAAAATGGTTGAGAATTTACTGAGATAGGACCAGAGAAAGTTCACTGCTCTGAGTAGTCATAGCAAAGAAGTAGGCAGAGATGATCAATGAACTATGTGTATTATAAAACATGATTATACAAGATCATTGGCATTGTAATCATGCTCAATGATAGTGGAATGAGTAAGTTGTGGTGTAAGCTACTCAATTCCTACAAAATGATCAAAGGAAGAGCTACAATGAGGCCACACACCCGCGACTTTTTACAACCCTTTTTATAAGTGTTTTCTCATAAGTTTGAACTTGCATTTCAAACTTGGCTCCATCTAAAAAACTGATTCCTCCAATTTAGGAGTTATACCATCAAATGAGATTTGTAGCTCATACTTCTCCTAACTCCACAAGTTATATGGTTTTACAAGATTCTCTCGAGGTAGAAACCTTTTACAATGGTAAATGATCAAATGTTACAAGCTATGGTTCATATGAATCATCAATCGCTTCCACATATAGTCTTCCATGCTAAACCAAATGTGAAGGCTTGTACATTTGCACCAACATAGTCCACTCAAAACTTCAGATTTTGCACTTCATTTTTTAGCATTTTCTTTGTCATTTGGTTCACGATTAATTCCATGTTTGGGATCTGCATAGAAGCTTGACATTTCATCAAACACCACATCTTTGATTACCTTCACATGTCATGTGAGTGGGTTATAAAATTTATATCCCTTTTGCTCAAGGGGGTACCCAATAAAGATAAATTTTTTTGCTTTTGGATCAAGCTTCATCCTCAACTCATTTGGAATATGTACATATGCAATACAACCAAAAACTTTCATATGCAATAAGTTTGGCTTTTTACATATGAAATTCTCTTCAGGTGTAAGTTGATGTACATCAATAGTCAGAGTTCTATTCATGATGTATACAACATTGTGCACAACTTCTATGCAATAACAATGAGGCATATTCTTCTCAGCCATTAAGGCTCTTTCTATTTTTGCAATATGTCTATTTTTGCATTCAACAATGCCATTCTGTTTGTGTTGTGTACCTACATGAAAATTGACATCAAATTCCATGACTTTTAAGAAAGTTGTTAAACTCATTTGACATGTATTCACCTCCTCCATCAGAGCCTAATGTTTGAATATAATTTCTTGTTTGCTTTTCCACCATTGGCTTAAAATTTTGGAGGTGAGTGAACACCTCACTCTTCTATTTCATGAAATATACCCATACTTTCTATGTATGATCATCAATGAAAGTAACATAAAACCCGCAACCTCTCATAGATGTGGTCTTTGCAAGACCCCAAACATCTGTATGTACTATTTCTAGCACATTCTCAATAACATGCTTGTCATGCAAAAATGATGTTCTTGATTGTTTACCAAATCGACATGCTACACATACCTTTTGCATTTTTGCAACTTTGAAATTTGTTAGTCCATTGACAATCTCCTTTAACTGCATCAATTTCAGCCTCTACAAGTTTGCATGTCCAATTCATTTGTGCTAGATCTCTATATTAGCAATAACTCATGCACCTTTTGAAACACAAGTGCATTCATTTTAGGAATTTTCACATTTAAGGTGAACATCCTACCCTTTTTGTTTTCTTTGGCAATCAATCCTCCATCTTGTTTGTACTCTTCTACATATAACCCATCAGCATTGAATCCGACTTGTAATCTTTGTTCAACCATTTTTCCAAAAAAAACCAGATTCTTTGTTATATTTGGAACATGTAGGACATCAACAAGATGTTTTACCTTCTCGTCCTCCATAGACAATGCTATGTTTCCTGTAGCTTGATAGGGTGTGATGTATCATCACTTGTTTCAACATATCCAGGAACTCACAATTTTGCAAACCCATTCTACCTCATTGGTCATGTGATTTGAAGCACTTGAATCAACATACCAGACATTATCATTCAATTTTGAAACATCAACAAACATCGTATTCATCATCTAATGTTGAACCATGAATAGCTTCTCAAAATCATCCGCACTTGTGACTACATAGTTATTTTGTTGCCTTCTATTATTTTGATTCTTCAACCTGCAATCATGTTCAAAGTGTCCAAGTTTACCATAGTTCCAACATCCTTTATTGTCATTACCTGAATCATTGCTTTGGAAAATTTTGTGGCCTCTTTGGCTCACCCTGACTCGAAACTGTCCTCTACCTCCTACATGATTTTGATGTTGACCTTGGTCTTGGTTACTGTTTCCTCTTCCACTTCCAAAGCCTCTACCTCTCCCTCTTCCTCTACCATAGTGTAATACCTACTTAGAACTATGTTTTCCTTGAGATTTCAAGTCCTCACCAAGATTCTTTTCTTCAATAATTAGCACGGATACTAGATCAACAAAATTTAGAATATTTTCCGTAGTTTGAATAGATGTTCTGAACTTCTTATATGTAGCTCCTAGACCATGAAGGCATACTTCCACCTTATCATCATCATCTACATTCATGCCAATAGATGCAAGTAGCTCACATATGCTTTTGATTTTCAATGTGTAGTCACTTACCAACATGCCCTTTTTCTCCAATGTATGTAGCTCGTTCTTGAGTTGCAATTTTTGTGCCTTTATATTGGTCTCATACAATGTGACCAAATGGGTTCCAAGCCTCTTTCAAAGTCTTAACATCTTGTATGTGCCCAATCATGCTATCTTGTATGCTAACAGATAGCCAATACATTACTTTGCGTGCTTCTTGATTCCATTCATCGTATGCTCTTAACTGGTTTGCAATCTGATTCCTCTCTTGTAAATATGGAGCATTTTTGTTCTCTCCTTTGATGTACTTCCAAGAGCCTTTTCCCATCAGGCAATTCATCATTTTGAATCTCCAAGCATGGAATTCGTTCTTGTTCAGCTTATTGCTCATATGCTGACCCATTCCATATGTGTTTGCCATCTTTGCAACAATTCATAACACTACAAAAACACTACAAGCAGTACTTCTACCAGAACACTGTCATACTTTGATGTGACACTTCAATTT